>JBBDGP010002659.1:300000-765000 GCA_037952835.1 Lithobates septentrionalis | reverse complement strand
AGGTATGTATCCCTCTATAATGTGCATTGTATGCTCTAAACTTTGCATTATATCCTCCATACCTCATCTCAGGGGTAGGCAACCTTTTGAGCACAGTGTGCCGAAAAATGTTTTCAAAGAAATTGAGCGTGCCGATTTTATAACAAAAAAAGTCAACTTCACACTCTCAAACACGAAAAAGATTTTTTATAAAATAAATGCTGTAAACTACTTTATTAGTGAGAAATTAACATCCTGCACTCTCACACCTCAGATCAGCCCTGATTCCTGCAACTTCACACCTCAGATCACTGTCCCCCTGCTCATCTGCGCCACCACTGTACCCCCCTGCTCATCTGCGCCACCACTGTACCCCCCTGCTCATCTGCGCCACCACTGTACCCCCCTGCTCATCTGTCACCACTGTACCCCCCTGCTCATCTGCCACCACTGTACCCTCCTGCTCATCTGCCCCACCACTGTAACCCCCTTGCTTATCTGCTCCACCACTGAAACCCCCTTTCCCATCAACCCCACCACTGTAACCCCCTGCACATCTGCCCCACCCCTGTACCCCCCCTGCATATCTGCCCCACCACTGTACCACCCTGCTCTTCTGTCCCACCACTGTAACCCCCTGTAAATCTGCCCCACCAATGTTCTCTTTCTCATCTGCCCCACCACTGTACCTCCCTGCACATCTGCTCCACTGCCTTACCCCCATGCTCTTCTGTCTCACCGCTGAACCATCTTCTCATCTGTCCTAACACTGAACTTATCTGCTCATCTGCCCCACCACTGTACCTCCTGCACATCTGCTCCACCTCTGTTCCCCCTGCTCTTCTGCTCCACCTCTGTTCCCCCTGCTCTTCTGCTCCACCTCTTTTCCCCCTGCTCTTCTGCCCCACCACTAACCCCCTGCTCATGTCTTCCACCGATGTACCTCCTTTCTCCTCTGCACATCTGCCCCACCTCTGTACCCCCTGTTCCTTTGCCCAACCGCTGTAACCCCCTGCTCATCTGTCCCACCAATGTACCTCCTTTATTCTCTGGCCCAACACTGAACCCCCTCTGCTCATCTTTCCCACTCTAACCCCCTTCTCATCATCTGCCCTACCACTGTACCCCCTTGCTCTTCTGTCCCACCACTGTAACCCCCCTTCTCATCTGCCCCACCAATTTACCTCCCTGCACATCTGCTCCACTGCCGTATCCCCATGCTCTCTTGTCTCACTACTGAATCACCTTCTCATCTGTCCTAACACTGAACCCATCTGCTCATCTGCCCCACCATGTACCTCCTGCACATCTGTCTCACCTCTGTACCCCCCCCCCCCTGTTCTTCTGCCCCACCTCTGTTCCCCCTGCTCTCCTCCTCCACCATTGTTCCCCCTGCTCTCCTCCGCCACCATTATTCCCCCTATTCTCCTGCCCCACCACTGTAACCCCTTGCTCATCTGTCCCACCAATACACCACCTTTCACATCTGCCCCACCAATACACCACCTTTCACATCTGCCCCACTGCTCTACCCCCCTGCTTTTCTGTCCCACCACTAAACCCCCTTGCTCATCTGGCCCAACACTGAACCCCCTTCTCATCTGGCCCAACACTGAACCCCCTTCTCATCTGGCCCAACACTGAACCCCCTTCTGATCTGTCCCAACACTGAACCCCCCTGCTCTTCTGTCCCACCTCTGAACCCCACCTGTTTGTAGCTGCTGACTTCTAAAAAAAAATTTGCAGCTGGAACACCGCTTTAAGCAGACTAAACTTCAACTTTAATGCCAAACAGTTACCAGAGCACACTATTTTTATTTACTCTAGTGATCTTTTAAACTCTCATACCTACCAGAAAGTGGGGTGCAGACGTATTTGAAGACCCATTCCCCTTCTTTGGATCTGGCCTTTAAGTCATCTGCCTATACTTACCTCTGTGAATCTGTGTTGAGTAAACTGCATTTCTTCTCCCCTATACTTCAGTTTGCCCTTTATTGTTCATATTAAGATTTTACTTGCGTCATTCCTCTTCTTCTAGAAATAGTAGAAGACATTCCTTCTGTGAAGGCCTCCATAAAACGTATTGTCTCCCATTCCAGTAAAATCCTACGATTCCCGAGCCCAGAAGACAAGAAGTTGGAGGTGAGAAGAGATACACGTTGTTGTCTTATTACAGTACATCTGTCACACATCAGGCTGGATCCCAGTGTTGTAAAGCACATCACAAGGCAGGATTTGCTTTTACTTTTTTAGATTTATGCTACATTCTCCAAAAGATGCAGCGCTATCTATTTAATATCACATGTGCAAAAATATTACGTATAAAAATCATACATTTGTATAATTGGAGTACTAATTTTAATACACTACAACTGCAGTTCTATAACAAAGTCCAAATGTCCCATAAAACAGTGAAAGACGGTGAACAATTCTTGGCTGTATTCAATCAATAATCCCATCTTGTGTTTTCACTCCACCACCGTGACAAATCTAGCTTCATACCAAAAAACATGGACCCCAAAATTAGCTCACCTGCACGATTTAACCCCTTTGTGCCAAAGGGGAAAACAAATCTTAATGCCTAAGCACAATTTTGCAACTTTGACATGTGTTAGTAAAAGTGTACATATTATCACAACTACTTTGTGCATCCAGGTGGATTATACCAGGACAAATTAGGCTTTCATTTGGCAGTAAATAGTTATGGATATCTCCTGGATTTTTTCTATTATTATTATTATCAAAAAAACTGGCCCAAAATAGTAAAAAAATATATAATTTTTTATTAAATGTAGAAGTATATTTCTTGTTGCTACCATAACCAACCACCAAAAAACAACCCCAAATAAATTCTCCTGCCCCTGACGATCGCAGCGATATCAGATATGTGTATGTTATTTGTTTGTACCCGTAGTACAGCCCAGAAAAAATTGTGCATATTTTGCTTTTTTTTTGTCCTACCTACCGTACTGATGCTAATTAAAAAAAAAATTCTGCCCACAATATACTGTCCCTGACCCAAACACTAACCCTGGCACTGACCTGGATCAAACCTTGATCTGGTTATTTTTTATTACTTTTATTTTACTTATTTTTATTATTATTTTTTTTTACACTTTTTTTTTTCTCTGCAAGCTAAGAGAAAGATACATTTGTATCTTGCCTCTCCTTTCACAGACAGAGAGAGGCGGGCTTCACTGTGACTGATTACTGTGGTAGCCAATCAGAGGCTACCACAGCGTTTGGGTGACCCGGAATTGGGAATTCCGGGTCCCGATCCTTAGTACGGGGGCCCAGGGCTCTCAGTGAGTCCCCGGTCTCTGTGCTGGGAGCGTGCTGTGTGGCGCACTCCCAGCAGAAAGGGAGATACGCATATATGCGGTCCCACGGAAATAAGCCCATTACAGTGGGGCCACATATATGTGTTACGTCAGGGCGTTAAACATTTGCGTCATCTTATAGGTGGTAGTGGATGGCATCAACCAGCAAAACTTTCACTCATAATCTCATAAATCATTTATTGCCACAAAACATGTAAAACAAAGAACACTCCACATATTGCAGATATATAAACCTCTGCAATTTTTTGCTAGAAAATTACTTAAAACCCCCAAACAGAGGCCCTGGAAAATCAAATAGTGGTTGTTGCAATTTTTTATGTTGCGTGATATTTACTCAGCAGTTTATCAAACGCAAATATACATTTTAATGAATTTTAGTGCATACAGACACAATTTATACTCAGTTTTTGGTAAAATACAAAAGCTGATGTTACACTGAGTAAATAGATACCTAGCATTTCACGCTTTAAAATTGTGTAAGCCCATGGAATGCCGGCAAACTACAGTACCTAGAACTATCCATAGGCAGCGCTTTAAAAGCCTTTATAGGTTACCAGTTTAGAGTTACACAGGAGGTCTGACACTATAATTATTGTTCCCACTCTGACGTTTGTTGTGATACCTGACATGTGTGATGACATTGCCGTTTACATATGCAAGCTGGACCTACAGTACTCGTGTGCCTTTGCACGGGGGCGCTTTAAAAAATGTTTATTTTTTTTATTTTATTTTTTTAACTTTATTTAAATGTATGTTTTTTTTTTACTTTAATATTTGTTTGATCAACTTTATTGCTATCACAAGGGATGAACAACATGACCGTGACAGGTCCTCTTTACGGAGAGATCGGGGGTCTTTTAGACCATATCTCTCTCCTCTGGCCTCCAAAGCAGACGATCAAACTGAGATCGGTTCAATCGACTGCTTTACAAGCTGGTACCGGCTTGTAAATAAACAAGCCGCAAACGGAAGTGACAAAAACCTCATTGCACCTTGTTTTAACATCACAGAGGGAGAGGAACAACATCAGCTCCTCTCACTCTGTGTACAGCAGCCAATGCCACTGGTCGGGACGTTCCTGGGCTCCCCAGTGGGACGGGAGACCCTGGGAAAGGTGACAGGATGGGGGGGGGTAACCGCTCTGATCAATTTTACGATGTAAAGAATCACCAGCTGAGGAGAATGGTACCGGGATCATGGTTGTAGCCTCAACCGTGACCCCTTTATAACCACCTCAATACAAGGTTGTGTGTGTGTGTGTATATATATATATATATATATACACACACAGTATCTCACAAAAGTGGGAAACCCCTCACATTTTTGTAAATATTTTATATTTTATTCTATCTTTTCATGTGACAACACTGAAGAAATGACACTTTGCTGCAATGTAAAGTAGTGAGTGTACAGCTTGTATAACAGTGTAAATTTGTTGCCCCCTCAAAATAACTCAACACACAGCCATTAATGTCTAAACCGCTGGCAACAAAAGTGAGTACACCCCTAAGCAATCCATTCCGTCAAAATCTGCAACTTTTGTTCATTCTATTTTAATTTCCAAAGGCTGAGCTCCAGACTTTGCCCTATCCAGAGCAATGCTAGCCTCATGGTGTGACATCATTCCACACATTGACAGACTAGGCACAGCAAAATGAACTTTACTTAAACGTAAACTGCTACACGTGAAAGTGATCTTTTCTTGGGAACAAATTCCCTTTAGGTAAAGAACAATATAGGTATGCAATCTGCAATAATTTTTCATTTTTCTCAACTAACAAATTTTGACACCTGGTTGGTTGCCACAAGTTACGGTGGCAGTTTGTGGTGTTTTTAGTAAATAAGAATGTTTTTGCTTTTCACCCTTCTCTCCTCAGGACATCATAAGCCAGGTTACAAATGCTGAGGCCACTATAGCCAGAGCGCGGTCGCTGAAAGCAAAGTTTGCCACAGAACGCTGTGAAAATCCAGAGGAGAAGGAAGATCTAGAGACGTATGTATTGGATGCTGGTATCAAAGAGAACCTGTCACACTTGCATTGGGTATGGTGTGAGAAAGCAGTATGTTTTTTTTGGTTTCTTTAGCCAAGTGAGAATATAGAATCCTCCAGAGATTATTGAGATTGACCCTACCATCTGATGATAGCAGCCAGACGCCAGTGATCTTTTTTAGCTGCCTGTTAGGGTTTCATTTTGAACATCACTGTCAGTGGTAAGAATGCCCCCCTTGTAAAGTATGGATGAATTGGTTTCAGCAAGGGTCACCTTAGACCTGAAAAATATTTCAAAGGTTTCTCTGAAGTAGAAAAAAAATATTTAAAAAAGGCTAGTCTAGAGCAGTGGTCTCCAAACTGGCCCTTTGCTTGCCTTTATCTGACCCTCAAGACACTATTCCTCCCACTGACACCATCAATGGGGCACTATTCTTCCCACTGACACCAGTGTGAGGAGTTCTGGCCTTTGGGGCACTTTTTCTCCATCTGACACCATCAATGGGGTACTATTCCTCCCACTGACAGCATCCTTTGCTTGCCTTTATCTGGCCCTTGAGACACTACTCCTCCCACTGACACCAATCATGGGGCACCAGTCCTCCCACTGACACCATCCGATGGGGCACCAGTCCTCCCACTGACACCATCCGATGGGGCACCAGTCCTCCCACTGACACCATCCGATGGGGCACCAGTCCGCCCACTGACACCATCCGATGGGGCACCAGTCCACCCACTGACACCATCCGATGGGGCACCAGTCCGCCCACTGACACCATTCGATGGGGCACCAGTCCGCCCACTGACACCATTCGATGGGGCACCAGTCCTCCCACTGACACCATTCGATGGGGCACCAGTCCTCCCACTGACACCATCCGATGGGGCACCAGTCTTCCCACTGACACCATCCGATGGGGCACCAGTCCTCCCACTGACACCATCCGATGGGGCACCAGTCCTCCCACTGACACCATCCGATGGGGCACCAGTCCTCCCACTGACACCATCCGATGGGGCACCAGTCTTCCCACTGACACCATCCGATGGGGCACCAGTGCTCCCACTGACACCATCCGATGGGGCACCAGTCCTCCCACTGACACCATCGATGGGGCACCAGTCCTCCCACTGACACCATCGATGGGGCACCAGTCCTCCCACTGACACCATCGATGGGGCACCAGTCCTCCCACTGACACCATCGATGGGGCACCAGTCCTCCCACTGACACCATCGATGGGGCACCAGTCCTCCCACTGACACCATCGATGGGGCACCAGTCCTCCCACTGACACCATCGATGGGGCACCAGTCCTCCCACTGACACCATCGATGGGGCACCAGTCCTCCCACTGACACCATCGATGGGGCACCAGTCCTCCCACTGACACCATCGATGGGGCACCAGTCCTCCCACTGACACCATCGATGGGGCACCAGTCCTCCCACTGACACCATCGATGGGGCACCAGTCCTCCCACTGACACCATCGATGGGGCACCAGTCCTCCCACTGACACCATCGATGGGGCACCAGTCCTCCCACTGACACCATCGATGGGGCACCAGTCCTCCCACTGACACCATCGATGGGGCACCAGTCCTCCCACTGACACCATCGATGGGGCACCAGTCCTCCCACTGACACCATCGATGGGGCACCAGTCCTCCCACTGACACCATCGATGGGGCACCAGTCCTCCCACTGACACCATCGATGGGGCACCAGTCCTCCCACTGACACCATCGATGGGGCACCAGTCCTCCCACTGATGCCATCGATGGCGCATTTTCTACTCCCACAGGCCAAGTCTGGCCCTCCTAAAGCCTGAAGGACAGTAAACTGGCCCTTTGTTTAGAAAGTTTAGCGACCCCTGATCTAGACCCTAGAATTATACTCCTTTATGTTATTATTATTATTATTGTTATTATTATTATAGTTTGAAAATATTTGCAGCGCTTTACAGAGTCTAAATGCCCTCAGAAGAATCATCATACTATAAGTTTGTGGGAAGTGAAGGACTGATCAGGCCTCACCTACACATATGTGACATGTGTATGTATGTATGAAGTCCTTTAACTTGCCAGTAGTATTTAGCAGGATGAGAAGAAGCTTGAACCTCCATAGGGATCCGGAGAGAAGGCACATTTTTAGTAGGTACTGATTCTGTAAGTGCGTTACTATTTACTGTACTGCTCATCTGATTGGCCTTCTTAGTATCTTGCGCAGTTTATATCATTTAGCACACTGCATGTCTGCCCTTACTGACCGCCTGATTTCTCCACACCGACAGGTTCGTCAGTTGTCTTCTGGAGCAGCCTGAAGTGCCAATCATCGGAGCGGCCCGAGGGGTGGCCGGCGTGATCATCCACAAGATGTTTGTGAACTCTCAGAGGGTAAGTTCACACTGATAGCAGGTAATAATGAAGAACTTTGGGCCACGCGTGGAAGCGAAGGTAACTTTCCGAGCAGAAATGCAACGCATCTTACCGCCGTCCATTTTGTTTCGCTCAAACGTGAAGGAAGATAAGGAGACCCATTCAGTGTGTGATTAATGTCCTCTCATTATTCGGCACCGTGGGGCTGTACACAGGCACACAATAAATATGCAGCTTCTATTGTGCTTCCCTGCCACACTTCTGTAGAAATGAGGAGAGATGGCTGTACGGAGCATCTTTTCTGTATCAAAGGATGTTTAATCTGTACAGCGCTGGAAACACTTCTAAGAGCATCTTTGAATCCTATCCTAGAGGTGCCCACACGCTGGGGAGAAGGATTCAAGAACACGGTTGCAGCAGATTTGCTTTTCAGCCTTGGAGTTGTAGAACAGAGGGACAGTTGGCCGTTTTTATAATCTCTCTCACACATACATGGCGAGATGTTAAAGAGCAACTCTGACCAAGTAAAATCAGGGCCAGATTTCTAAATTTCTGACGCAGACTGCGACCTAGAATGTCCGGAGACATCCATACACGTGTGATGTTTACTGTCATCAGTGCATTCGCATGTATAATAAAAGGTCTGACTGTTGCCCTGCCAGTGTAACAATCCCTGGTCCTTACTTTGCTGTCCTTGCAGTTTGTGCATTTTTGTTGGTGGAATTTTGTACTGCGTAGTCACAGTTCTGGCTCTGTACACTTAGAATCGAAGTGGTGACAAAGCGATTGTAAAGCATTAAATGTTTTTTAAAAATGGCAAATATTTTATACTTACCTGCTTCTTGCAATGGTTTTGCACAGAGCAGCCCTGATCGTCCTTTTCTCTGGTCCCCTTGTGCTCCTGGCCCCTCCCCCTCCACCATAGCAACCCGCTTGCTAAGGGGGGTACTTTTGTGGACTTGCTCCCGAGCTGGCTCTGTGTGTCCATAGACACGCACACAGAGCACGACTCAGCCCCAGCCCCTCCTCACTGGCTGTGATTGACAACGGGGGGAGCCAGTGACTCCCACTGCTGTCTCTGAGCCAGTAAGGAGGAAGAGAGCCTCTGCTCTCATGCACATTGCTGGATTAAGATCGGGCTAAGGGGGGCGGGGGGGAGAGCTGTATACAGAATCTTGTTTTTTTTTTTTTTAACCTTTTAAAGTGGTTCCTCTAAAAGCCTCAAGGTTTTTTTACCTTAATGCATTCTATTCATAAAGGTGCAAAATCTTCTGTGTCAGACTCAACCCCTTTTATATTTACCTGAACCCTATCGTGATCCAGCGCTGTGCATGAGAGCTCCTGGCTTAATCCTTCCTCCCTGGGCAGATCGATACTATTGGCTCCCATGAGACATTGCAAGGACCCTGACAATCACAGGCATGACTCCTAGAGGCAAAGGCATGATGGGATTTATAGTTTCACCACAGCTGGAGTGCCGAGGTTGCCAACCCTTGATAGGGGAACCTGGTGACTGCTAAGACTTGAATCAGATCGCATTTTTGGTGATGCAATTTTGCTCAG
Organism: Lithobates septentrionalis; assembly: GCA_037952835.1. Taxonomy (NCBI): domain Eukaryota; kingdom Metazoa; phylum Chordata; class Amphibia; order Anura; family Ranidae; genus Lithobates; species Lithobates septentrionalis. The sequence continues at coordinate 755,743 of JBBDGP010002659.1, read as the reverse complement.
CAGTGCGTGAACACCTAGGCCCTGGGGGGCAGTAAAAACCAACATGGCAGCTGTGGTGAAGGTGCACGTGCCTTGGCAAAATTATAGTACATGTGGCATTCAGCAGTGCACTGCCAGTAAACGTGACCCATTCAAGTGAATAGGACCATGCTGGAACCATGTACATTAGACACGTGATTGCAGCAGGTTTTCAAAGGTCACAACAGGTGCACAGGAGACTACATGTCAACTGCCCTCTAAGAAGCAATCCACCATGTGTCGCTTTACAAAGGGCACCACAAGTGTAAATGAGGCCTTACTGTTTGACATCACTGTGCTTGCAAGATATTCTGTGAATACGAGTTCACTAATTTTAGAGATACAGATTTCATCCGATCCTCTGCCCAAAATGTATATTTCAGGTTTGGTTGAACACCGAGGGATTGAATCAGCCACAAAGTTTTGAGCGTACAATTATGAGATCTTTGTAGAGTTCCCCATTCCACCTGTTTGACTTGGACGCTATTTAAACCCTTTACTCTTTGGTTCTTCACTGATTACAATACAGAGAATGCAGCAGCAGGAGTGAGACTGCCATTGCTGAGCACTGTTACGGCCACATCAGGTGGAGGCAATGTCAGGATATTCGGAGGGGAAGCCTCTGCTGGTGTTCCTGAGAAGTACCAGGGCCACATTGTCTGACTTTTCCTGAAATATTCATGTTGAGCAGACAAGGTGTTGCTGGTAAATAATGGATTTTGAAGAAGGAGCAGAGGACTCTGATGTATGCCTTCAATCACTAATTACAGCGAAGGGCTGCATTTGGCCTGATTTACCTTTTAATGTAAACGCATATTAGAAGTTGTGTCGATGGCGAAATGCGTTGTGATGTCAGGTGCATTCTGATCGCATTTGATGTCTGTGTGAGACGCTCCTGAGAATATTCAGAATTCATTAACAGGTCCATTTGACCTATTTTAAGTAGCATCAGCCTGCTTCAGCTGCTCATTTATTTATTTTCACTTGTGTGAAGAGAAACAATTCTGATGTTAACAAAACCCCTTCAATACCTTTGCTTAAAGCGATTGAAAATGTCTTTTTTTTTTTTTTTTTTTTAATAACACCTCTGTAATTACCTGCATTGTGCAATGGAATTGCACAGAGTGGCCACAAATCTCCTCTTCTTGGGACCCTCGCCGGCGCTCCTGGCCCCTCCTTTCTGTCCAGTGCCCTCATGGGAAGCCCCTTCCAATGGGAGGCACTTGTGCATGCTCGCTCTCGAGCCCCCCGCTCCCTCGTCACTGGCTTTGATTGACAGCAGCAGGAGACAATGGCACCCGATGCCCCAGCAAAGCCAGTTGCAAAGTCTTGGAAGTGAGAGGAGAGAAGAACTGCAGACGTGCACAGCGCTGGATCAAATGAGGTCTCAGGTAATTAAAATGGGGGGGTGCTGATGCCTAACCATTTTTTACCTTAATGCATGGAATGCATTCAAGGAGTTGTAAAGTCTCAAGGTTTTTCACCTTAATGCATTCTATGCATTAAGGTGAAAAACCTTCTGTGCTGCAGCTCCCCAGAGCCCCCCTTGTACTTACCTGAAACCGATCTTTCCAGCGACGGGGACGAGCACAGCCGCTCCAGCCCCTGTCTCGGGTCCTCATTGGATAGATTGATAGAAGCGCAGCCATTGGCTCCCTCTGCTGCCAATCAAATCCAGTGACACAGGGGCCAGGGGGCAGGGCCCAGTCCTGGTGTTTGTGTTAATGGATGCAGCAGTAGGACTTGGGAGTGCCCCCATGGAAAGCGTTTCTCCGTGGGGGCACCCGATGAAGAGGAGGAGCCAGGAGCGCCGCCGGGTTGACCCCAGAAAGGGAGGATCGGGCCGCTCTGTGCAAAACCCTTGTACAGAGGAGGTAAGTATAACATGTTTGTTATTTTTAAATAACAAGCCTTTACAATCACTTTAAGGTAAAGAATGTTTAGGCTTTAGAACCACTTTAATATGATAGGTGAAAAGAAATGCAACGAAACCAAGTCAAACAGATTGAGAACGGTTATCCATACTGCATCATTGTGGTAAATGAAAGGGCCAGCTCACACCACATGCAGTCCAGCGCATGGATAGTTCACACCAGTGCATTGCAGTTCCAGAAAAAAAGAAAGTAGAACATGCTGCATTTTTCCTGCACTGGACTGTACTGAAATGTGGTAAAAAGCATAAAAAACACAACGTAATGCACTGGAACACATTCAAAATGCACCAGACCCCAGTACAGTTAAAAGAAAACCAGTGAAAAAAGAAAAAAATGCATCAGAAAATGCATGAAAAATGCACTGGAACGCGTCAAAAATGCGCATGCAAAAACACATCCGGAACGGCTCTGGTGTGCGTTTTTGTGGTGTGAACCAGCCCAAAATCTGCTGACCTACGATTCAAAATTGGGAAAACCCCCACCTGTGTACACAAACTCTTACAGTGTTCATTCAGTGTTTGGTAGATCCTGGAGAGTTAAAGTGTAAAGCAGCCCATGGATTATGCAATTTTCTTCCCTTCCACCAGGGTTTGCAGGAAACAAAAATCGCTCAATTCAAAACTGACTGTGTTGATGGGGGAATCCCTCCTGCAGAGCTATTGTGTTCTGCCAGCGGGAAGACTTCCCTGCCGGCAGAACACAATGATCACTGTTGGCAGCTATAGCCGTTGGCAGTGATCGCATGAAAGAAATGCGTCAAACAGTCGGATCGACTTCAGTACAACCAGCCTGCCCATAGATGGATCAAATCTTGGCCAGTTCCTACTGAACCGGCCAAGATAACTTCCATCTATGGCCAGTTCTAGTAAACCCGAATCATGAACTTCTCTGATTTGCTCCCCTCTGTTCTATTTATTTATTACAGGTACTTCTATAGCGCTGTCCATTTACATGTATACATTGTACATTCACATTAGTCTCCGCCCTGAAGGAGCTTACAATCTAATGTCCCTAACTCACATTCATACATACACATATGAGGTCCAATTTAGACAGGATCCAATTAACCTACCAGCATGTCTTTGGAGTGTGGGAGGAAACCGGAGTAGCTAGAGGAAACCCACACAGGCACAGGGAGAACATGCAAACTCCAAGCAGGTGGTGTCGTGGTTGGGATTCAGACCGACAAACCTAGTGCTGTTAGGCACCAGTATTGTCCTGTGCACTCCGCACTTTTATTCATTCTCTCTGTGAACTACCAAACACCCTTTTCTATGTTAAAGTGTTTGTTACCCCAACACTTCATATTCTTGATATGTGCCTGCTGTACCATGTATTTGTATGAGAAAATATCCTGTTCTCTTTGTATTGCCTTCTTTATGTGAAATCCCTGCCAGTGTTCCTGCCAGTCCCTTTGCTTTCCTTTTAAAAACTGACCGCACTAAGCAGAACACACCATGGTCAGTTCTCTGGCTGTACTGGGAACTCAGTCTGCTCTCCTCCAATGATCCTTACTTGCCACCGCTGCACAGCCATTCACTGGGAAAATCAGTGTGCTGCTGCTTCTCCTCCCTCCAGCTCTTATGCAGAGGGAATGTGATCACTTATAAAAAGAGGAAAAAAAGGTATTTATAATGTTTTTCATATCTATCAGTGGCGGCTGCTGGTATATTTTTTTTTGGTGGGGGGGCACAAACAATTCACATGCCGCAGACCCCTCACCCCTGGTCGGGTCACAGGCACAACAACCCTTCCTCCCCCAGTTGGTTGGTCACCAGCCCCGTACTTACCCCATCTAGGTCACAGGCAGCGCTTCCTCTGAGCGGTGGCTTCACCCTGCGCCTCCTCCTCCTGGTGCTTCATGGCGGCTTTCCGTGCATCACCTCCCTCCTCCCGGCCAATCGGGTGATGGGTCTCAGGACCCGCTTCCTGATTGACCAAGAGGAGAATCAGGAAGACTATAGCGAATATTAATTCGCTATTGTCACACAACCGGGTGGGCTGCGCCCCGAACCCACCCTTTTTTTTAAGCCAATTAGAGCCTCTGGCTTTAATCCCGTGCTTAAAAAAAAAAAACCCATTGGAATCAATTAATCCGGCACCCTGCATGTAGATTAGGGGGGTGGCACCCCGTATGGACAGGCCGCCACTGATATCTATACAAAAATGTTTTGCCTTTCATTGTTTTAAACTGAATGGGTTGTTTTACAAAGTGATCGTTTACAATCACTTTAAAGAGGTGAGGGGATGGGGAGGAAGCATGGTCACCTAGGACAGGAAGTTTGTTACAGGCAGGATCACCAGGTGAAAAAAAGATTACAAAATAAATATATTGCAGCCACCACATTTAAGGACTGGTAAGCTGCAATATATCACATGTTTGTTTTTTGGGGTTTAGATACAAATCTCTGCAGTTTTTTTTTTTTTATCTATCTGGGACACTGTTATTGAGATCTATCACTGCTGTACCCGAGAGACACTAGAAGACGGGGACTGACTCTGCTCACCATGAACTAAAATATAACGTTTGGGTAGAACAACCTTTCTATTAAATCTGTGTTTGATGGAATGGGAATTTTAACAGCATTAAGGATCCATTCACACTTGTAAGACTCCAAAGCTGCGTGACTTTGGAGTGCAACCTGGATGTGACTTTTTGGAACCACCGTTGCATGTAAAACATTCAGGTACGACTTTCATGCAACTTTTGAGGGTTAAAGCGGAGTTCCCCCAAAAGTGGAACTTCCGCTTGTTGTTACTCCTTCCCCCTCTCAGGTGCCACATTTGGCACCTTTTGGGGGGGGGGTTGGGGGCGGACACCGCATACCTGTCTTTCACAGGTATCCCTTTCCCACTTCCAGGAGCCTCAGCCGGGGTTATTGACGTCACCGCCCGGGCTCCCTCCTCCTCCCTCCCCAGCCGCCGGGCCAGTAGGAGAGAAGAGCGGAGCCTCGCACATGCACAGTAGGGTTCCCTTACTTGCAATGGAGGCGGCATGCACCTGACAGCTGATGGAAACAAGCGCTGCGGTGCCGACATCGCTGGACTCCAGGACAGGTGAGTGTCCGATTATTAAGTCGGTGGGCGGACCTCCGCTTTAACATTGAAGTCTGTGGCCCTTGCATGAAAGTCAGACCAAAGCACGCATGAACTAATTTGAAGTCCCTGCGACCTTAAGTCGCACATATATGAATGGTTATCATTGCAAAACATGGGGTACGACTTGTCATGAGACTTTGGACATCAAAGCTACATGACAAGTCGCACAAGTGTGAATGGGGTGTAAACATTTTTTTCTATTGTTTGTTTTTTTTCTGTAAAAAATGTAGAATGTGTTGAGAAAGATGTGTGGCGGATCAGGAGAAGCCGGATGTAAAGATCCATGGTAGTGTTTTAGATCATATGGAGTAAAGTCTGTGTATGTGGGAAGCTAGCGAGTGTTAGCCATCAGAGGTAATCTGCACAGACAGAAATACTTAAAGCCCAACTTTGGGCAAACTTTTTTTCCCATACAGTGGGGCTATATCTAGGGGTGAGGAAAAAGCTTATACTCACCCGATCCTTCGGAAAACGGTGCCCCCCCCCATGGTACAGCAGTGGACTGTTCCTGGGTTGTGGAGCCTGCTCTGGGCTTAATGACGTCAGGAACAGTCCACAACTCACCGGTTGCCGGTTCGTTCGCTCTTGTGCTGGGAGGATTAGTTAAGTAAATCTCCTTTCTCCTCTCCCCTAGACAAAAATGAGCAGGTGACCTGTGCAGTGCAGACACAGCCCTCCTGCATGGGAAAACTTTTTTTTTTGCCCAGAGTTGGGTTTTAAACTGTCATTGCCTGGCTCCCAGGCTAAGCCAGTGGTTTTCCTTGACTTGGAACAAGTATGTATATGAAAAGTTGTGACTTCACTGATTCTGTGCCCGTTCCAGGTCAGAGGTTCGGTGTTAAGGATGGAAACAGGTTTTTAAGAGGTGGCCAGCAATAACAGCCTCCATATTTTTATTAACATGGGTTTCCTTTAATCTGGACATTCTGAGTGTGTGTCCTGCTCTTCCCATAGAATGTTGGCAGCATGTTCCCGACGCCTCCCATTTGCATGTATCTGTGTTGACACGTCTACATATTGTCATGTTGCATGTCCTAATGTGTGTCTAACCTGTCCTAGCCATCCTAGGCTTGACTGTCTCTCTATCTTTTACCACCTTTCCTTTATCAAGCTGACTGAATCTTCTGATGAGGTAACAGAACCTTCTACCTCACTTCCTCATCCCATTACCCATGTGCAAAGTAGAGGAGAGGAGGAACAACCTGTACCAACCCTTTACTAGACTAAACTAATGTACTAATATTCATTACACTAAAGGCAGATGGAAAAACGTGCTAAAACTGCCTACATCCATCAGATGCGGTGCATGTGCCCTGACTGCCCAATGGTTGGGTGAACCAGTTCACACCTAATGAGGAAGGAAAAGCTGGCCTTTTCTGGGGGAAACAAACCTGATTGGAAAATGGATATATGCAGCACTAAAATAAATAAAAAAATAAAATAGATATGTCAAAGACTGCAAACACTGATACAAAAATCCATGTTTCTTTTCTGGAGTCACTCAAGGTGTAAGTCAGACAGATTAGAGTGAATAATGATATCCTCCACTGAACATCAACACACCAGGCCTCTTACCCCAAATAGTGGACCACTAAATTATAGGTGGTCAAACAGGCATAAGTGTATATCCACAGGCTGGTCACGTCTCCACGCACACAACAAGCACCTGGATATTGTAGAGCCCTCACAGGTAGTGAATCCACAGGTTCATGCATTGAAATAAGAGAAAACGACTCCTCATGGTGCAGTGTATCAAATCAGTATAAAATTTATTCCAAAGAGAATTTCAGAGTACTCACATTTAAAGCGATAAAAACAAGCATATCATAGATACAAAATGAGATGTTTTCAACCCATTAGATGTCCGTGGTCAACGCGTGTGGCATTGTGACATCAGATCCCAGGCTCTACCGTACGCGTTTCATCCAATTAGGAGCGTCGTCAGGGGCGACAACGTTTCTCAATGGACTGTTATTGTTACCTACAATTTTATGCTAGCTGCTCCTTAGAACCCAAGTGCAGTGAATACTTTCTATTTTTATTAAACAAATATGATTTGCTGAGATTAACCAACTCTTCCAATCAATTCTCGGCTTAGCAGGCGTAACCAAGGCTCCTGTAAGGGTCTGCAAAGAAACCAGCATTCAAATTTCTGTATGGATACCTACACTATGGGGTTGTTTTACTAAAGGCAAATCCACTTTGCACTACAAGGGCACTTGGAAGTGCAGTCGCTTTAGATCTGAGGGGAAAATCTGAAATGAGGGGAAGCTCCGCTGATTTTATCATCCAATCATGTGCAAGCAAAAATGCTGTTTTTTTTCCCCCTTGCATGTCCCCCTCAGATCTACAGCAACTGCACTTCCAAGTGCACTTGTAGTGCAAAGTGGATTTGCCTTTAGTAAATAAACCCCTAAATTACCACAACATCAGTGCCTGACCTCACAAATACATTCCCATAGATACACTCCTAAACCTTGTGGACGGCCTTCCCAGAGGAGTTGAAGCTGTTATAGCTGCAAAGGGTGGGCCAACTCAATATTGAACCCTACAGACTAAGACTGGGATGCAATTAAAGTTCATGTGTTTGTAAAGGCAGGCGTCCCAATACTTTTGGTTATAGCGTGTATATTCCAACCATAAACCCATTGTTTTGGAAGACTGGACATATAATACAGTGAAGTGATCAGCATACTGAATCATTCCTGTACTGTCGCTTCAAATTTTTCTTGTTGCCATAGAGGAACGGCACACATTGCTGTGTCGGTGGCATCTCATTCCTGTGGGGGTCAGTTCACTAAGCTGTACAAACAATTCTAACCGCGTTCATTATTTTATCTGACACCGATTTTCTCCATCAGTTCAAGTACATAAATATAGCATAGGTGAGGAAATGTGCGCTGCGCACTAAATATTGAACTGTTGCGGGCCTTTATTTTTCACAAATCTTCTCATGTATCATCAGATGGCTCCACTTTCTGCTCTCTTGAATAGTTGCCCCATAATTACAACCTAAGTGGTAAATGGAACAGAGCCGTGCGATGAAACTGTGAACTGAAAACATAATTTCCTACAAAGCCAATAAGACACGGCACTGAATACAAAGTACATATTATGTTTCAGGACCCTGGCACGGTTTTGCATGCATTTGTGTGTGTTGCATTAAGGCAATCTGTTCACTTAGAATGTCGTCCATAATGAGCCACAAAACATAACATCACAGCACACCACAACCTGTGTACATTCATATGCATCCTGTTTATATTGTATAGGGTCATTGGGGTGCCATTCAGAATGCCTTGTAGTAATGTGTATAAAAGGATGCGACTATGCAGCCAGAGCTGCAAGAAGCCTTCTGCATTTCCATTTGGGTACAGAAGGTACATTAATGTGGTTGTAAACCTCTGACATGAAGTATGAACAAAGCTTATCCCTCTATAGTGTGTGTATATAGGCAATCCAGAGCTCTAAGGGGTTGATTTGCTAAAGGCAAGTAGACTGTGCACTTTGCAAAGTACACTTGCACCAGAGTTTAGTAAATGAGCAGAAGCTCTGCTGATTCCCATCATCCAATCATGTGCAAGCAAAAATGCTAAAACTTTTCCTTGCATGTGATTGGGTATTCTTTGCAAAGTGAAGCATTACCTCATTTATTAAACTCTGGAGCAACTGCACTTGTACTTTGGAAAGAATACCCAATCACATGCAAGGAAGTTTCTTCACAAACCTGGCCTAAGCCATTCAGGGAGGGGGGGGGGGGGGGATTTGGGGGAGGGGAGGAGGGAAGTACCGTAAGGGCCTGGACCCGAACCCGAGACCTCTGCTGTGTCTGGCAGTCGCTCTCGTAAGCCACCTGAGATTCTATAAGAAAATTCCACCAGAGATTTCCTCACAAACCTTGGCCCTAAGACGTCCAGGAAGCAGGGGAGTACTGTAGGACCTGGACCTGAACCCGGGACCTCTGCTGTGTCTGGCAGTCACTCTTGTAAGCCACCTGAGATTCTATAAGAGAATTCCACGCTCGGTTGGCCAACAATCGTACTGTGTGTACGAGGCTTAAGATGTTCAGGGAGCAGGGGAGTACCGTAAGGGCCTGGACCTGAACCCAAACCTGAGACCTCTGCTATGTATGGCAGTCACTTTTGTAAGCCACCTGAGATTTTATAAGAGAATTCCACCAGAGGTTTCCTCACAAACCTGGCCCTAAGGCTGAATTCACACTGGCATTAAGAGCATGCATTTGAGAGGAGTTAAAACTCCCCTCAAATGCTCATGCACAAGATATAATAGACCGCACATTGCGCAGTTTACACTATCAAAACATGAAGCGTAAATGTAGGTTCAAAATTAAAGCCTTGTGTCGAGTCAGGAGGCGTTTGAAGCCTTTCAAAGCCTCCCATTCAAGTCAATGGTAACGCTTTGCAAACGCTCTGACAGGCGTGATCTGGACCCCCCAACCCAGGGTAAGTGCAGCTTTTCCCATCTATGTATAAGACATTGATTAAGGACCCTGCAGCCTGACAACCAGCTGCATAGGTAGTGTTGCAGAATGAGCATTGTGGTACCTATGGCTCGCCATATCACTCAATGCAGTTATCCCAGGGACATTGTAACTAGGTTGCAGCAACATTACAGTAGAACATTAGTCAGAAAATTAAGTCTTGCTAGATGACTACAGGCTGGCCCCTTTTGCAGGTATAGCTATATAAAACATTAATAAATAATAATAATAATAATAAGCGTCTATACTGTTTAAAATGCATACACCGTCTCCCTGCTCTGCACATGCTCAGTTGCTCTCTATTTTTAGGCACTGTGCCGAATTTGTAGAGGCCGATCTGCTGACGGCCTAAAGATTTACTTTGACTCCGGGCTTCAGGAAAATGGCAGCCTCCAGCAAGAAGGAACAGGAGCAATGCTGGAGACAATTTACAGCACACACTCATTTTGGTAGCATAATTATTCATGTGGGATATACGTTCTTTGCTAAAGAACATTATTTTTAATCTAGTTGTTATGAGTAAAGTTCCACTTTAAGGGATGTGGCTATCATTGGCTGCTTGCCAGCTGGCAGGGTTGTTCCTCAGCCTAACCTCTACAATTTGCCATTGACATCAAATGGAGAAGGACTCCTGTGATGAGTCTAAAGGGATGATTGGCCTTTCTAGTTAGTCCTCATTGTTAAGTGTTACTAAACCCACAACAGTAAAATCAGTCTGTATATACAGTAAAGCATGCTTGTTATACTCACTGTGGAACTTAAGGGGTTAATCCTCTGCATTGTGTAAAAAAGGCTCTTTTATCCTGTATGTACAAATCCTCCCTTTCCTGCACTGTCTATCTGGGGAAGGCCAACTAACACAGGCAGGGTAGCCGACCTGCACATGCTCAGTTGTGTCTTTTACGCTGTAGAGAATATTTCCTTGTTGAGCGGAACTAGCCAGGTCACATGATACTGACATCACACATGTGGGCGTGTATACAGGCTGCAGTGGAAATATCCTCCTACCTGAACTCTCCTGCACCGTTACTCCAGTGCTGTTATCACTGACTGTGGTATACAGATCATCCAAAAAGGTATATAGTGGCACTGTGGGGGGGGGGGGGGGGTGCCGATGAACTATTTTCATATTACTGGGTTTAGTAACACTTTAAACATAGAAGCTTTTTCATATCTGTCCAATGGTTATTGGACTGTATTAAAATATAGGTGTATTAGTTGTAGATCCCCTCCTATAATGAAATTACTAATGAACCTCTCCTATAATTCTAAATATCCATTTTTGTTTTTAGACTGCAGCCCTGGGCCCCCTGGAGGAAGATCTGAAAAGGTCCGGTGCACCAGAAGACAGGAAGGCGATGTCCGGGACAGATTTCCCTCCCCCCGCAGGCCGGGAAATCATCCTGCGCTCTACAGTCCCAAGACCCGCCCCCTATTCCAAGGCTCTGCCCCAGCGCATGTACAGCGTACTGACGAAGGACGATTTCAGACTAGCTGGAGCGTTCTCTTCTGATACATCCTTCTTCTGAAGCTCCAGAGTACCCCGCTTAACTAAGAGAGGAGAGCTATGGGGGGGATGGGTGATATGGCATCACATAGATGTCTTATCTGCTCTTCGAGGCTAAAAATATTTTTCACCTGAATTTGTTTAGAAGGTAAAAAAAAAAAAAAATGAACCTTTAATTCCCAGAATGACGAGCAGAAGATGCTTATATGGTCAAAGTGCAGAAGCAGTCAGGTGCGGTAATGATAAATCTTTTCATGTTATTAATTGGAGCTTTCAGATGCTACAAAGGATTTCCGGTCCTTTATGTGACAGCGCTTGGAGTAAAAAAAAAACCAAAACAATCGCTATCATTAGCCTCAGGATATGAGAGAAAGGGGGGAGGCAATTTATCCAACTCTCATTTGTTGTCAGCCGATCCTACAGATATGTTAGAGATGTCGGTGGCCTCATTGCAGTGATAATATGTACGGGTTACCTGAGCAAGTGACAAAAGTACTACTACTGAAAAATATCTGCAGCTGAGTAAAATGAATGTTCTCTTCTCTCCATAAGAAACTAAACCATTTGCTGCTCCTTTGTTGATAGGTCAGATGTGAGGGACAAGTCCTATGACTCCAGCATGGCTTCTGCAAGGCTGAGATGTGCTGCACCTGACATTCATATATCACCAGTCACATAGGACTAAAGCAGGTATGACCACCCCCCTGTGCTTTAGTATTGCAGGGGAACTACAAGTCCCAGCGTGTCTACTAATACAGGGTGCTAGAACTTGCAGCTCCCAGGCACAAGTACATATAGCTTTATTAAGTCTAGGTTCACATCTATGCGGGCCGTGGTTTGGACGTGCCCGACAGCCCATTCATTTGAATGGGCTGTGTCGTGCCCCGTGAAACACAGGACTAGTTTGGAAATCGCAGCCTGCATGGGAACAGCGAGTACAGCGCAGTTCCCAGTGAGATTAATGGCACCCGTGTTTCGTCGTGTGGGTGGCTGCAGCTGCGGAAATTTGTGCGGGTCCCGAAGTGGCACCACCCGCACAGGTGAGAACCTAGTCTTAGTGCTTTAAACTGTTACATTAGGGCTCCATTCAAACCTTTGCACTTTGTGTGGTGCATTAAAAAAAAAAAATACTGCTTGCAACATGTTTAATGCGCTTTCATGAAAATGCATTGTTCCATAGAGTTCAATGGTTACGCCCCAGACAGACGGGAACTGGCCCTAAGACTCCAGCATTGTACAGTTCATAACCCAGTAAGCTTCCTAAAAAGATAAAACACTGTACAGTATTTACCCCTGATAAATATCACCTTTTTTTTTTTCTTTCTTTTTTTCTCCGCCTTTCTTTTTCTTCCTTCTGCTCCTTTCTTTTTCTTTTTTCTTTTTCCTGCTTCCATTTTTTTTATATTTAACCCAAAAGTAAACCTAGTTACAGCTTACCGATTCTTAGATGTGATGGCTGCATTCATTTTCATTTTCTTCTTTGGGCTTCCCTTCCCTTGTTTTTCACCTAATGATCTGGCCAGTAAGACCCCATACACACTATTAGATTTTCTGCAGGTTTTTGTCTTCAGATTTACCAAAACCATGTAGTACAAGAGCCTGCCTGATTGCATGCAAATTGAAACTCTTAAAGTTTGACCTCCATATTATATGGTTTTGGTAAATCTGAAGACAAAAATCTGCAGAAAATCTAATAGTGTGTATGGGGCTTTAATAGTCTGTTTTTTTATGTTTCCCAACAGAACAAGCTCTTGTGCAGCTGTAGCAGTTACAGGTTTGGGACAAAACATTTACAACAGCCAGGGGAGCTAACAATGATCAGCTTTTATATGTAAAACCTTTATTCCAAAAGGAAAAAATGGTTTGCTGCAAATGCTTAAAGCCGTATTAAACCCAAAAGCAGACATTTATTATATTGCAGCTTACCAAGTCTTAGAGGTGATGGCTGCATTAGTTCTCTTTTTTTTTTTTTTTTTTTTTTTAGGCTTGCTTCTATTTTAATCTGGAGATTGAGCTAGCAAGTCTGTTTTTTTTTCCCCTCCAGGAGAATGTATCCGTTTACATGGATGAGACAAACCACTTAAAGCGGGAGTCCGGCGACCAATCTTTTTTTTTTTTTTTTTTTAGGTCATTGAGATACTCTGCTAATCCCAAAATAATACTCACAGTTTGGGTGTAATATTTCTGCCTCTGTCTGTTTTTGTACTGAAGAATAACTTAAAAAATGTGATGCTGGCTATTTCCATGTTGCTTGTGGGCATGTGAAGCCCACAAGCATTGATTTCCGGGATGCGGTGAATGCTGTTCATTCACAGCTTGTTCACAAGCATGATCATTGTTTCCGCACTGAATCTTGGGAAGCCTGACACTAAGCTCCCAGGAGACAGTGCGGCGTTGTGGAAAGGCAATAAACACGGAAGTGCCACAATAAAGTACAATATAAAGGTAATTACAGCGATAAAAAAAATTTTCGTGCAGCATTTGAACATATATGCAATTAACTGAAGGGGGTAAGATTAAGTTAAAAATTTGAGTGGAACCCTGCTTTAACATGGGCAGGGGTGTATGAAATGATCAGCTTTTATTTATGTCAAATCTTTATCCCAAAAGGGAAAACACTGTTTGCTGTAACTCAAAGTGTTAGCCGGAGTTTGGCTTTAGGGCCAGTTCACACCACATGCAGTCCAGTGCAGGTTTTTTTTTTCCTGGAGAGCCAAAGAAAACTAATGCAACCACCACATCTAACAATCGGCAAGCTGCAATATATTACATTTTTGGTTTTGGATTTAATACCACTTTTAAAGTGTTGCTAAACCCACAACAGTAAAAATCGGTCTGTATGTGCAGAATAGCATGCTTGTTATACTCACTGTGGAACTTAAGGGGTTATTCCTCCGCATTGTGTAAAAAGGCTGTTTGATCCTTAATGCACAGTTCCTCCCCCTCCTGCAGGGTCTCTCTTGGCAAGGCCAGATAAGACACAGTCAGAGCGGTTCCCCTACACATGCTCAGTTTGGTCTCTATTGCTGGAGAGAACATTTCCTTGTTGATCAGAGCTAGCCAGGTCACATGATATTGATATCACACATGTGAGCGTGTATACAGATCCTAAATGACAGCCCAGTCCCTCCCTCCTCCTCCATGCCCAGTAACTAAAAAAAAAAAAAAAAGGATACAGTGGGTGGGATGTCACATCTTGATTCATGGATGATCCGCCTCCCATAACAGCATGAGGACACAGGCTATAGTGAAAATCTCCTCCTACCTGAACACTCAGGCAGACCCTGCAGTTTATCATGTGACCGCGTGGTATACAGATCAGCCAAAAAGATATATAGTGGCAGTAGTTTAATGTAAAAGGTGATTTATAAGTTGTGGGCAGTGCGGCGGGGCGGATGAGCTATTTTCATATTACTGGGTAACACTTTAAAAATGGTAGCTGGCAGCTTCAATGTGTTGCTAGTATATCCAACGCTCCCCCCACACCCGGTTAACCATGTTGTTGTCCAAAGGTGCTCCTTCATCCTGAGTGGGGGCGCTCTAGTACAGGAGATGTGTTACTGGCCAGATCACCAGGTGAAAAGGAAAACTAATGCAGCCACCCCATCTGATGATTGGTAAGCTTCAATATACTACATTTGGCTTTAAAAGCTGCCCTGCGAGAAATGAGTGTTCTGGTCGTTCAGATTTCCTTCTACATCCTAAAAAATAGGCGATCTGCAGCCCTGGGGCTCCCTACATATGAAGTATCACTGCCATCCTTTCAGAAGTACAAGCACCCTTGCTTAGGAATGAAAAGGGATTGTGAGCATTTAAAGGGAAGCCAGGGGATTGATTTCCCCCCCCCCCCCAAAAAAAAACATTTTTACAACTTGCAGTGAAACAACAGCTTTTATTACTGTCAGAGAGACGCCAACCCAAATCCTCCCCTCTCCACAGGTATCACTGGCAGAGAGACGCCAACCCAAATCCACCCCTCCCCACAGGTATCACTGGCAGAGAGACGCCAACCCAAATCCTCCCCTCTCCACCCCTCCCCACAGGTATCACTGGCAGAGAGACGCCAACCCAAATCCTCCCCTCTCCACAGGTATCACTGGCAGAGAGACGCCATCCCAAATCCTCCCCTCTCCACCCCTCCCCACAGGTATCACTGGCAGAGAGACGCCAACCCAAATCCTCCCCTCTCCACCCCTCCCCACAGGTATCACTGGCAGAGAGACGCCAACCCAAATCCTCCCCTCTCCACCCCTCCCCACAGGTATCACTGGCAGAGAGACGCCAACCCAAATCCACCCCTCCCCACAGGTATCACTGGCAGAGAGACGCCAACCCAAATCCTCCCCTCTCCACCCCTCCCCACAGGTATCACTGGCAGAGAGACGCCATCCCAAATCCTCCCCTCTCCACCCCTCCCCACAGGTATCACTGGCAGAGAGACGCCAACCCAAATCCTCCCCTCTCCACCCCTCCCCACAGGTATCACTGGCAGAGAGACGCCAACCCAAATCCTCCCCTCTCCACCCCTCCCCACAGGTATCACTGGCAGAGAGACGCCAACCCAAATCCACCCCTCTCCACCCCTCCCCACAGGTATCACTGGCAGAGAGACGCCAACCCAAATCCCCCCCTCTCCACCCCTCCCCACAGGTATCACTGGCAGAGAGACGCCAACCCAAATCCTCCCCTCTCCACCCCTCCCCACAGGTATCACTGGCAGAGAGACGCTAACCCAAATCCTCCCCTCTCCACCCCTCCCCACAGGTATCACTGGCAGAGAGACGCCAACCCAAATCCTCCCCTCTCCACCCCTCCCCACAGGTATCACTGGCAGAGAGACGCCAACCCAAATCCACCCCTCCCCACAGGTATCACTGGCAGAGAGACGCCAACCCAAATCCACCCCTCTCCACAGGTATCACTGGTGGACTTTCAGGCCACATTTTATCTCCAAGGCAGTGATGTCACTCATTGAACTCAACAGGTTTGACTGCACTACCCTAACCTACCACCAGGCTCAAGCCTATAACTCAAAAGAAATCCTGACAATAAAATTCTATTAAATGTGGTAAGTTTCAATCAACAGATATTCTAAAATCAAAACTAAGTCACATGAGCCTATTAAATGTCATTGAGGTTCAGATTTTATGGAGCTTTTTTTTTTTTCTCTTTCAGATTATGTTTTTTGCTGTAAAATTAACTTGTTTTAATGTGATATAAGTAACATGTTGCAAACCTGTACAATGAATGCCATGCTGTGTTTATTTGTAGCTGTGCAATATAAAATAATGAAAAATATTACATGAGGTGGTTGTGGATTCTTTATTAGAACATCCTCAGTCAGTGGGGGATAAGGGAAATCACTTTTTTTTTTTAAACGGTTAATATCAGTGCATTTACCACACACTGACTCTACAATGCCCATACAAACATTCTAGATCAGTGGTTCTCAAGCTGGGGGTTGAATGATGTTTTGCCAGGGTCACCGAATCCTAAGCTGTTCCTGAAGCCCGCAGAGCTCTCCCAGCCTTTTTGCGGCCGCCCAGAAGGGCTGTCCCTGGAGCCCACAGCCGTCCAATCAGTTCACAACATGGCTGGGGGTGCAGAGACTAGAGGTTAGGTGACTGGTGAGGAATGTGAAGTGGGAGGGGCTGGAGGAGACCCCATCTCCTGATTTCGGCATGGGTGTCACCGCTCCGAGACACCACAAAGTCAGAGACAGTGAGTAACAATACCTGTGATTAGAGTTGCCATTAAAAGTCCCCACTACAGTTTTCAGATCAGCAGATGACCTTGACCAAGTTGGCTGATCAGAACTCCCTCCAGCACTGCCACTCATCCTATTCCCCACCAAGGAGTAAGAGAAGGAATAAAAATAGAGAATACACGGAAGGGAAAGGAACACAGGGGAGAAAAAAAAAAAAAGGGAGAGAAAGAATAAGAGAAAGAACAAGAAAGCCAGCTAGAGAGAGGGATAGGGAAAAAAAAACCCAAGAAATTAGGATAGAGAAAGATAAAAGGGAAAGAAAGAAGAACAAAAAGAATGGGTGGTACATCCTAGAATGTACCATAAGGGGTTTTAATAGTGTACGAGTGGAAGGGACTCAGGGAGGGCTAAATGTCTGTGGGTTAGGGGCGCAAATTACTTGTCTTGCCTTGGGTGCTGACAACCCACGCTACAAAAATAATTTTACTGTTAGGGGTCCCCACAACTTGGGAAATTTTATCAAGGGGGCACGGCCCTAGAAGGGTTGAGAACCAATTGTCTAGATCAGGGGTCCTCAAACTACGGTCCTCCAGCTGTTGTGGAACTACACATCCCATGAGGCATTGTAAAACTCTGACATTCACAGACATGACTGGGCATGATGGGAATTGTAGTTCCTGAATAACTGGAGGGCCATAGTTTGAAGACCCCTGGTCTAGATGATGTTGCACCATCCAGTCCTATCACTTTGTATGACATGGAACAGTTTCTAATCATCAGTGTTAATTTTGACATCAATTTTTGATTTAGTTTTAGTCTGCCTAAAATGCAGTTTTAGTTGTATTTTAGTCATCTGAATTGTTTTAGACTAAAATCTAATGGGCTTAGTTAAATTGTAAAGCATTATTTAACCACTTCGGCCCGGAAGATTTACCCCCTTCATGACCAGGCAATTTTTTTGCGATACAGCACTGCGTCGCTTTAACTGACACTTGCACGGTCGTGTGACATTGTACCCAAACAAGATTGGCATCCTTTTTTCCACAAAAATAGAGTTTTCTTTTGGTGGTATTTGATTACCTCTGCAGTTATTATTTTTTGCGCAAAAAAAAACAAAAAAAACCGACAGTTAAAACATATTAGCTATAAAACATATCCAATAAAAAAATGTAAAAAATCTATTTTTTTCAATTTAGGCCAATATGTATTCTGATACATATTTATGGCAAAAATAAAAAATCCCAATACGCGTATATGGATTGTTTTGAGCAAAAGTTATAGCGTCTAAAAAACTATGGGATTTTTTTTTCTTTTTTTACTATTAATGGTGATCAGTGACTTATAGCGGGACTGCAATGTTGTGGTGGACAAATCGGACACTGACGCTTTTTGGGGACCAGTGACAGTGATCAGTGCTAAAAAAAAAAAAAAAAAAAAATGCACTATAATAATGACACTGGTAGGGAAGGGGTTAACATTGGGGGCGATGAAAGGGTTAACTGTGTGCCTAGGGCAGGGGTCTCAAACTGTCTGCCCTCCAGCTGTTGCAAAACTACAAGTCCCATGATGCATTACAAGGCTGACCGTTACAAGCATGACTCCCACAGGCAGAGGCATGATGGGACTTGTAGTTTTGCAACAGCTGGAGGGCCGCTAGTTTGAGACCCCTGGCCTAGGAAGAGTGCTTCCTAACTGTGGGGGAGGTAAAGATCTGTGTCCCTGATTAGGCCCCTTTCACACTTGTGGGACTTGTCCTGTGACTTGGGACTGCAAAGTTGCATGACAAGTCGTACCCCATGATTTCCAAAGAGGTCCATTCATATCTGTGCGACTTCAAAGTAATCCCTGTACTACTTTGGTCTGACTTTGATGCAAATTGAGGTCCATAGACCTCAAGTTTACACCGGCATTCTCTGAAATCGCACGACTTTCAAGTCGCGGCAGTGTGAAAGGGGCCTTAGCAGAAAAAGAGGATCAGTACATTCCCCTCTCACAGAACAGCAATCTGCCTTGTTAACATAGGCAGACCGCCGTTCTGCCCATCTCCCGAACGAATGGCGGGTCCCAGCGGACATTGCGCCCCCCCCCCAGACCCGGAAGTGTCAGATCACATACTGGGTGCAGCCTATTGACGGCAATGGCACCATTCCAATTTTTTTTATTGCGCCAAAAAGAAAAAAAAAACAGAGTTGATCAAATACCACCAAAAGAAAAAAATGACAAATTGTATTTGTGTACAGCGTCGCACGACCGCACAATTGTCAGTTAAAGGAACGCAGTGTTGTACAGCAAAAAATGGCCTGGTCATTAAGGGGGGGGGGGGGTAAAGTGGTTAAATTTACTGTTGAACTTTTGGCGGTTGGATTTGCAGGGACAGGCCGATTGGCATTATTGTAATAAAAGAAACATTTTCCTCTCTATAGCACTCCTGCAGGGATATAGACAACCCATTCATTTCTATTGTACTCATGCAGGCGCAGTAACATGTCAGCTTCAAATACTCAAATACTAATTTTCAGACTTAGTTAGGGGCGGGGCTTGAAGTAAGCCTTTCCTAAGAGAAACATGGAGACTTGCCATTGCTGACCAGAAAATGTTAATGGTCTGTTATGCTGGTGCCTTCGCTACAATAATCCGAATCCTGACCCAGAACAAATATGTAGATGCATTCCGATTCATAATATGTTGAGGCCGGAGGTCAGAACAACAGCCAGGTAATGAGCAGCTTCGGGAGCTCAGCAATGGCAGATCCCCCCATTTTTCTTTTGACAGGTTCCCTTTAAGGGTTGTTGTACACATTCAGCACATTTGCTGTGTGACGGATTCCATTTCCTGCAATGGAGCCAGAAGGAGAGTTTTAATTTGGTTGTGCGGTGCGTGCCGCACACTCCTAACCGACTGATTATGTGTTCATTAACAGAACAGCAGGATCCTGCGAGCGCAGGGCTCTTGGGGATTAATGGACACCCCAGACATGTTATACATTCAATATCATTTATACACAGGAACAAATCAGAAAGACTTTAAAGATGAACTCTAGATACACACACAATATACATATATGGGAACGATTTTACCCTACCGAAGGATCTGCAACTCTGTAAGCAAGTCTTGTGTTGCAGGGACACCTGCCAGTTAGGACAACCTGGTCCTCAACAGTTTTTCCCAGCAGAAGTAGCATTGATCAACCATTACTCTGCTTCCTTCCCTCCTGACACTGCAGCATGCCTGAGTGACTTCTAAGAACACAGGTGTAGATACCAAGGCATATTCAGGTGCCTGATAGCCACACATAAAATATATATATATATATATATATAAATATAAAGGGGGGGGGGGATGGGGCGGCAGCGGCAAATTCCATACCTCTTGAATTAACCGAGACCTTGCTGGCCAGTAAATCCAGGCTGCACCCTGTTGGAGCAGTGACTCGTCTGGGAGGGGTGCGCTAGTGTGGGCACTCCCGCCCCGCAGCTTGTGCAGAATGTTTTGTAACCCACTGGCTGCCTTTCTCACTGGCACATAACAATACAGACAGTTCAGATCTGACTGAACGTGCCCCCCTCTTCAGCTCTGATGTATTCTATGTACACAGACAGGAGGAGGAGCCAAGACACCGCTGTACATGTGCCGCTCATCTAAGGTTTGTGTGATTATTATGCACACACTATAGATGCTTCAAAGTCCTTTATTTAAAATTTCAGTGTTTTTCTTTCCTGAAACTGGCCTCTTAAAATTAAGGTGCGTGTTATACGCCAATAAATAAGATAGATGGCTATATACAGTATCTCACAAAAGTGAGTACACCCCTCACATTTGTAAATATTTTTATTCCATCTTTTCATGTGACAACACTGAAGAAATGACACTTGTCTACAATGTAAAGTAGTGAGTGTACAGCTTTTATAACAGTGTAAATTTGCCATCCCCTCAAAATAACTCGACGCACAGCCATTAATGTCTAAACCGCTGGCAACAAAAGTGAATACACCCCCCCCCAAGTGAAAATGTCCAAATTGGGCCCAATTAGCCATTTTCCCTCCCCGGTGTCATGTGACTCATTAGCGTTACAAGGTCTTAGGTGTGAATGGGGAGCAGGTGCGCTAAGTTTGGTGTTATCGCTCTCTCTCTCATACTGGTCGCTGGAAGTTCAACATGGCACCTCATGGCAAAGAACTCTCTGAGGATCTGAAAAAAAAGATGGCCTAGGATACAGGAAGATTCCCAAGACACCTCCAAGAGGACCACTGCCTTGCTAAAGAAGCTGAGGGTAAAGGTAATGGATTGGCCAAGCATGTCCCCAGACCTAAACCTTATTGAGCATCTGTGAGGCATCCTCAAATGGAAGATGGAGGAGCACAAGGTCTTGTCAGGGCTGGGCTCAGCCCTTCCTTCTCTGAGCTGGCCTCTCAACTGTCGGCTAATTGCCAGCTCCTATCTCCCCACAGTTACTCAGCTGTTGATGGTATCCTGCTCATCAGTCCTACCTACTTAAGCCGTCCAGTCCAGAGGAGCTCGGCCTTCGCCTATTGTCAGAAACCATGAAATAAGACCGAGACAGAAGTACAGTTAAATCACACTTGTTTAATAATAAAAGCAAATAGAGTCAACATCACAGAGACGCTCTCCTGCATTCCTTTTAAAAGACTTGCTTGGCTGACATCCCTTCTGGCTCCAGATCCTGCTTGCTGTTTTACTACGCTCATCTCCGGCTCGCTGACCTTTGGCTTGTCTGACTATCCGTTCTGGTTCCTGAACTCTGGCTATGTTTTGACTATGTTTGTTCTATTTACTTTTATTATTAAACAAGTCTGATTTACTTCTGTCTCAGTCTGATTTTATGGTTTCTGACAGGTCTCTAACATCCACCAGCTCTGTGATGTCGTCATGGAAGAGGACTCCAGTGGCAACCTGTGAAGCTCTGGTGAACTCCATGCCCAAGAGGGTTAATGCAGTGCTGGAAAATAATGGTGGCCACACAAAATATTGACACTTTGGGTCCAATTTGGACATTTTCACTTAGGGGTGTACTCACTTTTGTTGCCAGCGGTTTAGACATTAATGGCTGTGTGTTGAGTTATTTTGAGGGGACAGTAAATTTACACTGTTATACAAGCTGTACACTCACTACTTTACATTGTAGCAAAGTGTCATTTCTTCAGTGTTGTCACATGAAAAGATAGAATAAAATATTTACAAAAATGTGAGGGGTGTACTCACTTTTGTGAGATACTGTGTGTGTATATATATGTGTGTATGTATATGTGTGTGTGTGTATATATATATATATATATATATATATTACACAGACTGACCATTTTTACCAAAGAAATATAGCAGAATACATATTGAAGTACATTTTTGAAGAAAGATGATTTCTTTGCAAAATTTTAAACCCAAAACAAAGAAAAGCGTGTTTTATTTTTCCTCACAATTTTCAGTATTTTGTCGTTTAGCAAAAAAAAAAAAAAACACCAAAATAAAGCTCCATTTAAAAAAAGATATTAAATTTCACTTGGGTACAGGATGTCATGACTGAGTAATTGTCAAAGTGTGACAGCGCTTTTTTTTTTTTCTTTTAAAAGCAACCTGCAAGGCAAAGTTATAATGTGCTAGTATGCATTGCATACTAGCACATTATGTGAAACTTACCTTAAAACGAAGCCCTCCAGTGGCGCCTGGTCACCGCTGACAGGTCTTCTATCTTCACCCCCGGTCTTCCTTTGGGGTTGGCGGGCTCCAGTCCTTTGACTGGACAAGCCGCCAAAACATAACTCCCACGCATGTGCGCAGGAGCCGCTGTTCACAGGACTCTGAGGGAACAGCACGGGTAGGCCGTTTCTTCAAAACGCATGCGCCGGTGACGTCACCGGTAGCCTCGCAAGTATAGATCTCCTAAACGGCGGTACTTGTAATTAGTCCTTGGCAGTACTTGTAATTAGCTAAGGAGCTTGCTCCTCCTGGCAGTGAGTTGGTGGAGGAGGACTTTCCAGCGAGTTGGTGGAGGAGGACTTCATCACTTCCCAGACAAACCTCATCTCCCACCACCACAGGCCCAAATCCCTACGCCCTAAAATAAAATCCATTACGTAGTTCTAAAAGAATGCTCTCGTCTTGCCTGAAGTTCTCTGTTAACATTGCGCTGACCCATAGAGTTACGGGCAGGACGAGCAGATATGAAATCTGCCATTTTTTTTTTCCCCTGGTTTGCGATTATTAACTTTCCCTCCCGACTGGTGATATTTTCCCAGCTTCGCTCACGGCTATTGATAGATTTAACCGTACAGTAGCTGCTGCCATGGAAACTGGTGGAAATATCTATTTTAAGGCTTGAAATGGTGCTGGGCGTCATTGCAGCAGAAATAATGTGCTCTTTAACCCCTTCCCTCCCGGACAGGCCACCGTTCTGCCATCTGCTTTCCGCAGCTCCATAATTAATTTTTTTCTGGGATCTATATGAGCGCATACGGTGCTGGTCTAGGGGGGGGTGTTAATGAACTTTTATCTGCAGATCAAGGTGATATTCAAAGGAAAAAAAAAAATAAAGTGAAGTGGTAAATATACAGAGATCAGCTGATATAGCGGTGTCAAGACAAGTTCCGGTTCAGGGACCTTTTAACGCCCCGTGCGTGGAATGTGAGAAAAACAACAAAAAACAGAGACAGGAATAGAAGATTGCTTCACGGGGTGTGAAATGCCGCCTTCAATTTACACCAAGAAACCGTTTTAATTAGGAGTTTTGGTTTCTCATGAATTTCTTATTCTGCAAGCATGAAATTTCAACTTTCCGGGTGCGTCCGTCCACACATGACATCTCATTTAACACACATGAAGTTTTCTGGATCGTGGTGTGAGACCCCCTCATATATATGTAATGGTATGCAACTGAGGACCCTGCTTTTTTTTTAAATTTTATTTTAGAAGAGGATTAAAGCTGCATTCTGGCCATGTACAAAGGAAAACCAGGTAATCCAGTTGATGTTGGCATTCAAATTCCAATAAATGTAACCTTACAAACAACTGGCCTGTGTATCGAAATGTCTTGGGCCTAATCTCTATGTAGGTATGTGATGTGTGGCCCTCGGACCTCAGCAGTCTGTAGTGGGAACATTGATTGGGGTGATGGCATTGATCTCCATTAGCCTCATGTAACATGTTCCCAGTTTCGTATTGTCTTCTGCAGCATCTTCCCCAACCGACAATATATCCTGTCCTCACTCTCTGACCCTCATCTCCTCTATTAAGTCTGACATTTGACTGTCCTCTCAAGCATTACATACACTCACCAGCCACTTTATTAGGTACACCTTGCTAGTACCGGGTTGGACCCCCCTTTTGCCTTCACAAAACTGCCCTAATTCTTTGTGGCATAAATTCAACAAAAGTGTTGGAAACATTCCTCAGGTAGACTGTCGCATTCAAACGAAGCTCAACTGGCTCTAAGGGGCACAAAGTGTGCCAAGAAAATATCCCCCACACCATTACATCATCACCACCCTGAACTGGTGATACAAGGCAGGATGGATCCATGCTTTCATGTTTACGCCAAATTCTGACCCGACCATCTGAATGTCGCAGCTGATATCGAGACTAATCAGACCAGGCAACAACGTTTGTCCTTCTATTGTCCAATTTTGGTGAGCCTGTGTGAATTGTAGCCTCAGTTTCCTGTTCTTAGCTGACAGGAGTGGCACCTGGTGTGGTCTTCTGCTGCTGCAGCCCATCGGCTTCAAGGTGCGATGTGTTGTGCGTTCAGAGATGGTATTCTTCATACCTTGGGTGTAACGAGTGGTTATTTGAGTTACTGTTGCCTTTCTATAATCTCCAACCAGTCTGCCCATTCTCCTCTGACATCAAAAAGACATTTCCGTCCACACAACTGCCGCTCCCTGGATATTTTCTCTTTTTCGGACCATTCTCTGTAAACCCGAGTGATGGTTTCGAAATACTCAGACCAGCCCATCTGGCACCAACAACCATGCCTTGTTCAAAGTCATTTAAATCCCCTTTCTTCCCCATTCTGGTGCTCGGTTTGAACAAGTCGTCTTCGCCACGTCTAGATGCCTAAATGCATTGAGTTGCTGCCATGTGATTGGCTGATTAGCAAGTTGTGTTACCAAGCAATTGAACAGGTGTACCTAATAAAGTGGCCAGTGAGTGTATATTGAACATTATGTTTGGCTCTTGGGTGATGTCAGGGGCCGCATTTGAGGCCCCCTTGAGCTCATAAGTTGACTATCACTACTGGCTGACAGTTGCCATGTTTTGCTCGTCAGGTAGAAATGAACGGCTGAACCCTGAAGCCGTCACTGATGTAAAACGAACTTTAATAAATAGAGGATTTACAACATATAATTTTGTCTGTCCAACACGTTTCATCTCGCAAAGGGCTTAATCATGGAGCTCTCATATAGCAAAACTATATGTTGTGAATGGTCTGTCTGTCCACCCCCCCTGCACCAATGCATTTTAACTCAAAAAGAGCTTATTCATTAAAGTCTCAATGACTAAGCCCTTTGGTGAGGTGAGCAGGCGAGACTAGATGTCCTGAATACTCTATTAAATTAAAACTGGTTTTTACATTTGTGATGATATCAGTGTGTGACCCATTTATTTCTACTTGACAAGCAGAATAGCTGAACAGGGGTGTGCACCTGATGAGAGCTGGAAGTAAAGGGCAAAGAGGCAACTTTAGAGCGGTGTCGCTACTATTGATTCCACAATTGCCATGTGTTACCCAATAAAATATTGATTTTTACCTTTTTTCATCCATTTTTCCCATCAGTGCTGCTGATCTTTTCCAGCCTCTTCCTGCCTACATGCACCCACTCATCAGCTTCACATCATTGCTCTGGACCAGCTTCCAGCTTTGGAATGTGTGTTGGCACGGCCACTTGTAGTCTGCACCAGAGGTCCATGTGACAGGGTGAACCAGGACCTACTTATCCTATCTGGCAGGAGTGCCGGATCACAAAACTTTTGGTTGTGATTAAGATCTCTAGAATCCAGAATCAGCTATCACAACCCAAAGGGACTCTGGATATCCTTTGTTGTGCAGAAGCTGCTAACCTAATATTCACAATGTCACAGTTACAGCCGCCGCCACCACCACCACCTCTATAACCACCACCTCTATAACCACCACCTCTATAACCACCACCTCTATAACCACCACCTCTATAACCACCACCTCTATAACCCACACCTTGGACAAGACAAGACTGCTTGACCAGAATTACAGGTAAAACAAACATATATGAATTCCAACAATGACTACAGTGGTTCTCCTGGAGTTCTGATTGAAGTTTTCGGTCCCTTTGTTAGCTGGTATAAGTGAATTCTGGTAATCTGCTTTTCATATCAACTTGCAGTAAAGGACTGCCACATGTCCATGTTTTGCGGTTTAGAACAAGAAAAAAAATATATACAATTTTCACTTTTCACCTGTAAGACTACATGCACATGGACGGCTTGCCCCGTCAGGGTTAAATCGCTGCGTTTTTGAGCGCCTAGGAGGCGCAACTGCAGCGTCTGAGTGCTGGAATTTGGGGCACACATCCCTAAATGTGAGTACCGCTCAGTACAGCATCCCCAAAACAGTGGGGGGGTTTAATACTGACGGGCCTGTCCACCCATTTGTATGTAGCCTTACCGACAAAGGAACTGACCCTATTTCAAGGACATCAGCATGTAATAAAAACATTGCTTGATCTGTGCATATTGACTGAAATAATAAAGTGCGTTTCCACCTTTGCAACCAAATTGGGATAACAACTGCAGGCAGTCCCCGAGTTACAAACACCCGAGTTATGAACGACTCCTACTTATGAACGGCCTCAAATGCTGGCCACTTGTGCTCCACGCTGGTCCTGGATACCTCCGGTCACATCCCATACTGCAGTACTACATGTACTAGATGGCCAGAAGAGCCCCAGATAACATAACAAGCGCCCGGAACATCACACATCCATGCACAGGCGGACATTACACTTACAAATGCAGTGTTGTGACTTAAGAACAACTTCAACTTACAAACAAACCTGCAGTCCCTATTGTGTTCGTAACTCGGGGACTTCCTGTACGTTATGTTTGTTACACGCCCCCATTCACATAGCATAATTTAATAAAAAAAAATTTAATTAGTGTGGGTGAATCACCATTAACCACTTCTGGACTGCCCACCGCACATATACTGTGGGGAACGCGTGCGCGGGTCCCGCAGACTTTATGTCCGCCGGCCACCCACGTTCACGGTACAGAGGCAGGACGAGGGTCTGCCTATGTAAACAAGGCGAAACTCCATTCTGGCAGGGGACAAGGTGGAGATCTGCATGTTCCTAGTGATCAGGAACAGCAATCTCTGTATTGTCCCATTGAGCCCACCCCCCCCCTTCAGTTAGAATACACCCAGGGAACACACTTAACCCCCTGATCGTCCCCTAGTGTTAACCCCTTCCCTGCCAGTGTCATTTATACAGTGAGAGTGCATATTGTTTTTTTTTATAGCACTGATCACTGTATTGGTGTCAATGGTCCCCAAAAAGTGTCACTTAGGGTCAGATTTGTCCACCGCAATGTCGCAGTCCCACTAAAAATCGCAGATCGCCAACACTACCAGTAAAAAAAATTTTTTAAGTCCCTAAATCTATCCCCTATTTTGTAGACACTATAACTTTTGTGCAAACCAATCAATATATGCTTATTGGGATTTTTTTTTACAAAAATATGTAGAATACATTTTTTGGGGATATGTATTATAGCAGAAAGTTAAAAATATTGTTTTTTTTTTTTTCAAAATTGTCAGTCTTGTTTTGTTTATAGCGCAAAAAATAAAAACCGCAGAGGTGATCAAATACCACCAAAAGAAAGCTCTATTTGTGGAAAAAAAAAGGATGTCAATTTTGTTTGGGTACAGCATCGCACGACCGTGCAATTGTCAGTTAAAGCGACGCTGTGCCGTATTGCAAAAAATGGCCTGATCATTAAGGGGGTACACCAGGGCTCCAGGGCTGAAGTGGTTAAATTATAGCACCACATCCCTTAGACAAAACTGAAAAAGGAAATATTGGGACTTCTCAGGTGCATTATACCAAAAGATAGTATTTCATTAAAAATTCATTATTTTTTTGGAAATAGGTTAAAATTTGAAGTCCATATAAACATATACAATTACAGTGTTCAAGTCTAGTTATAATTGATTGTGAAGATCTGCCTGCACAGTACAGACAGGATAATTATAGCAAATACAACTGCCCAGCCCCCTCATAAACAAAGACCACTATGTAGGATTTTTCCTTGTTGGATCATCCATCTAAAAAAAGGAAAGCTGCAACTTTAAAATCATTTTTTTTTTTTAAACAAAACTGAAAAAAGTAAATACTGTATTGGGACTTTTCAGGTGCATTATACCAAAGGACAGTATTTCATTAAAAATGCATTATTTATTTAGAAATAGGTTAACATTTAAAGTCCAT
Source organism: Lithobates septentrionalis (assembly GCA_037952835.1). Taxonomy (NCBI): domain Eukaryota; kingdom Metazoa; phylum Chordata; class Amphibia; order Anura; family Ranidae; genus Lithobates; species Lithobates septentrionalis. The sequence goes on along the minus strand of JBBDGP010002659.1, from coordinate 727,503 downwards.
ATAAAAACATATACAATTACAGTTGTGGCCCAATTCATACGATCCTTTGTTTCAAGGCGGTGTAGTGGTGACAAAATCCTGACATATTTCACCCTATGGGCTTCTTCAGGGGCCATATTGCCCGCTAATGGTCATAACATTCTAATAGATAAGAACAAAATTATAAATTCATAGACAAAAAATTATTACAGCAATTCTTTAAATATTCAATGATGTTAGTGCCACATGCTTATCCCACATTTGTGTGTGTGTGTATATATATATATATATATATTCAAGTGGTACACTATCAAACTACACCACCTTGAAACCAAGGATCTTATGAATTGGGTCACAACTGATATATATATATATATGTATATATTTTTATATGGGCTTAAAATTTTAACTTATTTCTAAATAAATAATGAATTTTTAATGAAATACTGTCTTTTGGTATAATGCATCTGAAAAGTCCCAATATTTCCTTTTTCAGTTTTTGTTTTTTTAAAAAAAAAAAACAATATATATATATATATATATATATATATATATATATATATATATATATATATATATATAAAATTTACCGTTTTCTTTTTTTTTAGATGATATATTCTGGACGATCCAGCAAGGAAAAATCCAACCTCGTGGTCTTTGTTTATGAGGGGGCTGGGCAGCTGTGTTTGCCATAGTTAACCCTGTCTGTACTGTGCAGGCAAATCTTCACAATCAATTGGGTTAAACAAAGGGTTAAAGGTGTAAAGTTGGGCTTCTTGCTTTGTACGTTAATGAGAACAAACTTGGGACAGGCTCATTCTGGCATTGTTTAAAAAACATTGCAGTCAGCCATAACACCTCTTCCTGAGAATCATCTGCAAATATTGCTGTGAACCAGAATGTACCCTATAATACCAAAAGTATTGGGACACCTGCCTTTACACGCACATGAACTTTAATGGCATCCCAGTCTTAGTCCGTAGGGTTCAATATTGCGTTGGTCCACCCTTTGCAGCTATAACGGCTTCAACTCTTCTGGGAAGGCTGTACACAAGGTTTAGGAGGGTGTCTATGGGAATGTTTGACCATTCTTCCAGAAGAGCATTTGTGAGGTCAGGGACTCATGTTGGACTAGAAGGCCTGGCTTGCAGTCTCCACTCTAATTCATCCCAAAGGTGTTCTATCAAGTTGAGGTCAGGACTCTGTGTAGGCCAGTCAAGTTCCTCCATTATGGATTATGGTCTGGGGTTGCTTTTCAGGGGTTGGGCTTGGCCTCTTAGTTCCAGTGAAGGGAATTCTTAAGGCGTCAGCATACCAAGACATTTTGGACAATTTCATGCTCCCAACTTTGTGGGAACAGTTTGGGGATGACCCCTTCCTGTTCCAACATGACTGCGCACCAGTGCACAAAGCAAGGTCCATAAAGACATGGATGAGCGAGTTTGGGATGGAGGAACTTGACTGGCTTGCACTGAGTCCTGACCTCAACCCGATAAAAAACCTTTGGGATGAATTAGAGCGGGGACTGTGAGCCAGATCTTTTCGTCCAACATCATAGCCTGACCCCACAAATGCGCTTCTGGAAGAATGGTCAAACATCCCCATAGACACACTCCTAAACCTTGTGGACAGCCTTCCCAGAAGAGTTGAAGCTGTTGTAGCTGCAAAGGGTGGGCCAACTCAATATTGAACCCTACAGACTAAGACTGGGATGCCATTAAAGTTCATGTGCGTGTAAAGGCAGGCGTCCCAATACTTTTGGTAATATAGTGTATAACATAGTGGGGTTTTCACAAATTTGACTACAAAAGTGGAAAAACACTTTAAAGCTTTATTATATGCTTATATCACTGGAGTGTGGTGTGGCTGGTTCCTTTGCCTGTGATATGTGGGGGGCAGAGATAAGCTCCATCCAGTCAGCACCTGTATATACATAATATTCGATCACCTGCACTTGGCATTTCTCTGGAGAATCCTGTACTGACAATGCTTTGATGGTTACGATCACTCAGCGGAGGGGGGGAGGGGGGTTTATTGCTCAGATAGAGCCGGCAATGTAGCAGGTCCGTATACAGAAATCAACCTTCTATGAAGCCAAAATCCATCACAGCTCACTTTCTTAGGATTCTATAGCAGCTGCAATATGTATGTGGGAGAATTTATCCGATCTGTCTCTGTGTGATGTTCATCCTGCACTGTGTCCGAATAGCCGCAGATAATTGGAGCAAGCTCCTGGTGCAGCAAAGCCCACCGGTGAGCCCCGTCTGCAACGATCTCTTAGATAGTACGAGCAATAAACATGTAGAAAGGGATAAGCCGACTGCCGCGGTGCAATCTGGTTTTTATATATGGCCACGAAGCTGTATAAAATATATGAATACAATGCTTTACGTGACACATCACTCAGCTGAGACGTCTTAGGCTCACACCCTTTATTACACCTTATATCTGAATGCTCCGGGTGTAGTGTTGTTGGTATAACCGTACTCCGTGTATCTCTCCCCAGACATGCCGCTTCCCGTTCAGTCCTCGCGGCTTAGCGATCGCACTAATAAGGCACGTGTGAACAGATGGCACTCACACAAATAACATTTTTTTATTGTATTCATGAATCAGAAGAACATAAAACCAGAGAGAAACATAAGACTTGTACAGGTGGAAGAGACGGGAGAATCACAAGGAAATGTCAGACCTTGGAGAAGAATTTAGTGATGTCAGAGCCGTATTTCGAGGCCATGGAAAGTTTCTTTATCTGGCTCCTTTCCTTTGCCTGCCGAGCTGTTCTCTGGATAAAGGAAAGTGCAGGTTCAAGCATAAAAGTAAGATCTCCCATTAAAACATTTCCTGCAAATAATATCTCATTTCAGCTTAAACTGGACCTGAACTAGTAAAGTGAAGATTCGGCATCTAGAGAGAACATCTAGAAATGTTAATTGGGGCCTAAGCAGTACCCTAAAAAAATTAAGCCTTTGTCTGAAATTCCTCCTGAAAATAGCAGTGCTATTCCTGGTCAGTGGGTGTGCCCTGGCGCTTCTGTGCCTACAGCCTCATGGGAACCCTGGTGTCTCCATAAGCCCCATGCAATAACCTCTGTGCAATGTAATAAAGTCTCATGAATCATAATAATTATTAATATATACCAGGGTGGATAATACACCCATTCCTCAATCCACAGATGGCCCAAATTGATGTTTTTCTAAATTTGTAGACCAATATTGAGGTCTCATGAATCATCATAATTATTAATGTAATAAAAAATAGACAGTGCAAAAAAAATAGAGGCGGGGGCAGGCGGAACACTACTCACCTTACCTTTGGCAGTGATTTGCCAGGAGTCACAGTCATCTGCCATGGCACTGCAGACTACCACCATCCAGAGCCGAGGTGCTGCAGGCCTTTAAGGAGGACACTGTGACAAGCAAGCAGTTCGGCCAATCAAATGTACCCGCCAAGCGGAAAAAACCCCACATGCTGCCCCTTAGGAAAGTTGTCCATTGCAGCCAAACCCTCACAGAGCAAGAAGGCAGTGGATTGGCTGCAACTGGGGGGGTACTACCAGGATCTAGGTTATCCAACATGTCGCCCAGCCACCGACTTGTAAAAGAAGAAGAATCTTAGGATTTCTGGGAAGAAATTTCTATGCCCTTTCTCCAATACACTAGGCCAGGGATATGCAATTAGCGGACCTCCAGCTGTTGCAAAATTACAAGTCCCATCATGCCTCTGCCTCTGGGTGTCATGCTTGTGACTGTCGGAGTCTTGCTATGCCTCATGGGACTTGTAGTTCTGCAACAGCTGGAGGTCTGCTAATTGCATATCTCTGCACTAGGCTAATAACCAGAGTTGTCCACAGCTGTGGCGAGGGTTTTGGCCACCAGGAAGGGGGGGAGGTGCAATTCTCTGGGCTGTTGCTTTTTTAGTGCATCTAGCTTCCTACTCCTGCAGATGGCAATAAATTCAGTTGGTGATTATCTAAATCAGAACTGTGTCCTCCAATGAACAAGAGAGAAATTTACAATTTTTTCTGGAACTCTTCATGAAAAATAGTAAAGCTCTACCTGATGCATGTATGATCAGGGGACAGCTTTGACATGAGGAAACCCAGTCAAAGATTCCCACCTCCACACGGAAACACAGTGCTAAATCAGTAATGGGGAAAGATCAACTTCAAGGGGACCAAAGGCAATAATGTCAACTAGTCCTTTGCCTTCTGTTTGCCTTTTGGGCACAGCTTCAGGTTCTTGTATGTCTTCACAAAAAAGAAAAAAATAAATCTATATATATTTAGTACATCTCTGCAATACACGCACATCTCACCAGGTTTTGGCTCTTTGAAGATGATGTAAATACATGCAGCATCTGTCCCCCGCGGCTCCAACACTGAGAACCGAGCAATCATACACTGGTAATTGCTTGGTTCTCAAATCTCCCTGAGCAGAGAAGCTGGTCGGGTGGCGATGCAGAGCAGAGAGATGACGGCGGCCATCTTCAGGATCTCTCCCCGCACATCCTCCCAGTCCCCGTGACTGTCCAATACTATCGCTTCTCCTCTCGACCAATTGCTCTACTCCCGCTACCTGATTGGCCGACAGAAGAGGCAGGAAGACAATAGCGAATATTAATTTGCTATTGTCACACAGGTGGGTGGGCTCGGGGCCCAGTGCATTGCGCCCTGAGCCCACCCTTTTTTTTTAAGCCAATTAGACACGTGCTTAAAAAAAAAAAGCCCCATTGAAATCCATGCGTCTGGCACCCTGCATGTAGATTAGGGGCCGTGCACATGGATTAGGGGGGTGGCGCCCCGTATGGAGCAGCCGCCCCTGCACCTAGGTAAGTTGGATTCTAAAAAAAGAAAAACAACAAAAAAAAAAACACTTCTCTTTTAACATGTAAAAATACATCTGATGCTAGATCAGCTTTAATTGCGACTCTCTCCTTCAGCATCCTCATTACAGTCCAAACACAAGAAACTTAAAGAAAAAAAAACTTGTAAAAACTGAGAAGGACACTCAGGGTGCCTCAATGGACTCTGGGTAAGGCAGCACATTCCCACAATGACTTGCACTGTAAATAAGGCTTAGCTGAAAGCTTTTGGCATCAACAAGCACGGAGTGTCACATCATCTGAAGCTTCACCGAGCTTGTCGGGTTGTCAGGAGGCAGTTATACCGCTGGACAAGTCTGCCGCTTCTCACTCAAATTGCCTCATTAGTGATGGAAAATTTGCAGAAATTAGAAAATGCAGATAACGAGGCACTTCCATTTTATCTCGTACGCTCTTTAGAAAGGCGAGCCATAAAAATTGCCCCAATTAAGAGAGAGCAGAGACTCCACTCCTGCGCTGGATCCAGGCGAGAAAGTCACCTTCCACTACCCAGCAATCAATCCAAGGCATTGAAGGAATGATATGGACAGTTGTAAAATAATTGAAAGGAGCGCAGCGCTGTTGATGCCCTGATCTAAGCCTTTCCCATTTTCTCTGGGCAATAATTACTGCTAATTACTGTGCGGATAGGAATAGAGAGTAATTTGCTCTCTCTACACTCCTTACCTGATGAACAATGAAGAATCGCCCCGGTTTATGTGATAACATTAGTGTTATTTTAGCCAGGAAAATAATGTCAATCTAGGTCTGCGACATGCCACGCCGGAGCTCGTCTCCACAAACTTCTTTCAGACATGAGATCTGTAATCTAGAGGAATATGTCTACAAACTGTCCAAAGTGTAGAAAAGTCTTCACACTGCAGAGAGCTCCCTGAAAAGACAATATAAAAACAAATCGTCGAATATTTAAGTGTGGGGCAAGTTGGGGCAATTGGGGGCAAGTTCCGGCTCCGCACTGCGTCTTTCGTTCTCCACCTTCATTGCTGACCTCTTTCTGAAAATCCTAATCTAACTTGGAACAAGCATATGGTACAGTGGCGGCAGGTCCATACAGGACCCAGGGGCGCCACCCCCCCTAATCCATGCGTCCAGGCCCTAATCTACATGCAATGTTCCGGACGCATGGATTCCAATGGGGGTTTTTTTTTTTTTTTTTGAAGTACGTGATTAGTTACCAGAGGCTCCGATTGGCTTCAAAAAAGGGTGGGCTTGGGGCACAGAGTACTGCGCTCTGAGCCCACCCAGTTGTGTTACAATACTGAATATTCACTATTGTCTTCCTGATTCTCCTCCCAGCCAATCAGGAAGTGGGTCCTGAGACCCGATTGGCCCAGAGGAGAATCGATCGTATTCGCCGCAGAGGAGGAGAAGGCGCAGGGGAAGCCACCGTGAAGCAGAGGAGGAGGAAGCGCTTTCCCTGTGACCTAGATGGTGCAAGTGTGGGGCTGGTGGGCTGATGATCGAGCCGAAAGAAATTTGCATGATTCCCCCATCAACACAGACACTGCCAACAGGGGAATCCCTCCTGCCCAGCTGCCCCTGCCAGGAGAAGACAGTGGGTATTGCTAGAGACTGCTATAATCGTAAGAGAATGCGGCAATCGCACAACTTGGCACAGTCAGCTTGCCCATTAACGGTTCGAACCGTGTATGGCCGGCCTAAAGTCTGAGCTAATCTGAAAAACTTGTTTCGGGGTCAGCGACTCTGAAGATGCTAAAGCAAGCATTAAGTCAGCAATGGCAGTCCACAAACTCCGTTTTCGTTTCCTTAAAGTGGAACTTTAGCCTGGGGTCACACTTGTGCGTTGTCCGCATTCCTGTGCACATCACATGCGATGTCTGTGCAGTACGGTTTGACCCACACATTTTGCACTGCTGCCAAGGGGCCAGGCGCCCCTAGGCAGCAGTGCACCCTAGGCGGCTGTCTAGTGGTAGCACCGGCCCTGATGTGCATTAGAAGCTTGCAGCAAGTCTGACAGAGCCCTCCTCATTTCCTGGCTGGAGGACATCCAGCATCATCCAGCTAGACTCTTTCCTCCCCAGCTTTACTTTCTCTGGCTTGCTCCTTTCATTTAATTTTAGTTGTTTTTCAGGCATGGATGCACATCATCAGATGTGGGTGTTACCTGGGGCTGTCTGCATGCAACTACAGTCTGCTTAGGAACTCACATTCCCTGACTGCACAAAGGCTTGGGGCTCTTGAGAGAAGTAACAAGCAGACTAAACTTCATCTTTAAAAGCTAAGCCCACCTTTGAGGATATGTTACACCTTACTACCCATAATTCGGGTGTAATGACCTGCACCCCACACCTGCGAACCCCCCACTTTTCCCTGTGACAGCGGGCAGGGGATCTTCTTCCAGCACCCGCTATCACATTTTGAAAACACTGCTCCACCCACATGGACGTGTCATTCATTCACATCGATCTGTGAAGGAGAGAACTACAAGTAATAGTCATCCACTGTGTAATTCCCAATGGACTGCTGGGGGCGCTAATGAGTACTCTTGTAGTTCATTCACAAGCCCTGCAGCTTGTAAACAGTCAGCCTGTATCGGAGGTATGGGCTGAAAGCTGCAGGGCTTGTCTGCAGGATCCTGACATTGCACCCCGATCCACTGATGACTGCTGCAATGCTTGGCAGGTTCCTGAGAGAAAAAATAATAAATGCACATTTTTTTCCTGCAAAAATATGTGCATTTGTTTATTTCTGTCTTGGAAGGTGAACGTATTCATTAAAGAATAACTTTACTTTTTAGAAAAAAATAAATAAAAGCACTTTTTTTTGCAGGTAAATTTTTTTTTTTTTTTTGAGCGTGTAAAGCAGGTTTTTCCAAACGTTCTAAACAGGGGGCCAGTTTGCTGTCCCTTTGACTTTAGGAGGGCCAGACTGTGGCCATCGGGAGTAGAAAAGGTCCAAATGTCAGTGGGAAAGAAAAAATGCCTCATCTTTGGTGTCATTGGGCGGAACTGTGCTCCATCATTGGTGTCATTGGGCCCAATTGTTGGGGTCATTGGGTGGAATTGTGCCCCATCGTTTGTGACACTGAGCCCAATTTTTGGTGTCATTGGGAGGAGTTGTGCCCCATCATTCCTGTCATTGGGAGGAGTTGTTCCCCATGATTGCGGTCTTCGGGAGGAGTTGTGCCCCATCATTGCTGTCATTGGGAGGAGTTGTGCCCCATGATTGCTGTCATTGGGAGGAGTTGTGCCCCATGATTGCTGTCTTCGGAAGGAGTTGTGCCCCATCATTGCTGTCATTGGGAGGAGTTGTGCCCCATCATTGCTGTCATTGGGAGGAGTTGTGCCCCATCATTGCTGTCATTGGGAGGAGTTGTGCCCCATCATTGCTGTCATTGGGAGGAGTTGTGCCCCATCATTGCTGTCATTGGGAGGAGTTGTGCCCCATCATTGCTGTCATTGGGAGGAGTTGTGCCCCATCATTGCTGTCATTGGGAGGAGTTGTGCCCCATCATTGCTGTCATTGGGAGGAGTTGTGCCCCATCATTGCTGTCATTGGGAGGAGTTGTGCCCCATCATTGCTGTCATTGGAAGGAGTTGTTCCCCTTCATTGCTGTCATTGGGAGGAGTTGTACCCCATCATTGCTGTCTTCGGGAGGAGTTGTGCCCAATCATTGCTGTCATTGGGAGGAGTTGTGCCCCATCATTGCATTGCACCAGTGATCAGCCATACAGGTCTCCTGCAGATCTGTCCGAGTATCTGTGTGCTTGTTGGGGATGTCGGGGGCTTGTAGCTCATTCACACACAGAGCTGTGTAAATAAATGACGCGGCATTGTGGGCGGAGCCCCGCATAGCCACACGGATTTTAAAAAGTGATTGCTACTACAGGGAACTTCTCCCCATACTGCTGTCACAGGGAGGAGGGGGATCAGGCAGCGGCTGCAGCATTGGAAACATGTTACATGTTGCACCCTAAAAACAGGTGTAACATGTTTTCAAAGGTGAACTTAACCTTTAATTATAGAAAGGTGGCCTGCATTTTGTTTTCTGAGTATAGGTTCACTTTAAAAGGCACCGACAATGTAAAACTCCAGCACCCAGGTACCATCTGCCATACTGAACACAGACATGTGGGGGCTCAGACCCTGCCACACACCTCACATCTCATGTGATTGGAGTCCCTCTTTCCTAAGAGCCCTTGCACACTGGGGCGGTTTGCAGGCGCTATTGCGCTAATAATAGCGCCTGCAAACCGCCCCGAAAGTGCCGCTGCTGTGTATCCAGTGTGAAAGCCCCGAGGGCTTGCACACTGGAGCGATGCGCTGGCAGGACGGTAAAAAAAGTCCTGCCAGCAGCATCTTCGGAGCGGTGAAGGAGCGGTGTGTATACCGCTCCTTTACCGCTCCTGCCCATTGAAATCAATGGGACGGCGCGGCTATACCGCCGGCAAAGCGCCTCTGCAGAGGCGCTTTGCCGTGGTATTTAACCCTTTCTCGGCCGCTAGCGGGGGTAAAACCGCCCCGCTAGCGGCTGCATACCGACGGTAAAACGCCGCTAATAATAGCGGCGTTTTACCGCCGACGCCGCCCCCGCCCCAGTGTGCAAGGGCTCTAAGACGTGTCTATGTCTGTATAATGTACCCAGAGACTTGTAATCACACAGCAGCACCAATAATGATGCAAAGTGTGACTGCTGTACATAACATGACCGTGACATCCACATAACACTATTGACTGTATGAGGCATAACAACTCTAATGAAGTAGAAAAACAACTTATACAGAAACTGCAATCAATTAGACACTTCTACAAACACCAAGTTTAATGCTCTCCGTGACCCTGATATTGACAGCTGTGACACTAACAATGACACTGACATTTACAATAAAAAATACTGACAAGCCGCTGACACGTATATTGTAACATATAATCTATACACCTTCTCTTATTCACGCTTGTGAGAAAAGAGACCGGAGGAGACAGGAAGGCAGCGGATTGGTGAATCAAGTTGCTGCATATCCGTTCACATATCCTGCAGAGCATCCTCAAGTCCAGAAAGAGTACAGTGCATCCGGAAAGTATTCACAGCGCTTCACTTTTTCCACATTTTGTTAGGTTACAGCCTTATTCCAAAATGGATTAAATTCATTATTTTCCTCAAAATTCTACAAACAATGCCCCATAGTGACAACTTGAAAGAAGTTTGTTTGAAACCTTTGCAAATTTATTAAAAAACAAAAAACCAAAAAAAAAATCCCATGTACATGAGTATTCACAGCCCAAACCATGACACTCAGAATTGAGCTCAGGTGCATCCGGACCACTGATCATCCTTGTGATGTTTCTACAACTTGATTGGAGTCCACCTGTGGCAAATTCAGTTAATTGAACATGATTTGGAAAGGTGCACACCCGTCTATATACAGCATCTCACAAAAGTTAGTACACCCCTCATATTTTTATAAATATTTTATTATCTTTTCATGTGACAACACTGAAGAAATGACACTTTGCTACAATGTAAAGTAGTGAGTGTACAGCTTGTATAACAGTGTAAATTTGCTGTCCCCTCAAAATCACTCAACACACAGCCATTGATGTCTAAACCGCTGGCAACAAAAGTGAGTACACAACTAAGTGAAAATGTCCAAATTGGGCCCAATTAGTCATTTTCCCTCCCCGGTGTCATGTGACTCGTTATTGTTACAAGGTCTCAGGTGTGAATGGGGAGCAGGTGTGTTCAATTTGGCGTTATCGCTCTCACTCTCTGATACTGGTCACTAAGGATGAGCTCCGGCGTGTTCGCACACTCCATGTGCCAAGCCCACCAGGAAGTCGGCATGGTGCTGCGCTAATCACAGGCAGTGAGACATTTTCCGATGTGCGGCTGCAGAGATCGGGAAATGTCTCACTGCCTGTGATTAGCGGAGCGCCATGCCGACTTCCTGGTGGGCTTGGCACGTGGAGTGTGCGAACACCGGAGCTCATCCTTACTGGTCACTGGAAGTTCAACATGGCACCTCACGGCAAGGGAACCCTTTGAGGATCTGAAAAAAAAGAATTGTTGCTCTACATAAAGATGGCCTAGGCTATAAGAAGATTGCCAAGACCCTGAAACTGAGCTGCAGCACGGTGGCCAAGACCATACAGCGGTTTAACAGGACAGGTTCCACTCAGAACAGGCCTCGCCATAGACCACCATAAAGGAGTTGAGTGCACGTGCTCAGCGTCATATCCAGAGGTTGTCTTTGGGAAATAGACGTATGAGTGCTGCCAGCATTGCTGCAGAGGTTGAAGGGGCGGGGGGGGTCAGCCTGTCAGTGCTCAGACCATACGCCGCACACTGCATCAAATTGGTCTGCGTGGCTGTCGTCCCAGAAGGAAGCCTCTTCTAAAGATGATGCTCAAGAAAGCTCGCAAACAGTTTGCTGAAGACAAGCAGACTAAGGACATGGATTACTGGAACCATGCCCTGTGGTCTGATGAGACCAAGATACAATTATTTGGTTCAGATGGTGTCAAGTGTGTGTGGCGGCAACCAGGTGAGGAGTACAAAGACAAGTGTGTCTTGCCTACAGTCAAACATGATGGTGGGAGTGTCATGGTCTGGGGCTGCATGAGTGCTGCCGGCACTGGGGAGCTACAGATCATTGAGGGAACCATGAATGCCAACATGTACTGTGACATACTGCAGCAGAGAATGATCCCCTCCCTTCAGAGACTGGGCCGCAGGGCAGTATTCCAATACGATAACGACCCCAAACACACCTCTAGGACAACCACTGCCTTGCTAAAGAAGCTGAGGGTAAAGGTGATGGACTGGCCAAGCATGTCTCCAGACCTAAACCCTATTGAGCATCTGCGGGACATCCTCAAAACGGAAGGTGGAGGAGCGCAAGGTCTCTAACATCCACCAGCTCCGCAATATCGTCATGGAGGAGTGGAAGAGGACTCCAGTGGCAACCTGTGAAGCTCTGGTGAACTCCATGCCCAAGAGGGTTAAGGCAGTGCTGGAGAATAATGGTGGCCGCACAAAATATTGACACTTTGGGCCCAATTTGGACATTTTCACTTAGGGGTGTACTCACTTTTGTTGCCAGCGGTTTAGACATTAATGGCTGTGTGTTGAGTTATTTTGAGGGGACAGAAAATTTACACTGTTATACAAGCTGTACACTCACTACTTTACATTGTAGCAAAGTGTCATTTATAGATATAATAAAATATTTACAAAAATGTGAGGGGTGTACTCACTTTTCTGAGATACTGCAAGGTCCCACAGTGCATGCCAGAGCACAAACCAAGCCATGAATTCCAAGGAATTGTCTGTAGACCTCCGAGACAGTATTGTATGGATGCACAGATCTGCGGAAGGGTACAGAAACATTTCTGCAGCATTGAAGGTCCCAATGAGCACAGTGGCCTCCATCATCTGTAAATGGAACAAGTTTGGAACCACCAGGACTCTTCCTAGAGTGTGTAGCATCATACTCAAAAAGACTTGAGGCTGTAATTCGTGTCAAAGGTGCTTCAGCAAAGTACTGAGCAAAGGCTGTGAATACTTATTTACATGGGATTTATTTTTATTTGTAATAAATTTGCAAAGATTTCAAAACAAACTTCTTTCACATTGTCATTATGGGGTATTGTTTGTAGATTTTTGAGGCAAATAATGAATTTAATCCATTTTGGAATAAGGCTCAAACTAGGGCTGCCGAAATGAACGATTAATTCCTTGATTAATCGTTAATTTTTTTGATCGATCAAAATTTTTTTGATCGGTAGGCTGCCTGCCCTGGGGCCACTTTTGGCCAAGCTGTGGCTGCAGCGCACTGCTCTGCTCCCTCCTCCTCCACTATATGTCATACACAGTCTGCGGACATCTCCCGCTGTGTGTCTCGGAGCTGAGTGTGAAAACTTTGGCCGCGCTGTGAGAAAAGTCCCGCCCTCCTCCTAGATCAGCTCGTGTGATAGAAGCTGTGTTCTGTCTATCACACAAGGTGAACTAGGAGGAGGGCGGGACTTTTCTCACAGCGCGGCCAAAGTTTTCACACTCAGCTCCGAGACACACAGCGGGAGATGTCCGCAGACTGTGTAATCCAGGCACTGACTAAGGTGAGACTGCATTATGGGCACGGTGAGACTGCATTATGGGCATGGTAAGGCTGCATTATGGGCACGGCGAGGCTGCATTATGGGCACAGTGAGGCTGCGATTATGGGCACGGTGAGACAGCATCATGGGCACGGTAAGGCTGCGATTATAGGCACGGAGAGGATGCGATTATAGGCACGGCGAGACAGCATTATGGGCACGGTGAGGCTGCGATTATGGGCATGGTGAGGCTGTGATTATGGGCACGGTAAGGGTGAGATTATGGGCACGGTGAGGCTGAGTTAATGACGTGTGACGTCCTAGCCATGCCCCACTATGTCCGGCTTCAGCCGTTGCCATAACAACGGTGCCAAATCAGCTAAAAGTAGTTGGATCTGTATGTGCGTTATAATTAATCAAAATTAGTCGATTAATCGATTAAAAATAAAAACGATTAATCGAACACGAAAATTTTAATCAGTAACAGCCCTAGCTCAAACATAACAAAATGTTCAAAAAGTGAAGCGCTGTGAATACTTTTCGGATGCACTGTAAATATGCAAATAGGCATACACTTAAAGTGGTCCTAAAGGCATAAGGTTTTTTTTTTACTTTAATGCATTCTCTGCACTAAGGCTAAAAACCTTCCACGATTATATCCCTCCTGCCCCCCCCCCCCCACCCTGGCTCCCTTTCCGTCAACAGCAGCGCTGCTCTCTCTTCCTGAAAAAATAAGTAAAAATAAAAAAACATGGCTTTTCAGCTGCTTCAAGGAGCACCTGGCTTGTAAAAGCTGCGCCCTAAGAATGGACAAGAAAGGAGCAAAGGACTAGTCCCCAGTATTCTCTGGAGGCCCCCGCAGATCATCTTTCACCCATATTTGCTACGCATTGTTGTGTACAGCGTCTGTGTTTTGGAGGAAGCCTTCTTGGTAGTGGTAAGGCTTTGCTTTCTCATATCCCCCCTGTTGATTTATGACCGGTGGGGGAATAATAAAAATGTAGCAGGAGGGGTGGAGGAGGCGCAGACCAACAGAATGAAAGAAGCAGGGAGATCCTTGCTCTGCAGATCCTCAGGTACAGCTTCCTCTCCAGCAAGGAGAACAAGTAGCAGCACAGTAGTGACATCACCAAATCTAGTGAGACTAGAGATCTCACACTGCAGATATACAGCTATGAGGCTCAAGGCATGAGTGCACTATTGTTTTTCAGAAGGAATTCAAGGCAAAAGCTAAATTTTTAAATAACACCGAACCTATTTTATATATTAGAGCAAATATTTACATCTAATTCAGGTCGACTGTAATAAAAATACCCGAAACCATTAGCCCCTTCCTTTAAAGACACACAAGACTGAATAATGATGAAAAGGAACACTATACCTCTCTGTGGCAGACTGTACACAGGGTTTGCAGATTGTCCAGCGAGCACTGGCCCCCCCCACCGTACACCGGCCTAATGTGGTCCACTTGCCAGAATTGCCCTTCACTGGGGTTGCGGATGAGTTCGTTAAGCTGCGAAAACAAAAGGGTTACACGTCGTTCGTCCTGTTACACGTTTGAAGACATGACACATAAAAAGGGCCAGTAACCGCCTGGATCCCCCTTATTTGCAGATGACTAGCTGTCACGCAGTGGTTTAATGTCACAGTACAGCAACATCGCTGTATGGACCCCATTAAAACTGGCGTCTGACAGCTATTGTCATGGGAATGTGAGAGTACAAGTGATCAGGCGGTTAGGTTTATTGTACATCCCCACACACTGCAAGCACCACTGCCTTCAATTAATAGTATGAGAACTACAATGAGCAAACTACAAGGAGGAGAACACAAAAGAGTATGAATCCCTCATGTCGTAATGATGAAAAAATGTCATATTTCTGAACTCCAACGCTATGTGAAAAATGTCTATTACTGATAACTAGAGCCTTGCATGCCACTAAGAATAAAATGGAATGTACAGCGTTACTTTTGGGTTCCTGGGAAGGTGTTCCAGCAGTTCCCCACAAGTATGACCAGATATTTCTCACCTTCTCTTAGTAGGAATGGCAGTTCATTCCCAGATGTACAGCTTGCCTACCCCTGTGCCAACTGCCTTTAGAGAATGGGGGCGAGGGCTTAGGGAAGGGGCAAGGATTCAGCGATTGGCAGACATGTCAAAGTTCACCTCACCCAGGCAACATTTCAAGTCTGCAGAGTACTGCATCTCTAATTGCTGTAGGTGAGCACTGGTTTGACTGAGGTCCCATATGTCTCTTCATTTACATTTACCACTTGTTGACAGCCCAATAGCAGTTTTACTGCCACAGGGCGGCAGCTCTGCGCCGGATGACGTATATGTGATTCAGCATATCTGCCTGCAGGGGGCGCACTGCTTCTGCTGTGAATACTCACAGTAGAAGCCAATCTGCGGGTGTCGGGCACTCAATGTCCTCCGGCACTTGCCGATCGTAAGTAAAGAACACAGAACAGAGATCTGCCTATGTAAACAAGGGGGGGAGGTAGAGTTGTCCCGATACTACTATCGGTAGCGATACCGAGCATTTGTGCGAGTACTCGTACTCCGATGCTTAATCCAATACTTGGGAATTCAGGGATGATCGGTGTGGTGGTGGGGGGGTACATGCACCGATCTCCATGTATAGATTTCAAAAAAGCAGCTGACAGCTGCTTCTCCTTCTCTCCCCCCACCGGCGCCCTTCAGCTGCTATACTGAAATCTATACAGGGGGATTGGTGCTTGTAACCCGCCGCACCGATCACCCCTGACTGTCTCCCATATTCTCCTCCGTGTTCCTGTCCCCCCTCTGTCCTGGATCTGTCAGGATGGAGAGTGGAGGAAGGAGCCGGTAAATCTGTCATTTACCGGCTCCTTCTTTTTCCGAATGAACAGAGTCAGTGATCACCGACTCTGTTCATTCATAACTGAGCATTGTAAACTATGTTTATGATGCTTCAGTTTATGAATGGGGAGGAGCCTCTGTCACATGTCCATTCATGTTCAGTGCAGCTGAGAAAGGGATTGAGGAATCCATGTCCTCAGTCCCTTTCCATGTCTCAAAGGGGAGATGTCAGGGGTAAATTGTAAAAAATAAAATTGTAAAAAAAAAAATAAAAGCTAAAAACTACTGAAACAGTCCATGTGTCATCAGTGCTGCATATTAGTGCCACTGTCACATGACAGTACTTGAAAAAAGTATCAGTACTTGAACTCGGTCTTAAAGAGGAAGTAAACCCTGGTGGGTTTTATTTTCTGTTTATTTCCCTGCAAAGGTAAAGCATAATGGGCTACTATGCATCACATAGTAGCCCATTATGTATCACTTACCTGACACCGAAGCCTGCGCTGTCACCGCTGTCCCCATGACCAGGGAGCGTCCATTTTCGCCCCTCTTCCTTCCGGGGCAGCGAACTCCGGCTCTGAGACTGGCCGGAGTCGCGTGATGTCACTACCGCGCATGCGCGCGGGAGCCACCAGTCACGGCATGACCCCTATTAGAAACGGCACGATGTGCCCTTTTTATAGGGCGCATGCACCGTAGTCATCGGCGCTCGTCTTTTTAGTAAATGCCTCCTAAACCTAAGAGGTTAAGGAGATATTTCAAGCACCTACAGGTAAGCCTTAATATAGACTTACCTGTAGGTAAAAGTGGTTGTACAGGGTGTACTACCACTTTAAAATAGTGGTATCAGGACAACCCTAGCACTTTCACCTAGCAGTAAAAAGGTTTGTTGGTTTGAATCCCAACCACGACACTACCTGCCTGGAGTTTGCATGTTCTCCCTGTGCCTGTGTGGGTTTCCTCCGGGTACTCCGGTTTCCTCCCACACTCCTAAGACATGCTAGTAGGTTAATTGGATTCTGTCTAAATTGTCCCCAATATGTATGAATGTGAGTTAGGGACCTTAGATTGTAAGCTCCTTGAGGGTAGGGACTGATGTGAATGTATAATATATATTATATATATATATATATATATATATATATATATATATGTGTGTAAAGTGCTGCGTAAATTGACAGCGCTAAATAAGTACCTGAAATAAATAATAATAACCCTAGGGGAAGGGGTGGATTCTGTGTTCCTGAAAAGCAGGGACTAGAATCCATTTCTTCTCCTAATAAAAACAGTACACCAAAAGACTGGTTAGGTACACATTTAACCCTTTGATCACCCTAGATGTTTAACCCCTTCCCAGCCAGTGTCATTATTACAGTGAGAGTGCATATTTTTAGCACTGATCACTGTATTAGTGTCACTGGTCCCCAAAAAGTGTCAGTTAATGTCCGATTGATCGCTGCAATATCGCAGTCCTGCTATAAGTCGCTGATCGCCACCAATACCAGTAAAAAATTTTTTAAAAATTATAAAATCTCTGATTCCTTTTGTATCAAATTGTAATGTAACTGTAATGTCTGCCTTCATTTTGTTAAGCGCTGCGCAAACTGTTGGCGCCATATAAATCCTGTATAATAATAAAATAAAAAAATTCCAGTATATATATTCCATATATCCCATAGTTTGTAGACACTATAACGTTTGCGTAAACCAATCAATATACGCTTATTGGGATTGGAAAAAAAAATGCAGTGGTGACCAAATACCACCAAAAGAAAGCTCTATTTGTGGGGGGAAAATGACAAATCTTATTTGGGTACAGCGTCGCACAAACGCACAATTGTCAGTTAAAGTAATGCAGTGCCGTATCGCAAAAAATGGCCTGGTCATGAAAGGGGGGGGGGGGGGTGCATTTTCGGAAAGTGGTTAAAGCAGACCTGCATCCACTAATTAAAGATACCATCCTCTTCCCCCATGGCAGATTTTTTTTTTTTTTTTGGTGGTACTCGCTCCCCCCTTCCCTATTTCTTGAAACCTCCCCCATTCCCAGCCTCCTGAGATAATGTCACATCTCAGGAGGCTACAGGACCAGTCTGAACGCTGGCCATGATTCGGCCTTGTGCATTGGAGAGGTCGGCTGTAAGTCATCAGGAAGTGACAGTTGGCTCCCAAAACCAAGATGGTGGAACAGAGGAACCGAAATCCTTGGGAAGAGTTGGCTGTCTGGATGATAGCACTGGACTGTATGACCTGGTATGGATGACCTGTAGCTGCTGACAGTTCCCATCTTCCTGAACCAGGGGGAAGTTCCTCTTTAAATGGAAAAGTCTAACTTCTGCTTGCACTTCAGTATTAAAAAAACCTGCCATAAGAGACACAGAGGCTGCCATCCGGAAAATTCTTGTTTCTTGGCTGTCATTGTAAATGCTCACAGCTGGCGACTCAAAAAGTACTGAACCCGGAGAAGAGGAGCCAGGCGACTAATAATTGAACACAAGTTAACCACTTAAGGACCGCCCGCCACAGTTGTACGTCGGCTGTTTGAAGTGGAATACAGTTGTTATGGCAGCAGCTAACTGCCATAACCCCGGTATCTTCTTCAACAGCTGGCGGTCTGCTTTCAGATAAAAGTGGTCTCTGCGGCGCATTCGCTGCAAGATCACCTTTATCGGCATTCACCGCAAGATCACTCCCGCCACGCTCCGGTCGTCTCCGCCGCTTACCGTAGCCGTCGGTAGCAGCAGAGACGATCGGGTCCTCTCCCCTCACAGGCTGGATGCCCAGTGAGGGAAAACCACAAATGTGAGGTATCTCCGAAATCGCTAGAGCGCGAGCAATAATTCTAGCCCTAGACCTCCTCTAACTCAAAACCGGTAACCTGTAGAAATTTTTAAACGTCGCCTATGGAGATCTTTAAGGGTCAAAGTTTGACGCCTTTCCACGAGCGGGCGCAATTTTGAAGCGTGACATGTTGGGTATCAATTTACTCGGCGTGACATTATCTTTCACAATATAAAAAATTTGGGCTAACTTTACTGTTGTCTTATTTTATCATTCAAAAAAAAAAAAATTGTAAGACCGCTGCGCAAATACGGTGTGACAATGTATTGCAACGACCGCCATTTTATTCTCTAGGGCAGTGAGGGTGAACCTTGGCACCCCAGATGTTATGGAACTACATTTCCCATGATGCTCCACTACACTGCAGTGCATGAGCATCCTGGGAAATGTAGTTCAAAAACATCTGGGGTGCCAAGGTTCTTTATCGCTGCTCTAGGGTGTCTGAAAAAAACAAAAACAAAAAACATATATATATATATATATATATATATATATATATATAAAATGTTTGGGGGTTCCAAGTAATTTTCTAGCAAAAAATTATTTTAACTTGTAAACACCAAGTCTGAAAAAATAGGCCCGGTCCTTAAGTAGTTAAGCAGGGCAGAATCCTGCACTTTTATATACAAGTGATACTGTGTTCAGTGTCTAGATAGACAGCAGAGAAAAGAATAGTGCCAGGTACAGCGCCACCTTGCAGCCCTTTAAAGAATATGTAAGACCTAACACTTCATATTCCTGATATGTGCCTGTTGTACCATGTACTTGTACAATGAGGGAAAGAAATGACCAGTCTATAATGGTAGCTTTATTTTAACAGTGAGAGAATAACAACAAACATTTCCTGAAAAACGCACTTCAAAAAAGTTATGAATAGATTTGCATTTTAATGAGTGAAATAAGTATTGGACCCCTTCGCAAAACATGACTTAGTACTTGGTGGGGAAACCCTTGTTGGCAATCACAGAGGTAAGACATTTCTTGTAGTTGGCCACCAGGTTTGCACACATCTCAGGAGGGATTTTGTCCTCTTTGCAGATCCTCTCCAAGTCATTAAGGATTCAAGACTTGACATTCGGTAATTCGAACCTTCAGCTCCCTCCACATATGTTCTATGGGATTAAGGTCTGGAGACTGGCTAGGCCACTACAGGACCATAATGTGCTTCTTCATGAGGCACTCCTTTGTTGCCTTGGCCGTATGTTTTGGGTCTAGGTCATGCTGGAAGACCCATCCACGGCCCATTTTCAATGCCCTGGCTGAGGGAAGAAGGTTCTCACCAAGATATGACAGTACATCGTCCCTTTGATGTGGTGAAGTTGTCCTGTCCCCTTAACAGAAAAACACTCCAAAGGCAAAATGTTTCCACCTCCATGTTTGATTGTTCGGGATGGTGTTTTTAAAGGTCACAGGCAGCATTCCTCCTCCTCCAAACATGGCGAGTTGAGTTGATGCCAAAGAGCTTAATTTTGGTCACTTTCACCCAGTTCTCCTCTCAATCATTCAGATGTTCATTAGCAAACTTCAGACTGTCCTGTACATGTGTCTTCTTGAGTAGAGGGACCTTGCGGGGCGTTGCAGGATTTCAGTCCTTCACGGCGTAGTGTGTTACCAATTGTTTTCTTGGTGACTATGGTCCCGGCTGCCTTGAGATCATTGACAAGATTCTTCTGTGTAGTTCTGGGCTGATTCCTCACCGTTCTCATGATCATTTGAAACTCGATGAGGTGAGATCTTGCATGGAGCCCCAGACTGAGGGAGACTGACCGTTATTTTGTGTTTCTTTCATTTGCCAATAATCGCACCAACTGTTGTCACCCTCTCACCAAGCTGCTTGGCGATGGTCTTGTAGCCCATTCCAGCCTTGTGTAGGTCTACAATCTTGTCCCTGACATCCTTGGACAGCTGTTTGGTCTTGGCCATGGTGGAGAGATCGGAATCTGATTGATTGCTTCATTGGACAAGTGTCTTTTATACAGGTAACAAGCTGAGATTAGGAGCACTCCCTTTAAGAGAGTGCTCCTAATCTCAGCTCATTACCTATATAGAAGACACCTGGGAGCCAGAAATCTTGCTGATTGATAGGGGATCAAATACTTATTTCACTCATTAAAATGCAAATCAATTTATAACTTTTTTGAAATGTGTTTTTCTGGAAATGTTTGTTGTTATTCTGTCTCTCACTGTTAAAATAAACCGACCACTAAAATTATAGACTGATCATTTCTTTGTCAGTGGGCAAATGTACAAAATCAGCAGGGGATCAAATACTTTTTTCCCCTCCCTGTATGAGAAAGTCTCGTGTTCTCTTTGTATTGCTTCCTTTGTGTGAAATCCCTGGTGTTCCTGCCAGTCAATTAAAAACCGACCACACATAAGAACACAGTGTGGTCAGTTCTTTAGCTATGCTGACAACTCAGCTTACACTCCTCCAATGATCAGGCTTGTCCTGGCACACATCCCCCTACATAGTCATTCACTGGGAAGATCAGTATGCTGCTGTTTCTCCTCCCCCAGCTCTCTGAGCTCTTAATGCAGCTGAGCACATAGGGAATGTGATCACTTATAAAAAAAAGGGGGGGGGGGAAGGTATATATACTCCTGTAATGAATTGTATTGTAACTGTACTGTCTGCCCTGATGTTGTAAAGCGCTGCGCAGACTGTTGACGCTATATAAATCCTGTATAATAATAATAAACTGAATGGGTTGTTTTACAAGGTGAGGGTTCACATATACCTTAAAGGCCAAGTTCACCTTTTAAAAAGAAAATAATAAATGCACATAATTTTTTTTGAAAAGGAACCTGCAAAGTATATCCAGTGATTGCAGGTGCAATGTCAAGCTTCTGCAGACTCTTCCCCCTGCTCATCCCTCTGTAGAGGCTTTCATTTGCAGAGTTGGGGGAAGCGTCATGGGACTACAAGTGCACAGATTACCAGACTCATCATCCATTGAGAACAAGTTCATCTGCCGCAGTGAAAGAAGGAGGAGCCCCACACAGCCACGCAAAATGGAAAAAGTGACAGCGGCCGCCATTTGCATCATGTTACACCCTAAATAAGTGTGTAACGTAACAAGGTGCAAAAGGTGAACTTAGCCTTTAAGTGGGCTTTCATGCCAGAAGGTGGCGCTGCTTCTCTATCATGTGACTGATTGACACCCAAGTCACATGACTGGCAGCCTATCACATTGGCTACTGATCAGAGGTTGTGACCTGTTAGAGACAGCTCAGTCAGTGTGCTGGGAGCAAGCAAAGAGCGCGCACTTAGAACACAACCTCATACGTGCGGCAGGTGGGGATTAAAGCCCACTTTTTCTGATGTCACATAAACACCATATTCTCAAATGAACTTTAATAGCATCCCAGTCTTAGTCCGTAGGGTTCATTATTGAGTTGGCCCAACCTTTGCAGCTATAACAGCTTCAACTCTTCTGGGAAGGCCGTCCATAAGGTTTAGGAGGGTGTTTATGGCAAGGTTTGACCATTCTTCCATTAGTGAGGTCAGGCACTGCTGTTGGATGAGAAGGCCTGGCTCATAGTCTCCGCTCAAATTCATCCAAAAGGTGTTCCATCGGGTTAAGGTCAGGACTCTGTGCAAGCCAGTCAAGGTCAAGTTCCTCCACCCCAAACTTGCTCATCCATGTCTTTATGGACCTTGCTTTGTGCACTGGTCCAAATCATGTGGTGGAGGGGGGATTATGGTGTGGGGGTTGTTTTTCAGGGGTTGGCCCCTTAGTTCCAGTGAAGGGAACCCTTAAAGGCATCAGCGTACCAAGACATTATGGACAATTTCATGCTCCCAACTTTGTGGGAACAGTTTGGGGATTGCCCCTTCCTGTTCCAACATGACTGCGTACCAGTGCACAAAGCAAGGTCCATGAAGTCATGGGTGAGCGAGTTTGGGGTGGAGGAACTTGACTGGCCTGCACAGAGTCCTGACCTCAACCTGCTAGAACACCTTTTGGATGAATTAGAGCAGAGACTGTGAGCCAGGCCTTTTCGTCCAACATCACTTCCTGACCTCACAAATGCGCTTCTGGAAGAATGGTCAAACATTCCCATAGACACACTCCTAAACCTTGTGGACGGCCTTCCCAGAAGAGTTGAAGCTGTTATAGCTGCAAAGGGTGGGCCAACTCAATATTGAACCCTACGGACTAAGACGCCATTAAAGTTCATTTGTGTGTAAAGGCAGGTGTCACAATACTTTTGACAATATAGTTTTTGCGTTTCGTGGTTGGCAAGAGTTTTGAATAAACATAACCTGAAGGAAAAATGTAGGCTTCTATTGGTGATTTTCCTTCTGCTAGATGCCAGGGCTGTCATTCTGATCCTCCGGCTTCAATACATTCTGAGACGCGGAGCTAAGAAGAAGCTGCAGCAAACCAAAGTCACGCCTCATCCAAAGTCCTGAAAGGAAGGTTCTAACAAGTGGCTACAGGTAATGCAGAAAGTTTCTTTACTGAGAAAATGTTCGGCAATTACTACAGTGACCTGAAAATATCCTCCGGCTGTCATTACCGATAAAAGCCGGCGTTCTGTCACCATGGAAACAGACCTGCTCTAATTGATATGGGCCTCATTTATCACGTCTCAAAAAATAGGAACCGTCTCTAGTGCCTCGCAGCAGGGAAACCTGCGCTGTACACCGACAGCTGGAGAATGGAAGTCTTCGATCCGATAGGTAGCTGGAGGTCAATACAGACAGTTCCCATCTCAGACAGTGTGATAAGGAAGGCCCGGTATACGCTGCTCTTCACTCCGTCTCCTCTATACAAAAAATAAAACATTTACACCAGGACTGTCTGGGTTGCTTGTTGACACGAGTCAAGATTTCTCTTTCTGAAAATTGCAGTCCCAAATCTGACCGACAGCTGGGAGGCAATTCAGAAATATCCGTATTTTCAGACACTTTGATAAATGAACCCAACATGGACTACCATGAGAGCTCATGCCTACCGGGAACTTTCACCCCCTTTCCTGCCCAGGCCGATCCTCAGCTTTCTGTGCTGTCACACTTTGAATGACAAACACTAGAGCTGCATATGATTAATCGTCAAGAATCGTTATCGCCATTTTTTTCCCTGTTGCGATCTTGACAAAAGCGTTTCGCGATTCTTTCTATGCAGAGAATTCTCTCTGCTCTTCTGAAGCCACAGCCATCAAAAGAAAGGAAGGAAGAAAAAAAAAAAAAAAACGGGCAGTCTGCCAAGAATCAAAACATTCTTTAGCAGTGAAACTTAAGTATAAACATTGTAACAATTTGTCAATGGAATAGACTTCTTGTGTAAATGAAGAAAGTTTAAACAATTAGTGCCGGTTCACACGGGGGTGACTTGTCAGGCGACCTAGCCGCCTGACAAGTCGCCTCCCGTTCTGTACAATGGAACCGTTCTAATAGGAGCGACGCAAGTCGCTCCGACTTAGAAAAAGGTTCCTGTACTACTTTGGGGGCGACTTGCATAGACTTCTATACAGAAGTCGTTTTGCAAGTCCCCGTGGGAGTCGTGTGCAGGTCGCCTCGGTGAGGCGACCTGCAAGTCGTGCCGCCCCTGTGTGAACCGGGGCTTAACCTTTTTCTGACATTTGTTGGTTTCAAGTTAAAATCTTTTTATTTTTGCTAGAAAATTACTTAGACCCCCAAACATATTTTATATATATATATATATATATATATATATATATATATATATATATATATATATATATATATATATATATTTACTAGTAGAGACTCTAGAGAATGAAATGGTGGTTGTGCAATACTTTATGTCACACTGTATTTGCACAGCGGTCTTTCAGATACAATTTTTTTTGCAAAAAATTACTTTAATGAATAAAAAAAAAAAAAAAAAACTAACCAGTTAAGTTAGTCCAATTTTTTTTTATGTATAATGTGAAAGATTTTACGTCATGAGAATCGTGATCTTTTTATTCCAAGCTAAAAAAAAAATCGTGATTCTCATTTTGGCCAGAATTGTGCAGCACTAACAAACTCTAAACAAAGGAAACACACAGAAAAAAAAGTTGTCGTTAGCACCAGCCTCAGTGTAGATCCACCGAACTGATGGATACCTAAAACACAAGAGGAACTTTACAAAGAATAATTTCAAGTAAAGGACTGTAATGAGTCCATATAGTCCATAATATAGCACCTTGAAGGCAGCCCATTGAAGAGAACAGAAGAGAAGCAACACTTGGGGTGGCTGAGGGAAAAAACCCAGAGGCGCCCCTCTAAGTGCAGTATAGCAATGAGTTTTTAATGAACAGATTTTGTATACATATAAGGGTAGAATTAAAACAGGCCTGAAGAAGGAACGCACGCTCCGCAAACGCGTCGCCTATTGGTCCACCGCTAACCCGGAAGTGTCGTCAACCCTCCGGCTCCCTGTGTGCTCGAGGTCCAGGAAGCATCGGTGACCACCGGCGCAACCCGCTCCGCTTCACCAGCCAACAGCCATGGATGGGCTCCCTTCCCGGACGTTCTACCTGTCTATACTTGACATGCCTGTTTTAATTCTACTCTTGTGAGTATGTATACAAAATCTGTACATTAACCACTTCAGCCCTGGAAGATTTGGCTGCTGAATGACCAGGCCATTTTTTGCGATTCGGCACTGCGTCGCTTTAACTGACAATTGCGCGGTCGTGCGATGCTGAACCCAAACAAAATTGCCATCCTTTTTTTCCCACAAATAGAGCTTTCTTTTGGTGGTATTTCATCATCTCTGCGGTTTTTATTTTTTGTGCTATAAACAAGAAAAGAGCGAAAATTTTGAAAAAAAAACACAACACAATATTTTGTACTTTTTGCTATACTAAATATCCCCATTTTTTTTTCTCAGTTTAGGCCGATATGTATTCTTCTACATATTTTTGGTAAAAAAAAGAATCACAATAAACGTATACTGATTGGTTTGCGCAAAAGTTATAGCGCCTACAAAATAGGGGATAGAGTTATAGCATTTTTATTAGTATTTTTTTTTTTACTAGTAATGGGGCGATCTGCATTTTGTATTGTGACTGCGACATTATGGCGAACACATCGGACAATTTTGACACATTTTTGGGACCACTGGCATTAATACAGAGATCAGTGCTATAAAAATGCATTGATTACTGTAACAATGTCACTGGCAGGGAAGGAGTTAACACTAGGGGGCGATCAAGGGGTTATTGTGTTCCCTGGGAGGTGTTTCTAACTGTAGGGGGAGGGGACTGACTAGAGGAAATGACAGATCGTGGTTCCTAGCTAATAGGAACTCACGATCTGTCACTCCTCTCAGAACAGAATAGGGATTTGTGTGTTTACACACACACTTCTGTGTTCTGTCCCTCGTGCCCGCGACTGATCATGTCCGGCGGTCATCGCGACCGATGGCCACGAGCATCGGCACCCCTGGTGTGCAGCGCGCGCCTGCTATCCCGTTCCTGCGAGCCAACATATAGCTACGACAGTTCACACGATCTTGCTGACCTGCCGCAGTATAATGACGGCTGGTCGGCAAGCGGTTAAAAACTCATTGCTATACTGCACTTAGAGTGGCGCCTCTGTGCTTTTTCCCTCACTAAACAAAGGAAAAAAGACAAAAAAAGTTTGAACAAAAAAAAATTCTTGGTTTCGGTTTTAAAATTGTGTAAATAAGTCATATTTCTCCTACACTAATGGGGCTGCACTGATATGTGCCACTGATTGGCAGCACTGGTGGGCACGGTAATGGCTGCCCTGATGGAGCTGTACTAATATATGGCACTGACTGGCAGCACTGATGGGGCTATACTGATGACCAGTGCCCTGATTATCTGTGTAGATCTCCCCTGTGTGGATTGCCACTTATCCGCTCCTCACTCGTTGTCAGCGTGGGGACAGGATTGCCAATCATCTGCAAATCCTGTTTACACTGTGATCAGCTGTGATTGGACACAGCTGGTCACATGGTAAAGAGCCACTGTGATTGGCTCTTTAACCTGATCTGTGAACAGCTGTGTGTGAAGGACCCGGCAATCCCAGATCACTGCAGATACGCGCCACAGAGGGCGCTTGAGATCACGGGAGAACGTCATACGACGCCCTCCCAGCAATGTGCCAACCACGCTGTAACCGCCATTCAGCTATAGCGCAGCCGTGAAGAGGTTGAAGTGTAACTCCTGGACTATTTCATTTTTAGGCCTCATGCACACAGGACGTTTTGCAAACTCTCCTAGAAGCCTTTCCTCCTGGCAGCAGCGTTTTGGCAGAAAAAAGCCCGACACTTGTAAAAGTATCTTAATCGGGGGTCAGCAACCGGTAGATTGCGGACAGGTGACTGGTAGATCGCGGTCTGGGCTTGCTGACCCGCCATTCCAGAGCATCAAACAGAGTGCAATGTAGAGGGACTACTTGTAAAGTTGGAGGTGTAGTAGAGAGCGAGAGCCACATAAGCCGATGCCTCCTCTGTAGTGCCGGCTCCTGTCCCATGTGGAGTGATACCAACTGCACTTCACCTCTTATGCCAGGTAGCTGTCTCCAGAGTGGTGCCAGCAGCAGGAAATGGCTGGCATTTGTTCGTTATGTTTAAAAGTGAAAATGATAAACGCTTTTAACAAAAGAAATAATGTCATTGCAAAGCGTTCCGCCCGTGATCCAGAACGCCCAGGTGTGAACGGAGCCTAAAAGTATAACTAAAGGTAATGGAGAGGGATTAGAACACCTGTCTGTTTTTTTTATTGCTGTCTAGGTCCCCATTAGGGAGATTCACCCCATCTATCCTGGTGACGGCTCCCACCGAAAGTGAAAGAAAAGCTCAAATTCTGCGTTGTCACCGGAAGAGGAATAGGAGGGGAAATGGGGCCAAGCAGGGATCCCCTCACATTGGAGAGACTCTGCCTCTCACTTCCTGTTTGGATATGGGACAGGAAGTGCAGAGAAATCTTCCCAATGGACACAGATGGCAAAAAAAAAAAAAAAACTGACAGGGGTTATAGTCCTTACCTTACTCTATCCCAGTGATCCCCAACCTGCAGGCCTTTCCTTGTCTTTATCCAGCTCATGGGGCACTATTCTAAATTCTGAGAAAAGGAACTATTCCTCCCACTGACACCAACAATGGGGCACTATTCCTTCCACTGACACCAACAATGGGGCACTATTCCTTCCACTGACACCAACAATGGGGCATTATTCCTTCCACTGACACCAACAATGGGGCACTATTCCTCCCACTGACACCAACAATGGGGCACTATTCCTCCCACTGACACCAACAATGGGGCACTATTCCTCCCACTGACACCAACAATGGGGCACTATTCCTCCCACTGACACCAACAATGGGGCACTATTCCTCCCACTGACACAAACAATGGGGCACTATTCCTTCCACTGACGCCGATGATGGGGCACTATTCCTCTCATTGACACCAACGATGGGGCACGGTTTACTCCCACTGACGCCAGGACATTTTCTTCTCCCACTGGCCACAGTCCAGCCCCCCTAAATTTGGGAGGACAGTAAACTGACCCTCTGTTTATAAAGTTTGGATCCCCCTGATTTATCCAAATCACTTGCTGCATTGTGGGTCCTGTAGCCCAGTAAAATGGTGCAGTCATTGGATAACCATGACAGCCAGACAACTAGCCTCTATCTTTATTTCAGCACCAGTTTCTTTTAAAGCTTCCTGATTGCAACATCAAAAAAAAAAAAACATCATTAAAAATCACTTCAAGATTAAAAGCTGTTGCGTGTAAATGAAAAATGCATTTTGTACAAACAAAACAAAAAAAACCAAAACACATACAATGTATTATTAACCGCTTGCCAACCAGCGCACGCCAATTTACGTTGGCAGAATGGCGCTGGTGGGCAAAAGGGCGTACAGGTATGTCCCCTTTAAGAAGCGGTGCTGCGGGTGGGTGCGCGGCCACCGCGGTCTCCGTGACCACGGGTCCCGCGGACTCGATGTCCGCCAGGTGCCCGCGATCGTGTTACAGAGTGGTAGAACAGGGAGATGCTTTTCTAAACAAAGCATTTCCCTATTCTGCCTAGTGACAGGACAGAGATCACTGCTCCCTGTCATCCGGAGCAGTGATTTCTGTCATGTGAGTTGAAGCCCACCCCCCCCCCACAGTTGAAATCACTCCCTAGGACACACTTAACCCCTTCACTGCCTGTGTCATTTACACAGTAATCAATGCATTTTTATAGCACTGATCGCTGTATAAATGACAATGGCCCCAAAATAGTGTCAAAAGTGTCCGATGTGTCCGCCATAATGTCGCAGTCCCGATAAAAATCGCAGATCGCCGCCATTACTAAAAAAAATAAAAAACTATCCCCTATTTTGTAGACGCTATAAATTTTGCGCAAACCAATCAATATACGCTTATTGCGATTTTTTTTACCAAAAATATGTAGAATACATATCTGCCTAAACTGAGGGGAAAAAAAATGTTTTTTTTATATATTTTTGGGGGATATTTATAATCAAAAAAAGTAAAAAAAAATTGCGTTTTTTTTTCAAAATTGTCGTTTTTTTGTTTATAGCGCAAAAAATAACAACTCCAGAGGTGATCAAATACCACCAAAAGAAAGCTCTATTTGTGGGGGAAAAAAAAGGACATCAATTTTGATTTGGGTGTAACGTCGCACGACCGCGCAATTGTCAGTTAAATCGACGCAGTGCCGAATCGCAAAAAGTGCTCTGGTCAGGAAGGGGGTAAAATCCTCCGGGGCTGAAGTGGTTAAAACCGCATACCAAATAAATGGCCTTATAATTTATATACTGTATATATATATAAAATTTAGGCAAACAAATTATTGTCCAGTTAACCGGCGTTGCTAAATTTTGTCTGGGCATCTGGGGGTAAAACACATATCTGCACAAGGCCCTAGATTATCTGAATTATGGAACGTCTGCCTTTCTGGATTATGTAAAGAGACCAATCTAAAATAAAATAAAATTTTCTGTAAGCTGTCCCTTTATGTTCTACTCACCAGACATTTGCTTCTCATCTTACCTGGTCTATTGGCAGCTGTGCCATCCAGGAGCTCTGGAGCAACATCTTCCTCTGGCTCCTGGGTGCGTCCCGCACACTCAGGTACAGCTCGTGCACATTTAAACAACACTGTTGGCACACGCCGTGCTCGGTTTCAAAAACCTTCGCCCTCATGTAACTTTGATTGGAGCGGATCAGGAAGTCATCGTGGCATTTCTGCGAGCAAAAGCGCGAATCCCAGACTGGAGTCCAATCTTGCGCCTGGGGGCAGGGCTCCTGGCAGTGCAGGCACAGAGGGTTCCCAGCGTCATCCAGCACCTGCAGATAGCCTTGCAGAGTGGCATTTTCCGCCCCTTTGTCTGCCTGGGCCCCGTCGACTGCGTTTTGCGTCCTAAATTTGGAAACATAGTTGGAGAGGGATGAGAAATCACGGGAGAGATGTAAACCATTCTGCTTAAATCGGCCTGCATAATAATCACTGTCTTATTACGACGTCACACTGTGAAACTAATAAGAGGCATAAAATGGTACAGGAAGCAAGATCAAGGATAAATTGTTCATTTTGCGATTTTGTGGTTCTCGCCCATCGCGCTCCTTCCATTAAAGTCTCCATCCATTTGTTTTTAACACAGTCTTACTGGGAGGCCCCCCCTCGCGCTCCCGCTTAATGTGCACATATTGCATAGTCTGTGAGCTATATTTACACTCGTAAAACAAGATCACTGATAAATTATTCATTTACACTTTGTAAACAGTGAAAGAAGAGACGGATTGACATTAATTTTTCAAGTGTTCCTGGTATTTGTTTATTAGTTAGGGAAAATCCACTAAGCATACGAAGCCTAAAAATAGTTCATTTTCATTTAAAGGCCGACTTCATCCAATAAGGTTGCTTCAATTTGGCCGATGCACTGCCATTACTAAATTTGTATCTGTCCCAGCCCCCCCCACTTACAAGGTCGTAACTGGATCCAACTCCCAATCCTTGAATCCCTAATTCTACAATACAGAGAAACCACTAGGACATCTACTTCGTGCTTTGAAATGACAAGAGCAGTGAGGCAAGACTGTGAATTCCGGTAGGGAAATTGCCAAGAGGGGTAAGAAGGCGAGATTCAGCTGGTCACTGGCTACACAACACTGCCATCTGTAATATAACATTTCCCAGCAAGATGCTGGACACAGAGGGAACATTATTCTGCACTCCCTTTAAAACCAGGAGCCCAATCATGAGATTGCTATGACAGCCAATTATATCGCTTTGCCCAGAGTGAGGCACAAGGCTCATTGGCAGCCAACTGGAGCTGGTAAAGTTAAAGTCCAAAAAGTAAAAAAAAGAAATAATAATAATAATAATGTAGGTTAATAAATGTGAAAAAAAATAAATAAAATTTTTAGCTTATTATAACAAAAATGAAGCAATGTATTTACTAAATCCGTGCACCAAAATTTTTTTTGTTTATGTACTTAAAAGGTAAAAGTACGAGGATAAAGGATTGGCTTAGGGAGGTAGATAAAAACTAGGTTTATGGAAGAAGTAATACATTCGCAAAATGACTCCAAAACAAGATTTGTTAGCACTTGGAAAGGTTGGTTGGAATTTAAACAATCCCTGGTATATGTGAGTTACACGGAAAACGAGGGCAGCATTTAGAGGCCCAGCACCTGCGACCCCCCCCCCTTTTTTTTCTTTTCTTTTGACACACGAAGAAATGCACAATTTGCACAATTTGCAGGGGAGAATATAATGGCGGTAGAGAGATGAGACTCTCTCCTCCTCATAAATAAATAAAAAGGGTAGGGGAAGGTCACAGATTCACTTATATAATAAGAAGCTTGCTAAGAGCATTCAATATTACAGGAAGGAACTGGGGAAAATATTCATTAATATAGAATTTGGTAAGAGTAAAAAGATGTTTTTGATGGTAAGGAATAATGGGTGGGGGGGGGGGGGGTTTGTTATGTTTTTTTTTTGGGGGGGGGGGGGGGGGGTGTAATATTTCCATTTTTTTTTTAGAACTTTCAAAATTTGGCCTTCAGAGAGGTGTGTGGTGTGCTATAGGATAGATCCATGTTTGTGTTTTTGAATTTTTCTTGAATGTTTTGTATATGTGTTTTGGAACGATGTGGAAGGTTTTATATGTGTATAATAAAACTAACTGAAATACAAAAGGTAAAAGTAATTCAGGAATATAAATTAGAATGATGATAAAGTTATCCATCATACATTTGCGCTGCTTAATGTAGAACTCCAGTAATAATTTAACATGATGGACTTACTGTGGGCCAGCTTGGTAAAAACCGATTCTACACATGCCATAACTGTACGCAGTTCACTGTGGTAGCATTCGCTATATACAATATGTTGTTTTTTCTTCCGGAGGGAAAGGAGGATCTTTCCTTTGGAAACCAAAGAGTATTGCCACTCAGAAACCTCCTTGGATCGTTGTCAGTCAATACTAGGCAGGCTCTGATTGGCCAAGGTGGAGACGTCATGACGTCATCTGCTCTTCTTTTCCGCCTCTAAAGACACAATTTTTTTCCCCTCAAATGGGACTTTAAATGGCACTATGGAAGATAGCATATATGAATACCAATGTTTAAAAAATAAAAAAGGTCTATACAAAATTCAACAATTGATAAAACATATCCAATAGAATATACGGCATTTATTTGGGTAATCAATCACTGTTCTCCATTGTGATACAAGTGTCTTCTGTTAGCTGAAGCGTTTCTGAGAGAACAAATCTCCTTCATCGGTGGTAGACAGGATCATATTTACTTATGCATAGTCGTACACTGTTAAAATCATGCGTTGTTTCTTGATCCTTTCTGGTTACTCAGCGTAAGATGCATTAAAGGGAATTAAAGTGAAAAAGGGCCAAAGTGGCCACTGGGGCCAGAAATATCAGTCCCGTAGAATTGAGGTTGTATTATTAGGAGTAAAGATCACTTCTTCGAATGTCACAAATGATATTAGCACATAGCAGGTAATCCCCTAGATGCATAAACATTGGTGTCCGTTCTCAGATATAGTGTCTGGTAACACAGATCAGGGTGATCTGTGTAGGAAGGAAGGAAGGAAAGGAAAGGAAAGGAAAGGAAGGAAGGAAGGAAGGAAGGAAGGAAGGAAGGAAGGAAGGAAGGAAGGAAGGAAAGAAAGAAAGAAAGAAAGAGCTGCACATCCAGAACTTCCGATTGCCTTTTATTTTGTTTCACAAAGATAACACCAGACACCAAACTGTGATCATGTAGACGCGTTTCACACATACATCTTGTGCTTAATCATTACCAGTAATGATTAAGCACAAGATATATGTGTGAACCGCATTTATGTGACAACAGTTTGGTGTCTTTGTCTTTTATTTTGTTTCACAAAGATAACACCAATCGGAAGTTCTGGATGTGCAGCCATTTCTTTCTTCTTTCCAAGTTTCCCACGGAGGCGGACCGGGGCCAGCACTCTGCAAGATACTCCAATCAGCCTTATCTTTATACACCTGGAGCAGCGGTTCTTTTTCTTGTATACTAGGGTGATCTGTGTTACCAGCCACTAGATGGGAGCTTTACTTTTAATGATACAACCTCAACCCTACGAGACTGATAATTCTGGCCACTGTGGCCCTTCTTCCCCCTTTAATGCATCTTAGTAACCGGGCAGGATCAAGAACCAATGCATGTTTTTAACCAAGTACGGCTATGATTTGTCCTCTACTGTTAAACGAAATAAATGTGAAGAGACTTGTATCAAATCAGAGAACAGTGATTGATTACCCAAATACATGCCATATTTTCTAGGAATATGTTTTATCAACTTTTGAATATTGTATAAACTTTATTTTTTAACAAAGGTTTTCATATATGCTATCTTCCAAAGTGCCATTTAACGTCCCATTTGGAGGAAAAATTCTTGTGTCCTTATTAACAGATTCAGGATGTGGCACACATTAACAGAATATGATCATCACTCTTTATTCTTCTCCACCTTGGCCAATTAGAACTTGCCTAGTTCCCACTGCAGATGCAAGGCGGTTGCTGAATGGTGGAGGGACGGCAGACAGCAGTGGAAAGTCACTCCCACCCCTCCCTAGCAGCCATAGTTACGCCATGTGAGGATCAGTTTTAACTAAACAAAACTACAGGGATGCACAGTTGTTGAGTGCTTCCCTGTGCAAGTGTCCCTTTGTTGTCTATTGGGACATGCAGCTGCAGGGACACATGCCACCATGTAGATGTATGCTGATGTGATTTTTAAGGAAAGGGGGGAAAGGTTTACTTAGTAGACAATTTTTTTCAAGTTAAGGAGTCCAAACCAGAGTTTTTTCTTCACAACTATAGAAAGGAAACTAAAAATTAGAAACACTCTGCACTCAGTATGACCAAAAAATGGAATACTACAAAGCTACGGTATCTACAACATTGCTCCCGGCTACATCACCAACCTCACCTGGAGATATCACTCAAATCGACCTCTCCACTCCTCCCGAGACATCTTGCTCTCCAGCTCCCTTGTTACATCCTCCCATGCTCACCTGCAGGACTTCTCCAGAATCTCTCCCATCTGCTGGAACTCCCTACCCTGATAAGCCTGGTTGGATCCTACCCTGTCCTTCTTTAGGCGATCCTTGAAAACTAATTTATTCAGGGAAGCCTACCCCGACCAAAAACCGTACTTGGGCCACCTCCATCAGATCATCCTCTGCAACTATTACCTTTTGTACCACCCTCCCCCTCCTTTTAGATTGCAAGCTCCACAAGTAGGGACCCTCATATTCCTTCTGTATTTTAATTCTACTGTCTCCTTTTATATTGTAAAGTGTTGTATAAACTGTTGGGGCTATATAAATCCTGTAGAATAGTAATAATAAATAGTGAAATAAAAAATATAACATAGTAGCATTCTAACGTCAGAATACTAGACAAGATACTCAATACTTGCCCATAAAGACATGGATGAGCGGGTTTGGGGTGGAGGAAATTGACTGGCCTGCACAGAGTCTGGAGCTCAACCCGATAGAGCACCTTTGGGATGAATTACAGCGAAGACTGCGAGCCAGGCCTTTTTGTCCAACATCAGTGCCTGGCCTCATAAATGCACTTCTGGAAGAATGGTCAAACATTCCCATAGACACACTTCCTAAACCTTGTGGACAGCCTTCCCAGAAGAGTTGAAGCTGTTATAGCAACAAAGGGTGGGCCAACGCAATTTGACTGGGATCCCATTAAAGCACATGTAAAGGTAGGTGTCCCAATACATTTGACAATATAGTATATTTGTTTATGGAATGTTACAGGATAGTGCACCTTTTTTGTAGCTGGCTCCGGGTCCCGCAAAGGAGTGACTTGGGTACAGCTACCCACATCTGGGCTCGCACTAATTCTTTGGGGCAGGGCGGAGTATTCTGAGGCTCGGGGAGATGAGGGGGAAGGCAAATAAGGGTAGTAAAGGAACTATAACCGCTCCCAGCCCAGGTGGGATTCAGCGATATATGTCAACCGAGGCCAGCATGGTGGAAGAACCCCAGGGGAGCCCCAGATTGGGAGCACCCTCACGCCCAGGGATAAACAAACAGAAAGGGGCACCAGAAGAGAATAGAAGTAAAAGCGCAAGAGCAAGGATCAGTGGAAGCCAACAGATGCACGGCTTCGAGATACAGGAAGGCCCTCACGGGAGACACGAAGAGGAGGATCCCACAGGGGGGAACAAACCATCACCCCAACTCACACAGGAAGAGGCCCCACAGATCAGAGAAATGCTCACTGAATTACTAATGAAACTGGAGACCTCCCTCAAAAAAGAGATTGCGACCGTAAGGGTAGATATTGGGCATGTGTTGAAAAGGGTGGAAGAGGCGGAAGACAGACTGGAAGAACATGAGCGGAGGCTGGAAGGTATGAACACGCAAATAAGGGATCTACAAAGAGCGAATAGAAGCCTCCTCTATAAATTAGAAGATCAGGAGAATCGCAGCCGACGCAAAAATCTACGATTCAAGGGCCTCCCAGAGAAAGCCGGGAAGGAAGAGCTGGGACCGGTATTACAAAATTGCTAAACCCATTGCTGGATAAAGAAGTGACGGCCCCCTTGAAAATTGACAGAGCCCATAGGGTTGCACGATACCCCAGAAATACATCGGAGAACCCAAGAGATGTGATAGTGAAGTTTCACTATGAGGAAGAGAAAGTCAAAATCCTGGGAAAGCTGCGACATCAACCAGGCTTAAGCTTTGAAGGGGCAGAGATACAGGTCTACCCAGACCTTTCTGCAGAGACCCTCACAAGAAGGAGGCTACTAAAACCACTGACAAGCATGCTGAAAACGACAGAAATACCATACCAATGGGGGTTCCCGGCTTGCTTAATTGGAAAAAAGAATGGACGAACGGCAGTGCTCAGATTCCCAGAAGACCTCGAGGACTTTTGCTGCAAGCTAGATATTGCCCCCCCAAGTATCCCGGGCTGGAGTATGGGGGAGACTTTAACCCCAGCGCAAGATAAAACATGGCGGAGGGAGAGTAGGGGCATAACGGTTAACGCAAGTTAGTATCCAAGAGGCATAGTTAAGGGGAGAAGGGCAATGCCGATATGAGCGGTGCGGGGGGGGAGGGGGGAAGGTGCTGGGGTGACACGGGGAACCCTCGCGACATGAGCCCTATGGGGAAGATGGATGCGGGATGGCATCTGATTGAGGATGACCACCCGATCCATGTTTTGAACAGAGGAATCTGCCCCGCCAGAATAGGCGATCTGTTCCAGAGGGAGGGTGGGGGGGTGGGAGTGGAAGGTGGGGGCGGGGGGGTGTCTGGGTGGGTTTTTTTTTTTTTTTTCTTTTGTGTTCTCTCTCCCTCTCTCTCTCCCCTGCCATGCCTCACGGGATTGGCCAGACGTTCCTTCCAGAAATATAAAATGGGAGTAATAAATCTTGTCACCTACAATGTGAGGGGACTGAATACGGAAAAAAAAAGGTATAAAATCAATCAAGAATTGCACCTTCTAGGTGCAAATGTGGTGTTCCTACAAGAGACCTATGTAACACACTCAAGTAGGGGACTTGCATCTTATTGGTTCCCAGAATGGCGCTATGGGGACGCTAGCTCAGTTCACTCAGGGGGAGTGGCCATTGGGTTCGATGGAACAATAAGGTTTGAAGAAGAGGAGCGACTGGCCGATCCTAGGGGCAGGTTTTTGTTTGTGAAAGGGAAGATGTTTGAGTCATGGATCACATTGGCAAATATCTATGCTCCCAATAGAAACCCGGAGAGCTTCCTAAAGAGAGTCTTGGTGAAACTAGAATCTTTTAAAAAAGGGAGGCTAATAGTCGCAGGAGATTTGAACTTGTGTATGGACCCTGAGGTGGATACATCAAGGAGTGAGTTAAGATCGGGCACACAGGGAGGGACACTTAAGAAAATGTTAACCACTTAAAGACCAGCCTCGTTTTGGATTTTAGGTGTTTACAAGTTTAAAACAGGTTTTTTTGCTAGAAAATTACTTAGAACCCCCAAACATTATATATTGTTTTTTGTTCTAACATCCTAGAGAATACAATAGCGGTCATTGCAATACTTTTTTTTGCACCGTATTTGCGCAGCGGTCTTCTAAGCGCACTTTTTTTGGAAAAAATTCACTTTTTTGAAAAAAAAAATAAGACAACAGTAAAGTTAGCCCAATTTTTTTTTATATTGTGAAATATAATGTTACGCCAAGTAAATTGATACCCAACATGTCACGCTTCAAAATTGCGCCCGCTCGTGGAATAGCGTCAAACTTTTACCCTTAAAAATCTCCATAGGCGACGTTTAAAAAATTCTACAGATTGCATGTTTTGCGTTACAGAGGAGGTCTAGAATTATTGCTCTCACTCTACCGGTCGCGGCGATACCTCACATGTGTGGTTTGACCACCGTTTTCATATGCGGGCGCTACTCACGTATGCGTTCGCTTCTGCGTGCGAGCTCGTCGGGACAGGGCGCTTTAAAAAAATTTTTTTTTTTTTTATTATTTATTTTATTTTATTTATTTTTTCACTGTTTTTAAAAAAAAAAAAAAATTGGATCACTTTTATTCCTATTACAAGGAATGTAAACATCCCTTGTAATAGAAAAAAGCATGACAGGTCCTCTTAAATATGAGATCTGGGGTCAAAAAGTCCTCAGATCTCATATTTAGACTAAAATGCAAAAAAAAAAAAAAAAAAAAAAAAAAAAAAAAGTCGTTTAAAAAAATGACACTAAAAAAATTTGTGCCTTTAAGAGAGTGGGCGGAGCCGTCGAATGACGTCGCTCCAGCCGTCACATGGTATGGAGACGGGTGGGGGCCATCTTGGCCTCACTTGTCAGGAATCGATCGCCTCCGCTGCTACCGACGGCTCCGGTAAGCGGCGGAAGGCGCGGGAGAGCGGCGGGAGGGGGGGTGGCACCTCTCCCGCCGCCAATAACGGTGATCTCGCGGCGAACCCGCCGCAGAGACCACCATTATCGTGTACAGAATCGCTCACTGTAAAGATGGATATCTCGGTTGTGGCAGCAGCTGCTGCCGTTACCGAGATATCCATCTCCAAAAAAATGACGTATATATACAGTGAGCGGGGCTTAAGTGGTTAAATCGCATGCAATTGATAGATGCATGAAGGATAAGTCACTTAAAAGATCGAGACTACACATTCTTTTCTCAGGTACACAAATCATTTTCGAGACTTGACTATATTTTAATAGAACATCAGCTGGTCCCTTTCTTGAAGGTAGCAGAAATAAAGGCTATTACCCTATCCGATCATGCACCGGTGAAAATCCAAGTGGAGATCGCCGGGGCAGATCGGTCTAGGATAAACTGGAAACTTAATGATTCCCTGATGCAGTACCCAGATGTAGTTGAGAAAATAGAACAGGAATTAAAAAGTTACTTTAAGATCAACGATACAGAGGACATATCTAGATCCACTCTTTGGGAAGCACACAAAACCTACATAAGAGGGATTTGGATTGCTATGGGAACAAGGTAAAAAAAAGAGAGAGGGGAAAACTTGACACGATTATATAGAGAGATTCAGGAAGCGGAACAGAGTACAAGACCTAGGGGGCTACCCGAAAAGCGTGAATTAAGAAAAGAAGAGACCTGAATGAGTGGCTGGAGAAGGAAAGGAAGTGTGCTTTCGACATGATAAATAGAGACGTATATAGAGAAGGGAACAAACCAGGAAAGTGGATGGCCAGAAGGGTCAGAGAAAAAAAAGAATAGGACTTTTATACCTAAAATAAGAGACGAAGAGGGGAACCTAGAATTCTCTACGCCAAAAATCGCTAAGATATTCCACTCTTACTATAGCGCCCTCTACGATGTAGGCCAGAGAGAGAGGGGGAGTGACAAGAGGAAGGAAAGAATAAGGGAGTACCTTCGGGAACTAGATCTCCCCAGGGCAGAGAAGGATATGGTTGAGCGCCTGGATGCCCCCATATCCCAAGAGGAGGTAGAAAAGGCAATAAAAAACACTGCCCTGGGGAAGAGCCCGGGCCCCGACGGATTCTCCGTAGCTTATTATAAAAAAATTTCTGAAATACTTGCACCCAAACTATGTGATTATTTGAATGCTCTCGGGGAGAATGAAGAGTCCCGTGAAGAATCTTTATTAGCGTACATCACCCTGATCCTGAAAGAAGGAAAGGACCCATCCTCCCCTGGAAGTTACAGACCAATCTCACTCTTAAACGTAGATACAAAAATCTTTTCTAGAATACTCGCAGACAGGATGAAAATGGGTTTAAAACAATGGATACACAATGACCAGGTAGGATTTGTCCCGGGCAGGGAGGGTAGAGACAATTCC
This sequence comes from Lithobates septentrionalis, assembly GCA_037952835.1. Lineage (NCBI taxonomy): Eukaryota > Metazoa > Chordata > Amphibia > Anura > Ranidae > Lithobates > Lithobates septentrionalis. Next base: position 688,104 of record JBBDGP010002659.1, on the reverse strand, counting down.
TTAAAAACACTTCTCCTCATGCAGGAAGTAATCAGGAGCAATACCCCAGCAGCCCTGCTATCTATCGATGCCGAAAAGGCATTCGATAGAGTGGATTGGGGATTTATGACGGAAACCCTGAAACACCTAGGACTAGGAGAGAGGATGATGAAATGGATACTCTCATTATATAGACATCCCAAGGCAAGGATTAGAGTAAACGGAACCCTGTCTTGCCCCCTCGAATTGTTTAATGGGACAAGACAGGGTTGCCCCCTCTCCCCAATTCTGTTTGTTTTATCCCTAGAGCCACTCCTAGCGGCTTTTCGTGGTAATGGGGACATTCAGGGAATCAAGGTTGGATCGAAGGAATACAAGATAGCAGCATTTGCTGATGACTTGTTATGCTTTATTACTTGCCCTAGAACAACAATCCCCATGGTGCTAAAGGAATTTGAGCGGTATGGGGGCCTGACAAACTTCAAAATAAACATGAATAAGTCAGAGCTCCTAAATATAACAATCCCAAAGCGAGAGCAGGGAGCACTGCAAACTGGGCTCCCATTTGCATGGTGTGAGAGGGAACTGGCCTACCTAGGTATAAAAATACCACCTTCACCGAGGGATCTATTTGTCGCTAACTATATACCCCTACTTAACAAAGCTAAAGACCTATTAGGCAGGATGAGATACAAAGCCCTGTCATGGATCGGCAGGATAAATTTGATTAAAATGTTTGTGCTACCCATGTTATTATATACCTTCCAAATGGTCCCAATAGAAATCCCCCCTAATTTTTTTGCCAAACTACAATCCTTAATAGTGAGATTTATATGGGCACGTAGGCACCCTAGGATAGCATATGACACTTTAACGAGGGATAAAGAGATGGGAGGGCTAGGTGCACCGGATTTAAAAAAATATTACCAGTCGGTGGTGATGGCTAGGATAATTGACTGGTTACACAATAAACAGGAGAAAAGTTGGGTGAACATAGAAGTAACACTAAGTGGGGCGGATATAGAAAAATTGATATGGAACCCACCACAATATAGGGACTTGGGTGATAGAGCTAATTTTTTGACTAGAAACACTTTTAGAATATGGGATAGGGTAGGTAAGAGTAGCCACTGGGAATTTAATTCACTCTTATTATCACTATTAAACACGGATTATTTTTTACCGGGGAAGGAGGAATATTTATATTTCACGAGATGGGCAAAAAAAGATACAATACAACTTCAAGATGTAATGAGAGGAAATAAACTATACACTTACACTGAAATCACACAGGCCTGGGGGAACAAACCACTAGACAAATGGAGGTACGCCCAGATGCAGCACTTTACACGCTCACTACCACAACCACTGAGAGGAAAAGACCAGCTAAGGCCCATAGAAAAATTATTAAGCTCCCCAATGTGCGTGAAAGGAAGTATCTCAAAACTATACAACATTATAAGAGGGGAAGCGAGTAAAGGATATCCCACCTTTCTGGAGAAGTGGGAAAAGGAAATGGGGGGCTAGAAGGTGTAGATCACAGAAACAAGATCCTAAAGATGGTGTACTTAACGGCAAAAGACTCTCGGACATATGAAATGGCCTATAAAATGATAGCAAGATGGCATAGGACGCCCCAAAAGGTACATAAATACGATAAGGAGACCCCTCAAACATGTTGGAAGGGATGTGGAAAAGTTGGTACTCTTGCCCACTTATGGTGGGAATGCCCTAAAATCCAGAAATATTGGGGAGAAGTCTTAGATGAAATACATCAGATAACAGGGGAGCAGGTTAATAATAACCCCTGGTCGTGCATGTTTCATGACACGGAAAGAGAGATCCCCCAATACACAAAGTCAGTAATTCCATTCCTCTTAAACGCAGCCAAAGCACTGATCCCGTGTCATTGGAAGGATATAGAAACCCCAAGGATGAAGGATTGGATAACAAGAGTAGAATGGGTTAGAGGAATGGAAGAAGCAAGACACTCGATGGAAGGGCGACGAGATAAATATATTAAGACGTGGGCAAGATGGCACGACTATAGGAATACAGAAAGATACGTGATAATTATGGATGCTTGAGGGGGAGAGAGAGAGGGATGAGGAGAGGGAGGACAAATATAAATTTGGTGCTCCCCCCCCCTTTTCTCTTTTTTTTTTTTTTGGGGGGGAGGGGGGATGAGGGGAGAAAAATATAGATAAGTAAATATAAGTAATTATTGGTATTTTCAGTGGATGTAAGGGAAAGAGAAAATATACCTTAAAGTTCTTGTATTAAAATTAGTATATCGCTTTTTAAGCCACAATGATGCGAAAAAGAGAGGGGGCGCAGCGTAAATGACGCAGCTGACTTAAAAACTCTCTAAAAGATTGCTGATGTGGAAAAAAAAAAAGAAAAAAAAAAAAAAAAAAAAGACCTTTTTTGTATCAACTATAAAAAGGGTTAAACAACAACAAAAAATCAGTTTCCATTTTTAATTTTTTTGTCGCCCCGGCGAGTTGGTCAGTCCCGGTAATTGGAATTCTGCTGGTGTGTGAAGACTCTACATAGAGCCGGCTCCCCAGGCAGTAAATTCTCAGCAAAAGTTTGTGAAATGTTTTGCAGACTTCACTTCAAACTGACCAGCTTTATCTTTTTCATTACAGCGTCTGTGCCAGGATATTAGTCTGAATTTCACAGCTCCAGCAGGTCAGTTCCTCTGCTCTCCAGATCGTTATTAATATAGAGAGCAAAGTTCATTACATGGAGGACTGAACAATTAAGACAATACCGAAATCCTCACCGCCACTGCTCTCCGCACACCATGGCAACACTAAACACACTCAGAGTTTCTTATTTCCCGTGCTGGGAACTAACCGGCTCACACCTCGATTCTTCCCAGATCTCAACTCTCTTTGTTCACTGTTAAAAGGAACTTACTTCATCAACTTAATTATATGCAACCCCAATCACTAAAATCTCATATAAGCTTTACCATCTTCAAAGTGGTGGGCAGGTGGGCTCAATGTTCCACAAGTGGTGGTCATGTAGTAAGGTTTGGCGCTTCTGGATCAGAGCCCATAACTTAATATGCTCTGTGACCATGGTAAATGTCATCAAAGACCCCAAAATAACTTTACTTAATGAACCTGTGAAGGGGACACCCAGTCATTCGCAGACTCTAATTTACTTTATGTTTCTGGTGGCCAAAATTGCTATCACCACTGCCTGGAAGAAACCTGTGGTTGAAACCGTTGGATTCAAGATCTTAAAACTCCTGTATAGTGAGTACTCTGGTGAGTGTCGAAGGTGCGGACCGAGTGGAGATCTCGATTTCTATTTTTTTTCATTTACTTTTTTTTCTCCTTCATCTTTTTACCCTCTTCTTTTCTTCCCCTTTATTTCTAGCTCTACCTGCTCTTTCCATCTGTTTCTTGAGGATGGTTGGACTTGGGGAGCCCCACTTTCCGTGTTTCTCATTTTAATTCATGTATGGTTGGAGGGCCATGTTTTGGCCAACCATCTGTTTCTTTAGGATGGTTGGACTTGGGGAGCCCCCCTTTCCCTGTTTCTCTTTTTAATTCATGTATGGTTGGAGGGCCATGTTTTGGCCAACCATCTGTTCCTTGAGGATGGTTGGACTTGGGGAGCCCCCCTTTTCCTGTTTCTCTTTTTAATTCATGTATGGTTAGAAGGCCATGTTTTGGGTTTGTTGGCATTCGCTATTCTCTTTTAACCACTTTGTATCCAGGCCAATTCCGACACTTCGCTCCTACATATAAAAATCGACTTTTTTTTGCTAGAAAATTTACTTAGAACCCCCAAACATAATATATATATTTTTTTACCAGAGGCCCTATAGAATAAAATGATAGGTATTGCAATTTTTTATGTCACACAGTAGTTCCGCAGCGTTTTTTCAAAATGCCTTTTTTTTGGAAAAAATACACTTTAATGAATTAAAAACAAAAAACAAAACACAATAATAAAACCCAATTTTTTTGTATAATGTGAAAGATGACTTGACGCTGAGTAATTGGAGACCTAACATGTGACACTTTAAAATTGCGTCCGCCCGTGGAATGGCGGCAAACGACGGTGGTTAAAATTCTCCTTGGGCAACGCTTTAAGCGTCTTTACAGGTTACCAGTTTAGAGTTACACAGGAGGTCTGGTGCTGGAACTCTTGCTTTTGCTCTAACATTCCCACCAATACCTCACATATGTAGTGCAATCACCGTTTACATCTGGGTGCAGGAGTAATGTGTGTGCTTGCATTTGCTCGTAAGCACGGAAATGCTTTAAATTTTATTTACTATTATTTTATACCAATTTTTTATTTTTTTACACTTTATTTTAGGGGTGAAGGGGTGAGAGCCCTTTCTGCCACTGCAGAAGTGATCAAGTGGCTATTTACTCTAATCAGTTCTGATAGAAACTGAATCTCCGGCTGTAAAATTCCATATCGAGATGATGCCTGGAGGTGCAGGCACCATGCCGGTATAAGCGCTTCACTCCATGAACATCCTACGGAGTTAAGTTTGCAATGTTATTGTGAATCCTACTGGTGATCTTATGACTGTCAGTATGAATTTCAATGGTTTACGATTGTTGTCATTTCCAAGTTAATACTGTATTGCTGCCTGCGTCATGGATTTGCACTTTGTTCACTCTTAGATGATTCAGCCTGGTGGTTGGGTCTGAAGTTATTACCCTTATACATACATATCTGGACACACATACAGTTGTATAGGGATTTATATACTTTTTCCTTATAAGTTTTTATTGGGTGTGGGAGTGCCAGTAACAATTTGGAAATCTTTGCTTTTGTTTCTAGTTGTCCCTTCTGTTTATGAAGTTTATTTTTAAATTTACTTTATTATTATTTTTTTTTTCATTCTTATATTCATTCATTTTTATAAATATTTATTTTACTACACGTAATTTTTATACATATGAACTTCTATGTACATCTATTTTCACCCATTTCTATTTTCATTATTATTATTTTTTTTATTATTAATATTTTTAATTCTTATTTGTCATTCTTATTTATTGTGAGATGAATATTTTAAATAGGAGTTTCATAACGGCTGCTTTTACCTCTTTTTTAAACAACTATCTGTATTATTTAATCTTTGATATCCTATACAGTTATAGATAGGTAGAATTCATCAGGGCAGTGAGGAGTTAACAGTTCCACTCAATCTGTTCCCTAGTCCTGCCCTTTCTCCGCCCCCCGACCGCAAATAGGGTATTTAAGCATTTTGTTTGCCGTTCCCTGTGACTTTGATAAAGGGCATGCGTGTGAAACGCGTAGTCACGGCAACCAACAAGCCTGCGTTCCACGCTGATTCCTGGTCTCTTCCCCTGAAGAGGGTTCATCCGACTTCAACGCGAGCACGTTCCATCCACGGCCAGGCTCTTTCTGCTTCCGGGCACAGGCTGCCCAGGTCAGCTGATCCGTCCCTCACATGACCAGTGTTGGAGACATCACAGCAAAATGCTTTTCCAGGCTGTTAGCGGCCATACAACACCCCGCGTCCCGCGGCAGCTTCAGCTCTGTGTCAGTTCGTTGTTCCACCTCCAACAGCAGAAGCAGATGGATCCCACACCACCCCCCCCCTTTGGATTCCATCTGGGACAGCACAGTCATTGGCGCCCCCCGTGCCCCACTGCTGGCACCTTGGATGTCGATTGTTCCTCACTGCCATGGTGACCTGCAGCGGTATCGTGAGCTCGGTTTAATTTTCACCTATTTACTGGTATTTTTTAAAAATGTTTTAACATGCAATGAAGGAATGCATTTGTTTTTTTTATCACCTTTGGGCCCCGTTGACTTGACAGTAACTGTCTTTCATTAACCCATCGAGCGCTGACTATCTTTCAATTTTTAGATGATTCAAGCGAGCCCGATTATAGGCCTTATATTTGAATGTTTGCCGACTAGTTTACCTTTGTAAAACACTTTCAGTAAAAAAAAAAAAAAAAACAATTGAAACAGAAAAGCTTTACCATGTTAATGCCATTTGAAAAATCATTTTATATATTTTTAAATCTGCAGTTTTCTTAAGAAAAGATTTCTGGTGATCCTTCCATGAAGGTCCTTGTTAAGGCACTTGCTGTTATACGGTGCCAGTATTCTGTCCTGTTACTCAGTTGAGGTTTGTGCTCCATTGTTATCCTGTCTCATGGCTTTCCAGTGTAGACTACAATTTGGATCTTGTCAATGTCGTACACTTGGCCATTATTTCTGCTTTTAATTCATCAGCTTCAGGGACATGTCCACTTGTTGCCCAAAATATATCTCCCCCCTCCGATGCATCTACAGTGGGGACGGAAAGTATTCAGGCCCCCTTAAATTTTTCACTCTTTGTTATATTGCAGCCATTTGCTAAAATCATTTAAGTTAATTTTTTTTCCTCATTAATGTACACACAGCACTCCATATTGACAGAAAAACACAGAATTGTTGACATTTTTGCAGATTTATTAACAAAGAAAAACTGAAATATCACATTGTTTTAAGTATTCAGACCCTTTGCTCAGTATTTAGTAGAAGCCCCCTTTTGATCTAATACAGCCATGAGTCTTTTTGGGAAAGATGCAACAAGTTTTTCACACCTGGATTTGGGGATCCTCTGCCATTCCTCCTTGCAGATCCTCTCCAGTTCTGTCAGGTTGGATGGTAAACGTTGGTGGATGGCCATTTTTAGGTCTCTCCAGGGATGCTCAATTGGGTTTAAGTCAGGGCTCTGGCTGGGCCATTCAAGAATAGTCACAGAGTTGTTGTGAAGCCACTCCTTCATTAATTTTAGCTGTGTGCTTAGGGTCATTGTCTTGTTGGAAGGTAAACCTTCGGCCCAGTCTGAGGTCCTGAGCACTCTGGAGAAGGTTTTCGTCCAGGATATCCCTGTACTTGGCCGCATTCATCTTTCCCTCGATTGCAACCAGTAGTCCTGTCCCTGCAGCTGAAAAACACCCCCACAGCATGATGCTGCCACCACCATGCTTCACTGTTGGGACTGTATTGGACAGGTGATGAGCAGTGCCTGGTTTTCTCTACACATACCGATCAGAATTAAGGCCAAAAAGTTCTATCTTGGTCTCATCAGACCAGATAATCTTATTTCTCACCATCTTGGAGTCCTTCAGGTGTTTTTTAGCAAACTCCATGCGGACTTTCATGTGTCTTGCACTGAGGAGAGGCTTCCGTCGGGCCACTCTGCCATAAAGCCCCGACTGGTGGAGGGCTGCAGTCATGGTTGACTTTCTACAACTTTCTCTCATCTCCCGACTGCATCTCTGGAGCTCAGCCACAGTGATCTTTGGGTTCTTCTTTACCTCTCTCAGCAAGGCTCTTCTCCCCCGATAGCTCAGTTTGGCCAGACGGCCAGCTCTAGGAAGGGTTCTGGTTGTCCCAAAAGTTTTCCATTTAAGGATTATGGAGGCCACTGTGTTCTTAGGAACCTTAAGTGCAGCAGAAATTTTTTTGTAACCTTGGCCAGATCTGTGCCTTGCCACAATTCTGTCTCTGAGCTCTTCAGGCAGTTCCTTTGACCTCATGATTCTCATTTGCTCTGACATGCACTGTGAGGTCTTATATAGACAGGTGTGTGGCTTTCCTAATCAAGTCCAATCAGTATAATCAAACACAGCTGGACTCAAATGAAGGCGTAGAACCATCTCAAGGATGATCAGAAGAAATGGACAGCACCTGAGTTAAATATATGAGTGTCACAGCAAAGGGTCTGAATACTTAGGACCATGTGATATTTCAGTTTTTCTTTTTTAATAAATCTGCAAAAATGTCAACAATTCTGTGTTTTTCTGTCAATATGGGGTGCTGTGTGTACATTAATGAGGAAAAAAAATGAACTTAAAGGACTTTAGCAAATGGCTGCAATATAACAAAGAGTGAAACATTTAAGGGGGTCTGAATACTTTCCGTCTCCACTGTACATCTTTTTATCCACCCCCGTATCTGTTCAATCACTGTGAGCAGAGAAATCCTTACCTATACCCATGTAAGAATTGGTAAACTGTAATATAATAAAGGTTTGCTTTTGGGTTTAATACCACTTTGGAGATTTCAGAAAATGAAATGTACTCCGACTGGACCATTGCAGCTAATCTGTGCAGCTTTAGTTCATAGTCGCCGCTTGTTTTTCACTCACCCTCAGAGCTACATCTCTTCCATCTCAGGCTATTTCCAGCTTATATGGGTAAGAGCCCCTAAAATAAACTAAAACGATCTTCAGCCCTCCCTTTATCCAGCACACTGTCTATCAGTACCTTTCCGGAGAGCCGGCACCCAGCAGCTTCCATTAATCATTCCCACCAGGTGCTGCCAGTCATTCTCCCCGGACCAGTGTCAATCACTCTCACCGGGCACTGCCAGTCCTACAAAACTTTCCGCCTAAATAAACTGCCACTGAAACTTCCTAGGCTTATCTCAAAAGGAACTGTCACAAAGAACAATGCCTATCTCTGAAGCCTCAGATGGAAGCTGCTCTGTTATCTATTTCACTTGCTCAGGGCAGCGGCTTCACTTCTTAAAGAGACCCCGTCGCCAACTAAAAAAAACTGCAAGTAAAAACACATAAAAGTCAAGAAATTTCAACACTTACTTGCAGTTTTTTTCCCTTTGCATAAATCTTTATTAAATTGCAACGTGCTTTTGAACTTGTTGGAAGAATGGACTAGTTGATTCCATGACACAGTGTCCTCCCTGCTTGCACTTTATTGCCCTCTCCACTTCTGGGAGTGTTTAATCACCCTCCGTGCTGGCCCAGCTCCTGCTCTTTTATGTAGCTGACAGGAGTGAAGTAAAGGGAAATGCTTTCGAATGTCACATTCAAGATGGCAGCACCCAGCAGAAGTCTCAGGCTTTTGGAAGTCTACACAAAGGAGACTTTTACATGTATTCTTACGAGGAGATTGTTACTGACATGACAGGGTCTCTTCAAAATGCAGAATAAATTCAGTATTACAGCCTCAGAACTAGAAGGTGGCTCATTGAATGGGGCTTCAAAAACAATTAAAAAGAGTAACTTCACTCTCTCAAATCAACACTGAATACTTTTAAAACGTATCCTTCTAGCATTAATAAATGGACAGTAAAATACAGTGCCTTAAAAAAGTATTCATACCCCCTGAAATTTTCCACATTTTGTCATGTTTGTTATGTTACAACCAAAAACGTAAATGTATTTTATTTGGATTTTATATGATAGACCAACACAAAATTGCACATAATTGTGAAGTGGAAGGAAAATGATAAATGGATTTCAATTTTTTTTTTTTTTTACAAATAAATATCTGAAAAGTGTGATGTGCATTTGTATTCAGCACCCTTTACTCTGATACCTCTAACTAAAATCTAGTGGGACGAATTGTCTTCAGAAGTCACCTAATTAATAAATAGAGTCCACTTGTGTGTAATTTAACCTCAGTATAAATACAGCTGTTCAGTGAAGTCCTCAGAGGTTTGTTAGAGAACCTTAGTGAACAAACAGCATTATGAAGGCCAAGGAACATACCAGACAGGTCAGGGATAAAGTTGTGGAGAAATTTAAAGCAGGGTTAGGTTATAAAAAATTATCCCAAGCTTTGAACATGTCACAAAGTACTGTTCAATCCATTATCCGAAAATGGAAAGAGTAGGGCACAACTGCAAACCTACCAAGACATGGCCGTCCACCTAAACTGACAGGCCGGGCAAGGAAAACATTCATCAGAGAAGTAGCCAAGAGGCCCATGGTAACTCTGGAGGAGCTGCAGAGATCCACAGCTCAGGTGGGAGAATCTGTCCACAGGACAACTATTAGTCGTGCTCTCCACAAATCTGACCTTTATGGAAGAGTGGCGAGAAGAAAGCCATTTTTGAAAGAAAGCCATAAGAAGTCCTGTTTGCAGTTTGTGAGCCATGTGGGGGAAACAACAAACAAGGAGGTGCTCTGGTCAGACGAGACCAAAATTGAACTTTTTGGCCTAAAAGCAAAACGCTATGTGTGGCGGAAAACTAACACTGCACATCACCCTGAACACACCATCCCCACCAGGAAACATGGTGGTGGCAGCATCATGTTGTGGGGAAGCTTTTCTTCAGCAGGGAAGCTGGTCAGAGTTGATGGGAAGATGGATGGAGCCAAATACAGTATAATCTTAGAAGAAAATCTGTTAGAGTCTGCAAAAGACTTGAGACTGGGGCGGAGGTTCACCTTCCAACAGGACAACGACCCTAAACATACAGCCAGAGCTACAATGGAATGGTTTAGATCAGTGGTTCTCAACCTCTGTCCTGAGAAGAGAGAGCAAAAAGAAGAGAGAGCAAGGAGGAGAGAGAGAAGGGAGAGAAGAGAGAGAAGGGAAAGAAGAGAGAGAAGGGAAAGAAGAGAGAGAAGGGAAAGAAGAGAGAGAAGGGAGAAGAGAGAGAAGGGAGAAGAGAGATAACAGAGAAAGGAGAGGAGAAATCAGAGAGATAGAAAAGACGAGAGAAAAGACATGAGAAAAAAATAGAAGAGACTTGAGAGAGAAGGAGAAGAGACATGAAAGAGCAGAGAGCAAAGAAAAGGGGGGGGGGGGGGAGCAGAGGAAAAAAAGCAAAGAGAGGAAAAAGAGTAGAGAGCTTAAAGTGATTGTAAAGTTTTTTTTTTTTAAATAAACAAACATGTTATACTTACCTCCTTCTTTGCACAGGGCAGCCCCGATCCTCCTCTTCTCAGGGCCCTCTTTGCTGCTCCTGGCTCCTCCCTCCTATCGAGTGCCCCCATAGTCAGCAGCTTTCTATGGGGGGCACCTTAGCCAAGTCAGAGCTCCGTGTATCCATTCAGACACGGAGCCCCAAACTGGCCTTTCCCCATTTTTTCCCTGATTGGCTGACTGACTTTGATTGACAGCCACGGGAGCCAATGGCACCGCTGCTGTGTCTCAGCCAATCAGGAGGAGTGTCCTGGACGGCTTAGACATTCTTGGACATCGCTGGAGAGAGATGGGGCTCAGGTAAGTATTAGGGGGCGCTGGGGAGGCTGCTACACATCAAAGGTTTTTTTATCTTAATGTAGAGAATGCATTAAGATAAAAAAACCTTCTGCCTTTACAACTCCTTTAAGACAGAAGGGAGATGAGAGAAGAATGGAAAGGGAGAGGAGAGAAAAATGGAAAGGGGAGAGGAGAGAAAATGGAAGGGGAGAGGAAAGAAAAATGGAAAGGGGAGAGGAGAGAAAAATGGAAAGGGGAGAGGAGAGAAAAATGGAAAGGGGAGAGGAGAGAGAAATGGAAAGGGGAGAGGAGAGAGAAATGGAAAGGGGAGAGGAGAGAGAAATGGAAAGGGGAGAGGAGAGAGAAATGGAAAGGGGAGAGGAGAGAGAAATGGAAAGGGGAGAGGAGAGAGAAATGGAAAGGGGAGAGGAGAGAGAAATGGAAAGGGGAGAGGAGAGAGAAATGGAAAGGGGAGAGGAGAGGGAAATGGAAAGGGGAGAGGAGAGAGAAATGGAAAGGGGAGAGGAGAGAGAAATGGAAAGGGGAGAGGAGAGAAAAATGGAAAGGGGAGAGGAGAGAAAAATGGAAGGGGAGAGGAGGAAAAAAAAATGGAAGGGGAGAGGAGAAAAAAAAATGGAAGGGGAGAGGAGAAAAAAAATGGAAAGGGGAGAAAAATGGAAAGGGGAGAGGAAAGAAAATGGAAAGGGGCGAGGAGAGAAAAATGGAAGGGGAGAGGAGAGAAAAATGGAAGGGGAGAGGAGAGAAAAATGGAAGGGGAGAGGAGAGAAAAATGGAAGGGGAGAGGAGAGAAAAATGGAAGGGGAGAGGAGAGAAAAATGGAAGGGGAGAGGAGAGAAAAATGGTAGGGGAGAGGAGAGAAAAATGGAAAGGGAGAGGAGAGAAAAATGGAAGGGGAGAGGAGAAAAAAATGGAAAGGGAGAGGAGAGAAAAATGGAAGGGGAAAGGAGAGAATAATGTAAGGAGAGAGGAGAGGAGAATGGAAGGAGAGCGGAGAGGAGAATGGGAGAGAAGAAAAGAATGGAAGGAGACAGGAGAGAAGAAGGGGAGAGGAGAGAAGAAGGGGAGAGGAGAGAAGAATAGAAGGAAAGGAGACTGGAAGGAGAGGGGATAGAAGTACAGAATGGGAAAGGAAGTGAGGAGGACGGAAGGAGGGAGCGAAGGAGTTTGGGGAGGATGGATTGGAGAAAAGTAAAACAACCACATCAGGCAACTACTTCTACAAAGAAGCCTTTTGGCAATGTGAAGACTGGTAGTTTTCTGAGGGGAAAAAAACGAGTGAAGATGGAGCAGTAATAAAACCAGCACACAGGTTTATCACAGCAACTGTCGTAGCACATAGCACTTACCGGGTGGGGGGTCCTGCAGCTGTACCCACAGACACCTTCCCTTTGACTGACGATGTACATTCCCTGCTGACAAGCCTCACGCTCCCCCCGCTGCTCTGAACTTTCCTTAATGAAGCAGCTGCAACATCTTCTTTGGTCAGGTACCTGGGAGGAAAACACGATCAAACAAACTACATATATGTGTCAGACACACCATTAGACTGACTAATGTTTTGTGTGCCGCGTGCTATTTACACTTTATCATGGGCACATTATTGGGTCTGTTTTTGTGCTTTGCTCTGTATTTAAATATTGATTTTTTCCATCCAGAAATGCATCTGCATTTTAAAATTGGTTTATAAAAGGTGATCTTAAATTTTTAACTTGGAAGAAAGTGGGAAAGTAGGTAATGTGCTCCTAATTGGAAACCAAACACTTTCAGGTCTGGGTGTTAGAGGCTTGCTCTTCAGATTTGCGATATATCATCTAGAATGTTACGCGGCGGGGAGACAACGAACTGGCCACACGCTGGGTCCATACACTGCAGAAATGAAGACAGGTCTCTCTGCGTCCTGTGTAGGCGCAGACAAAAAAATGGGTTTATAATGTGGTTCCTAACTGTGTAAGCCCAAACACAAATAAATATCGGGATAGGCGCCAGATTCTACTGTTAGAGGTATATTTATGAAGCCAGTAAATGGGATTTTTTTTTTACCAATCATTCACCATTAGGGACGAGCTCAGCCGGGTTCGGACATGAGCTATCCTGCTAAGAAGCTGTCCCAGCCAACAAACAGGCAATGATAGGCAGCACAGGGATTCCCGACCCTGCAGCTGCACATATACACACCCCTTGTATATGTGCAGCTGTGGGGCGGGGAATGCCTCCACCATCTATGACTGGCTGTCCACTTTGACAGCTTTCTGGTGGTCTTAAAGCGGAAGTAAACCCATCGATTTGATCGTTTCAAAAAAAAGTTGACATTCCCGGTATGCCAGAAATGCTAGCGGTCACATTTGTTTGTGCTCTCAACCAAACTGACAAACCATCCAATGGCTGGTGTCACAACGGATCACATGTGCAACATCATGGCAGTTGCCTTGGCTGCAAATGATCGGAGGATTTACTTCCACTTTATAACACATGCAACTGGAACATTAACCTGCAGTGAATGTCAGCTAAACCCTTACAATCCACTTTTGACTACAAGTAAGTCTATAATAAGCTTACCTGTAGCTACCCCGGATATCTCCTAAACCTCCACGGTTTAGGAGATATCCCCTGTATCTGCATGTGCCGACGTCATCGGCTCATGCGCATTTGTGGCTCCAGCCAATCACAGTGCCTGAGCCCGCGATACCCGGAAGTAACTCAGGGAGCGATGTCGCTGGCCAGAGCGATGTACGAGGAAGCAGTGTACCGGGACCGCTGCGGAGGCTTTCATCTAAGGTGAGTATTTCATAATGAGCTAGTATGCATACTAGCTCATTATGCTTTTGTCTTTCAGGTTTTTTGTGTGGGGCTACAACCATTTTAAAGAGCAACATAAAAAAGCACTCTAATCAATTAAACATTGCTTTGTATGCTCACTGGGGTTGATTTACTAAAGGCAAATAGGCCGTTCACTTTGCAAGGAAAATTGCTCCAAAACTTAGTGAATGAGGTGAAGCTCTGTTGACTTATGCCCCGTACACACGGTCGGATTTTCCGATGGAAAATGTCTGATCGGAGCGTGTTGTCGGAAATTCCGACCGTGTGTGGGCTCCATCGGACATTTTCCATCGGATTTTCCGACACACAAAGTTTGAGAGCAGGAGATAAAATTTTCCGACAACAAAATCCGTTGTCGGAAATTCCGATCGTGTGTAGACAAAGGACAAAGTGCCACGCATGCTCAGAATAAATAAAGAGATGAAAGCTATTGGCCACTGCCCTTACCTCGTTCAGAACGATCGGATTTTCCGACAACTTTGTGTGACCGTGTGTATGCAAGACAAGTTTGAGCCAACATCCGTCGGAAAAAATCCTAGGATTTTGTTGTCGCAATGTCCGAACAAAGTCCGACCGTGTGTACGGGGCATTATACCAATCATCATCCAATCATCATCCAATCATGTGCAACCAAGTATGGTGGGGGGATTTTTTGTTTTCTTTTTAAATTTTCCATGCACATGATTGAGTATTCTTTGCAAAGTGAGACGTCACCACATTCACTAAGCTCTGGGGAAAATTCCCTTGAAAATTGCAACTGCCCTTGCCCTGCTGTTGCAGTTTCATACGGGGAGGGCATGTTGCACCCTGCCCTCCCCATAGTGATTTACAGTAGCTCCTGTCTGGCACCTTGCTGTCTAGTATTAGACGGTAGGCTCATCTCTTCCTATTGGGTTTCAGGATCATCTCTTTCTATTGGGTCTCCAACCCTATTCTCACAACTGTAGATAATGAAAGAATTAAAATAAAGAATAGCAGTCATGTGACTTATTTAAACCTGTAAGAAAGAAAAAAAAAAGGAATTTGGGAATTTTGCTCTGGATAGCATTAAGCAGCTTTCTGTTTTACATTCAAGTCTTTTGCATAAGGGTTTATTTATTATTTTATACACTTGCTTCGACTTTAACACACTTTAGCACGCTCACTGCTTCAACATTGCTTTTTTTTATGCGTTTTTGATGCTTCTGTGATGCTTTTTTGAAGCTTGGCAAATGCCCTGTGTGTGCTGATTTTCTATTTGTTTTAAGGGGCCCAGTAGTAACCCCACTCAGCAGATCTCCAGCTCATTAGTACCCCTGTTCAGCAGATCTCCAGCTCATTAGTAGTTCCTTAGTTGCTGTTAAGCAGATCTCTAGGTTATTCATAGTCCCAGGTGTTTTGATGTGGTCAGTAGTACCCCCAGCTTGGCCGATTCCTCACTCAGTAGTAACCTCAGCTCTGTTGATCCCCCACTGCTAATCCTCAGGTTTGCTGATCTTCCTCTCTCCGGTCCCTGTTCACCTCTTGCTAAATTACGCTCACCGCATGTGACATCTGCTAGTTTCTCCTGCTCCTGTCTTCCAGCTCTGCTGATCCTCTGCCGCTCAGTCCTCTCTTGCCGGTCCCCACTCACCTTCTGCTATAGCGTTCCCATGTTGCACATCACATGTGCCCTCTACTAGCTCCTCTACTAGCTGCTCCACTTTAGCCTGGAGCCCCTCTCTCTTTCCTGCTGGTCATTGCTGCACACCATATGTGATGTCTGCACCAGACACTTCCAGAATATATATACACATGAACTGAAAGTTATATCTTTTCGGTTTGCTTGTTGGTTTCCTAGCGCATCCTGAAGCTAAAAACACAACAAAGTGAAGCTAATGTTCAAAAAAAGCCCCTCAAAAGCTTCAGGCGCTGTAAGTGAGCGCTCAGACTTCTATGAAGGCTTTGGAGATGCTTTGAAACAGGAAAGGGACATGGGGTATAATTGGTGAAGTGAAGCGAAGCAAAGCAAACCAAACACAACAGTGTGAACAGGAGTGTTGGGCAACCATTTTATTTAGTGACCGGTGCTTTGAATGGCAAGCAAGTGTAAACGAGCCCCGAGGGCTCACACACACTTTAAAAGGATGGGTAGGAAAGTCCTAAAGTTCTCAATTGAAACCTCAATAAAAAGCAACGCAGTGAAACAGATCTCTGCAAACAGCACTTGTTTCCTGCTTTCTTCCGTTATGTCTGTACAAGAATTTGGGAAATGTTTTAGGGTAGCTTGTTGCTGTTGGGGTCTATCAACACCAATGTAGAGTCTACAGTCAGCTGCCAATTCGTATAGACACAGCATTCCATAAACCTACAGTTAGCCCACGATCTCAATGAAAGTCTTAATATTTTCATTAACCACTTGCCGACCAGCCGCCATCATTATACTGCGGCAGTTTGGCACGATCCCACGAACTGTCGTAGCTGTACTTCAGCTCCTTTAAGCAGGATAGCAGGCACCCGCTGGGGTGCTGATGCTCGCGACCGACGGTCACCCTGACCGCCGGACACGAGCGATCGCAGGCATGAGAGGCAGAACAGGGACGTGTGTGTGTGTTAACATACAAATCCCTGTTCTGTGAGGAGAGGAGATGCAGATTGTGAGTTCCTAATAGCTAGGAACCACGATCTGTCAGTCCCCTCCTCCTACAGCTAGAACACACACTAGGGAACACAGTTAACCCCTTGATCTCCCCCTAGTGTTTAACCCCTTCCCTGACATTTATACAGTAATCAGTGCATTTTTATAGCACTGATCGCTGTATAATTGTCAGTCGTCCCAAAAATGTATCAAAAGTGTCCGATGTGTCCACCATAATGTCGCAGTCCCGATAAAAATTGCAGATCGCCGCCATTACTAGTAAAAAAAAATAAAAATAAAATAATAATAAAAATGCCATAAATCTATCCCCTATTTTGTAGATGCTATAACTTTTGCGCAACCCAATCAATGTACGCTTATTGCGATTTTTATTACCAAAAATATGTAGAAGAATGCATATCGGCCTTAACTGAGTAAAAAAATTAGCTTTTTTTAAAAAAAAAATTGGGGATATTTATTATAGCAAAAAGTACAAAATATTGTGTTTTTTTCAAAATGGTCGCTCTTTTTTTTGTTTATGGCACAAAAAATAAAAACCACAGAGATGATCAAATACCACCAAAAGAAAGCTCTATTTGTGGGAAAAAAAGGGCGTCAATTTTGTTTGGGTACAGCGTCGCACGACCACGCAATTGTCAGTTAAAGCGACGCAGTGTCGTTTCGCGAAAAATGGCCTGGTCATTGAGCAGCCAAACCTTCCAGGGCTGAAGGGGTTAAAAAAGTGTATGATTTTCTGATTCTTGGGACACCGTCTGCTTGCTGATTTGTTCTCATTTACATCCAAGCATTAATTTAGCTTAGCAAGTTGCTTCAATAGCTAAAACTCTTCAAGTATATCTAAGGACTGGTAAGCTACTTTATATTACATTTTTGTTCCTGGGTTTAGATACGCATTCAGTAACCGGTTTCCCAAATTCCCCTGAGCACTGTACTCTATTTTCTCAGACAGTTGAGCTCATGTGACAAGTGCTTATAGTCTCATCCAGAAGCACACAGCTACAATTTTAAACAGATTAAAAGGTTATATTGAGTGAACTTTGTGACTTTAGCACAGAACCGGTGTTTCCTACTGCTGCTCTTTTTCCGTGCAGGCGTAAAGGAAAATTTCAGTTCCACTATTAAAAAAAAAAAAGCTAATATATAGATAATTCTTAACAAGTTCCAGGTGTGGATATTTTATATATAGTAACACTTTGGCTCAGATATAAATAAATCTCTCTCTCTCTCTATATATATATATATATATATATATATATATATATATATATATATATATATATATATATATATATATATATATATATATATATATATATACACACACACACACACACGCCATATCTGGCTAGTCCCCCTGGAAAGCTGGAAATCACTGAAGGCAGAGCTGCTAATCCAATGATCTCCATTAGCTTCTGGGTCCCGTGCTGAGCAGCCAGCCTACTGCATTCTAAACACAGGAGGTTGGACGATTGGCACCAGTGCCATTCAAAGTAGGCTTTGTATTTTCTGAATGAATGAAAAGCATTCTCTGATTGGACAAAGTGGAGAATGTGACGTCACCAGCCCGCCTCTTATAGTCCCCTGGGACAGGAAGTTAAGGGAAATCTCCCCAATGGATCACAGAGAAGAAGAGAGCAGGGAAAAAAGGAGAAAGAAGAGATGGGGGAGAAAGAAGAGAGCAGGGAGGGGGAGAAAGAAGAGAGCAGGGAGGTGGGAGAAAGAAGAGAGCAGGGAGGTGGGAGAAAGAAGAGAGCAGGGAGAAAGGAGAAAGCGGGGAAAAAGGAGGAAGAAGAAAGCAGGCAGAAATGAGAAGAGAGGGGGGAGAAAGGAGAAAGAAGAGAGCAAGGAGAAAAGAGAAGAGATATAAAAGAGAAGAGGGGACAGGGGGAGGAGAGAAGAGGTGAGACAGTTGTGTAAAAAGCTCAGCTTCTCTGATTGGACAAAGTGGAGAATGTGACGTCACCAACCCACCTCTTATAGTCCCCTATACAACACTTTCTGTGGCTTCTCTGGGACAGGAAGTTAAGGGAATTTTCCCCAATGGAACAGAGAAGAAGAGAGCAGGGAGAAAGGAGAAAGAAGAGAGGGGGGGAGAAAGAAGAGAGCAGGGAGAAAGGAGAAAGAAGAAAGTGGGGAAAAAGGAGGAAGAAGAAAGCAGGCAGAAATGAGAAGAGAGGGAAAGGGGAAAGAAGAGAGCAAGGAGAAAGGAGAAGAGATATAAAAAAGAAGAGGGGACAGGGGGAGGAGAGAAGAGGTGAGACAGTTGCGTAAAAATGAAAGGAGGAGGTGAGAGTTCCTTGGAGAAGTGAGGGGAAATGCCCCACATAGTAGGCTAACTGTAAACAAAAATAAAACGAAACAAATAAATAAATCAGCTGATGTGTTTTAACCCAACCTTGCTCTATAAAAAAGAAAAAAAAAATCTGCGCTTATACATATTCATTTAATGGCATGTTCGTAAACAATTCGTTGAATTGCATTAATTTATGACTTTTATACCTGCCTGGAATTCATCTTTGACCAAATGCCTAAATTTGCTATTTAAGAGTTTTATTTTTATCCATAAATATAATGGGAAGTATCCTTGTAAGCTCACAAAAGGCAGAGCTGGAACTGTGAGTACACCTATAGTTGGATTAAGAGATTTGGGCTGTTCTTTATAGACCTGGATAAATAGACTCTTCCCATGTACAAAATTCACTTTCTAGTGTAGAGCCCTGGGGTTTAGTCAGGGAGCTCCTCGCCAAATTCCTTGTCAGCAGTAGCTACTATAGTTAATTACTAGGGATCCATTGAATTCTCCCTAAGTTTGGCCTGTTTGTACTTTCCTCCTCTACCACCAGGTGGCCAGGAACTTGGAGGTATTAGATCGAGAAGGACAAATCAAGGTCAGGTTATGGGTATAAAAGGTTATCTCAGCCAAAGGGAAGGGATTTTGTTGAATCCCTTGGCCTGCTGGGAGAGGTCAGGTGATATGGGTTCTTGTGTGCCACCCGGACCGCCATCTGGGTGGACGAGTGTCGTCTGCCCCGGGCTGCTAGGCCGGAGCCTATCCCGGGGGCATCAGGCTGCCAGGCAGTGCGAGGGCCTATCCAGAAGTAAGAGGGCAGCGCAGGAATGGGACTGCTGCTTGCAGTCCAACCAAAAGTGATGGTTTTGCTGGCCGGAGAACCTGTCGTGGTTCTCCGGCCATGGGGATAAAAAAAAAAAAAATTGTGCTAAGGTACTGAATGAAAATAATAAATACAAAATAAAAAAGAAATACAAAACTGCAGTCGCTGTGCAAAGGTGCTATAACCTTCAAGAGTGATAGAAAAAATAAAACAGCGCTGGCAGCATATATTATTTTATACAATTCATGGTGGTTAGTGCCATATAAATCAATATGCTTGTGCCATACACAATCAAAATGCAACAAAAAATATATAATATACACAAATATGTAAAGTGTTTGGTGCTCATATAGTAATGAAATAAAGTTCAACGGTGCTCCAAACTTGCAAAGTGTAAGGTGCCACACTCCCCCTTTGGTGACACCAATCACCAGAAACAATGGACCCTCAGCTTCGCAGTCTGGGGTTAAAAAGGCTGTGATCTATTGATCTGGGATAGGTGGGATGGTTGTTCAAAAAACTCTTCCAAGGGGATTGCCTTATATCTGAAAAGATGTGCCACACTCCATAGAAGGGGAAACAAAGAGAAAGCTCATAGTGAAATACCGCTAAAAAACTATTTAGAGCTTAATCTAGGCGCCACTTACAGGATATCTGGCAAAAACAGGCATCAGTAAAAACATTCAAGTCCGCCGCTGTATGGCGTGCTTTCCACGGTGGTGGAAATTGCGTCAATGGTTAACGTGAACCGGAGGTGGGTCAACGCGTTTCACCCCTCTTCCAGGGTGTCATCAATAGACATTACTTCCGGTTCCTTGCAATCAATTTATACCCGAGGGGAGATCACTCCTCCCTCTAGGAAGAACGAAGAGACCAATTACAATCAGTGTAAACAAACACCAACTTCCTCCTCTATGACATCATTTCCTGTTGCCAGATATATAAAAAAATCTTTAATATAAACCAAGGCCATAATAGCAAACATGCCATTTGGCTATCATACTACAATGAATCATATAATGCTATAGACATCACAAAAGATTTCCAATATATAATAATTATAAAACAAAAATAAATTGTGTAGAAATATAATAAAATGAGATAAAAATAAATAAAAATAAATATTTAATTAAATATATATATATATATATATATATATATATATATATATATATGTAATATCATTGAAAAAAAAACCTAAATGTTATTACCAATTAGACAGAAAGCAATTGAGATCCAACTCAATGTTAAGGCCATGAGGACTCAAAGTATGAAGCTTATGGATCCATTGGGTCTCATTCTGTGAGATGGCTCTCTTGAGATTGGATCTTCTCCAATGCTCCTCCACTCTATCTATCCCACAGAATGTGAGGCCCTTGGATCTCTGTTATGAAACAATCTAAAGTGGTTTGACAGACTGTGATGCTTATAACCCTTTTTGATTCTATTAACATGCTCCCTAAGCCTTATCCCCAATTTCCTTTGTGGTCCTCCCCACATACTGGAGACCACAAGGGCAGGGCAAAAGGTGGGTAACATGTGTGGTCCCACAAGTGATACATTTTTTGATTTCAAACAACCTACCCTGGGAGTAGGAACTGAAGTGGGTAGTTTTCCTTTTCCTGTGTTTGGAAGTCTTACACATTACACATTTGCCACAAATGAAAAAAAAAAACTGTTTGATCTATAAACGTGAATAGCTTCTTAGGGGGATTGATTGCATTATGTACCAATTTTAGCCTAAGTGTCGGCGGTTTAGTATAAATAAACCGAGGTTGTGCGGGCAAGATATTTTTAAGCTCTCTATCTTTCAATAGCAGAGGCCAGTGTTCTATAATTATCTTTTCAAACTGTCTATACTGATGATTATAGTCAGTCAGAAAAGCCACACCGTAATCTTTCTTCTTTTTGACTTTATTTTGAAACAAAATATCTCTCCAATGGATTCCTTAGTTCTTTTTAGATCTTTTAAATTATATCCCTTTTCATGAAATCATTCCAAAATCAATTCTGCTTGTATATCATACACTTCTTTTTTGTTGCAATTCCTTGTTACCCTTAGCATCTGGCTTTTAGGAATGCCACCTAGCGTGATGGCAACTACCTAATGGGATGTAGCCATTTCTTTCAACATTCTTGAAGAAAGTCCTAGTTAGTAGTTTTCCATTTTCTTTGTATATGGCGAGATCCAGAAAATTCACCATTTAGTGACTATAAGTTTCTGAGAAGGAAATACCATAGGAGTTATTTCCTATTTCCTCAAGAAAGCTACAGAACGATTCCTGTGATCCTGCCCATACTATCACAATATCAGCTATGTATCTCTTGAGGAATCTGAGCGCTGGTATATTTCTATCATAAATGGCTTCCTTCTCCCAGTGACTCATAAAGAGGTTTGCCACTGATGGGGCGTATTTAGCCCCCATGGCTACACCCCTTTTCTGTCTATAATATTTTTTCCCATGTCAGAAAAAATGATGGCTCATTGCCAAATCAAGTACTTCCCAATGACCACTCAACAGCCTTCAAGGCATGTTGCTGCTGAATGTTGGTATAAAGGGAATTCATTCGCCAAAATTTGATAGTCATCTACTGTGATGGGTTTAATCAATTCAATAAGATCTTTACTGTCTTTTAGATATGCAGGACATTTTTGGGTAAGCGGTTGCAAAAAACAATCCAAATATCACCCCAGTCTAGAGAACAGGGAGTCAACTCCACTGACTATAGGTCTACCTGGGGGTCTAAGTGGATTCTTATGCATTTTCGGTAGCTGGTAAATAACCGTAACTTTAGGTGCATCTGGGATGAGGTATCTTGCCTCTTCTTATTTAATATCTGTTGTAAGTGGGGACTCCATATTGAGGGGATTCTGGTTTAGAACTAGTTCTTTCACTACCATAATGGTCCCCTCTCTCATAGTCCCTCTGGGATCCATCATATTTCCGGATGGGGTTTTTTTTTGGGTTATCTGGAATAGATTCCCTTTTTTCAGTTGAGGCTCTAAAAGTGGCACCCTGATCATCGTTGGCTTCCTGCTATCTATAGACTTTGTTGGATTTATAATCGTTCGTATCCCTAACATATTTCTTCATTTTTTTCTTTTGTGTTTCTTTGTCTAATTTGTCCACAAAGTCCTGGAGTTCTTTCAATTTATCTTTATGCTCACCTGTTGCTACTAACGGACCTAATTTGGATTTATTGGCATTAATATTGGCCTCTAATAGTTTTAATTTTTTCTCTTTCCCCTGTTATTAACATTTCCAATAACTTTCTGTGTGATTGAAAAAAAAAGAGAACCATTCATCCTCCAAATCTTTATCTACCAACCCGTCATTGGGGGGAAATGTCCCATCTTAGCCTCCTAGGTGTAATTTTATCCTCGACATACTTGCCAAGGGTAAATACATCCCACCAGGTTCTAATTTGCTTGTCTAAAGCACTTTTGAGGTGTTTAAAATCCTGGTTAACATCCAGATTGACATTTGTTTGTAAAAAGAAATCCACTGCATTAAAATTCCTATTATTTACAAATGTGAAAATCTCCACAGCTGCTGAGTGCACTCTAAACAAGGACAAAACAATAAAACTAAAAAAAAACTGTCGCTAAGGTACTAAATGAAAATAATAATAAATACACAATAAAAGGCGCTATAAACTTCTTCAAGGATGTTGATAGAAATGGCTACATCCCATTAGATAATTGCCATTACCCTAGGTGGCATTCCTAAAAGCCAGATGCTAAGGGTAGGAAGAAATTGCAACAAAAAAGAAGATTATGATGTACAAGCACAATTGATTTTGGAATGATAAGTAGATAAAACTAGCCTCTGCTATTGAAAGATAGAGTGCTTAAAAGTATCTTGCCTGCACAACCTTGGTTTATTTATATTAAACCGCCGACACTTAGGCTAAAATTGGCACAGAATGTCATCAATCCCCCTAAGAAGCTATTCACGTTTTTAGATCAAACTGTTTTTTTCAGTTGTGGCAAATGTGTGATGTGTAAGACTTCCAAACACAGGAAAAGGAAAACTACCCACTTCAGTTCCTACTCCCAGGGTAGGTCTTTGAAATAAAAAAATATATCACTTGTGGGACCACACGTTACCTAACTTTTGTCCTGCCCTTGTGGTCTCCAGTATGTGGGGAGGACCACGAGGAAATTGCGGATAAGGCTTAAGGAGCATGTTAATAGAATCAAAAAGGGTTATAAGCATCACAGTCTGTCCAACTTCTTTAGATTGTTTCATAACAGAGATCCAAGGGGCCTCACATTCTGTGGGATAGAGTGAGGGAGCATTGAAGAGAATCGAATCTCACGAGAGCCAGCTCACAGAATGAGACACAATGGATCCATAAGCTTCATACTTTGAGTCCTCATGGCCTCAACATTGAGTTGGATCTCAATTGCTTTTTGTCTAATTAGTAATAACATTTAGGTTTTTTTTTCAATTATATTGTTTAGAGATATATATATATTTAATTTTATTTTTATATATTTTTATCTCATTTTATTATATTTCTACTCAATTTGTTTTATACATCATGTACTGGAAATCTTTTGTGGTGTCTATAGCATTATATGATTCATTGTAGTATGATAGCCAAATGGCATGTTTGCTATTATGGCCTCTGTTTATATAAAGATTTTTTAATATATCTGGTAACAGGAAATTATGTCAGAGGAGGAAGAGGGTGTTAGTTTACACTGATCGTAATTGGTCTCTTCGTTCTTCCCAGAGGGAAGAGTGATCTCCTCTCGGGTATAAATTGATTGCAAGGAACCGGAAGTGATGTCCTTTGGTGATGCCCTGGAGGAGGGGTAAAACGTGTTGATGCACTTCCGGTTCATGTTAACCATTGACGCAATTTCCGCCTCCATGGAACGCATGACATACAGCAGCGGATTTGGATGTTTTTATTGATGCCTGTTTTTGCCAGATATCCTGTAGGTGGCGCCTAGATTGCGCTCTAAATTGTTTTTTTAGCAGTATTTCACTATAAGCTTTCTCTATGTTTCCCCATCTATGGAGTGTGGCACATCCTTTCTGATATAAAGCAATCCCCTTGGAATAGTTTTTTGAACAACCATCCCACATATCCCAGACTTTTTTGACACCAGACTGCAAAGCTGAGGGTCCATTGTTTCTGGTGATTGGTGTCACCGAAGGATGGGGTGTAGCAGCTCACACTTTACAAGTTTGGAGCACCGTTGCACTTTATTTCATTACTATATGGGCACCAAGCACTTTACAGATTTGTGTATTATAAATACTTTTTGTTGCATTTTGATTGTGTATGGCACAAGCATATTGATTTATATGGCACTAACCTTCATGGTGGTAGAAGGGAAGCTGTCGCCACTAAGGGGCCAATCGCCTTTACCAGGGACCATAGTGAGCAACTGAAGCAAGTACCGGAGCAGTATTCTCACCAAATGGGCATGGTGGAGAATCGAGAAACTTCAGGTGGTGATCAAATCAGGGACCCAACCAGCGGAGGCAGTGCTTGCAGAGCAGCCTTGCGTGCCAAGCTAGGGACCGAACCGGTCAGCAGGGGTGAAGCTTGAAGGTATCCGGAGTGCCAAGCTAGAGACCCAGCAAGAAAGCGTGGGTGACGCTTGCACATGCAGAAGTGGCCTCTTGCTGGGGTCTTACCTTGTACGGCTGTCCTCCTTTTGAAGTCTCAGAGTCGGCCATTTGAAATTGCAATTATTTAAGGGTGTCTTGCCCCTAACCCTCTTTCCCTTGCAAAATATAAAAAGGACTGTCAAAAAAATAAAACCTCTTTTACATCCAAGAAGTGTCTGGTGCCCAATGACTTTTACCACCTTTGCACCCACTATGCCTCACAACCCACTACATATTAAAGGATGTCAGCTATCTTTGGCCTTGAAGGTTCTCATTAGACTTGGGGAGGTCATAGATTCTGCTACACTAGCATAACCTGTATTTTGTTCCGCTGCAAGTGACCGAATCCTTTCCTCACAAGGAGGTTAATGTGTGCCTATGCACACAGTAGAAGCTCACAGAGTGGGCACTGCCTGCATGATGGGGCCAAGGCTACTTTATATACCTCTTGGTGCTGGTGTGCGCTGACTGCTGTTTGGAGATCTCTCCTGCGGCCAGGACAGGGCTGGTAAAGATTAGACCACTCTTCCGGATTACACGCTGCTTCATGGCTGTCAAACTGTTCCATTCTCTGACGAACTTCAGAATCTGGGAAAGAAATGTGAGGGGAGAGAGTGCAATTAGTACACACAGTTCTTGGACGGACTTGGACTTGTTTTGGAGATACCAGAAATAATGCAATACATCAAGAGCAGTTAACATTTAGTTGTCCACTGGTAGAAAATTGTGGCTGGAGAACCTGACAGCAAAGGTAATCAGTACAAAAACATGGACTCTTGTACAGGAAAAGAGCCCATATCTGGATGCTCTTTAGGTTTGCTCTTCCCTCAGTTCAAGAATTGTTGCCTGTTGGCGAAATCCAACTGGGCTGTTGATTTTTGGGAATTTCAAAACTAGCAAATGATCGGTTATCACAAAATCATTACTGGATTTGGATTCAGTTTGAACCGCAGACCAACAAAGTTGACATAAATACACATGTACTGTCTATCTGGTGATCCAGGCACCCCTTGCCAGACAGCACAGCCAAGCCAAGTCAATGAGCTCACTTTCCTTCCCACTGTAGTTGTATAGAATAGCTTAGTCACTGACCACCTAAACTACAGATTAGACAATGAAGAAGTATAATTGTGCTGACCTATCATGGATCAATATGATCTTTATGGACTAAAGCCATAGCTTGCTTGGCAACCCATAGCTCACATCATGAGTAGGGACTAGGTGTGCAAGAGGGAAAGTGAAAAACAGAACATAAAAAGCCCAGATCTCATTTCACTTAGGATAGTGTATCATAGAAATCCAACGCGCTTAGGGGGTTCAAAGGGTTCCCCATCATCGGGTTTGGTACTGTTTAAAAGCATGTACTAAAGTGGATAAAACTTGGAGGGGATCCTGAGGGATAATTAGTACAATCACCCAGATACATGACTGCTTAATCATTACCTCCCCTCTTAAGACCAGACTAAAAATACACACTGCTTTAAAAGATCCAGCTTCCCACATTCTCTGGCCCTCTCCTTTTATACAATAAGCCTAATGTTTTTGACTAACACCTAGCCTTCCTGCCCATGTCTCAGCCTTGCATTTTTAAGCATCACATGCAGCAAATATAAAAATATCTTTAGGTACTGACACCAACTGTATTGAAAACGGTTTTCTTAAAGGACATATAGTAGACCTACAATTTTATTTTATATACCTATCTGAAATTCATCTTGGTGAAAACATCAGTGAACTGGTGAAAGACCAAGACCAAATAGTTTACAAATTTGGCACCGTATAGCAACATTTGCTATTCATAACCAGTATAAATTGCTTTTTACACCTGAGGGTAAGCATAGTTACAATTTTTTCTGAGGTGGACAATGTGCTACAAATCTATCACTTTATTTATATAAGTGGTCTAAGCTTGGATTTTTCTCATGTCAATATAATGTGGTGAGCCCCTCAATCGCAGTACATGCACTTTAATCTACTTGGACTTAATCTTTGACTCATTACGATATCATATACATATCAACTCAGATTTTGGGTAAGCATTCCCCTTCTTTTATGTACAGGCTCTGATGAATAGGGGTTACTTTTTACATCTCTAGCTTGGTCTATTCTGATATAGTGATGAAACCTCTTGCTAGTTAATACCTTTCCTTCTTTTTGGCTGATATTGTTTACCTGGCCTTGATACTTTAACCTGATGGCTGCCCTCCCATGAGCCAGCAGACTATTTTTTGAGATCATTGACCCTTTTCCTTCCATGGACACAGAGTATATTATACTACATCCATTTTGAGTAAGTGTGCTTTTTTTCTACCCGAACGGGATTAATTGATATGCAATATTAAATCAAAACAATTTTTTCATGAGGAATGGAAAGAATAGTTATTATTGGATAAAACGCAATCTGACCTGTACCAACACTTTAATAATATGTTTGTATTTTTTGTTTTGATGTATGATTTTCTTTGTTTTTGTTATAGATCTATTTTTAGACTGTTTGATTTATCAATCTCAATGTGCCTAACTCTACTGGTCCTGACGAAGTGGATGATCTGAAAAACGCGTTGACCCTTCTAGAAGACCTAATGCACACACTTGTTTGTAATGTACTATAGTGATAGCAACATGTGCTTTTTATATTGTGTAAAATAAAGACAAAATTCTTTTAGACATATTGTATGTTATTAGTATTTGTTTATATGCAATTGTGCACACGGGGGTATATTTAAATTCCCAACATCCATTCTCCCTCTTTGCCAGTATAAATTGCATAAAAATAAAAAAATAAAATAAAAAAATAAAATAAAAAATTTGCCAAGCTGCTAGAATTTGTAAATCGTCCGTGGCCAATTTAGACCGCATCAAGGTTTTGCAAATGTTTGCATAACACGGAAGAATGCAACCATAATTATTCCTTAATACCAGATAATACAGGATTTAGGGAACAACACAACCCAATTTGAAAAGAAGTTAACGTTTTATGACAATCGTTTCCTTTTGTAAAAAATTCAAGCCTTGAGCAGAAGCTAAAGTGTTCCAGACTTTAACTCTTCTACAGAAGTCTCAGCAAAGCTAGTGCGCACACACTTTGAAAGCGCTTGCTCAGTTCAATAGTTAAATCACCAGGTTGCCGAGACGTGTCAAAGTTTTAGCGCCAAGTGCAATTTTCTTCATTGCTTAGGAGGGGAAGGGGGTGAGAACTTGGCGTTATTTCTAAACGGTGTCGTTCACGCTGGGTGTGAAAGTGTTAAAACACAAGGCTATGAATATTGATGAATTATCACAGTTGGTAATTCTGCAAATGAGAAGGAAAAAAAATCTGTTTCCTTGGCCTTCGCATCCACAGAAACATGTAGGTGTTAGAATTTGCTAGAGGAGCAGAACCCAAGTTTATTTTCAGCAGAAGCAGACGCTCGCACCACTTGTCTGAATTTGCTATATATACACACATATATGTGTGTATGTGAATAACACATTTCTATATATAGGGTCATTAAAGGCATAATCCATTTATATTATTTAAGTTTTGCAATTAGAGCCTAAAAAAAAAAAAAAAAAAAAATCTTTGCTTTCCTCTTGGTTTATTGTGTTTTGCTCTGGAGAGTCAATATAAGTTGCACTTAATTGTCTGTGATACTAGAGCATGATCAATAACGGCTATTGTTCAGGGAACAGGTTTCCGCTTCAAAGGAATAATATTTATTCAAAGTATGTAACTATATAAAATGTAATGTATACACAGTAGCAGAGAAGGTGACTTTACAATATCTGGATGCCCGTTTTAATAAAAATCTGTAGTTACCAGTATAAATATTAGAGCTAAAAATACATGATGGCACACAATGTATGCTCAGCCTCGGCCCATAGGAACGCAATCTCATTCTAAGGCTGCTATAAACAATAATTACAGCAGAATGATTTTATTTATTTTTATTTATTAGGCTGAGTTGTATAAGATCTATTGGTCAGGTAATAAAGAAGTTATTAGACAAATAATATATATATATAAAAAAAGTTGGTTATATCTTTGCAACCCCCCTGTATAATGGTCATGTATATTTATAAATGGTGTTATATGGTTCTTCCTATTACCATACAAAAAATATAAAAACTAGAACTGTACATTTTTGAGACCTATAAAATATTCTTAGAAGTAGCAATGGATTACAGATCACAAGGATTCAAATAAATAAATCTGACAACACACCAAAAAAATTTACTTTGTCCAGTAGTGTTGTCATATAGCAGGGCGGTGACATAATAAAGTTTATAAGCTCTATCCATTACCCAACGTGTCCGGCTGTGCGTGTACAAGATAATGGAGTACTGGTCATACCCAAATGGAAACATTTAAAATCGGGCATGCTATCTGCCTGCAATGACCAACATTTGGCAAGGGATGTTTACATTAAAATTTTGATTTAGGACTTCAGCAGAAAATTCTAAGTAACTAAAGAATGGCGGAGAAGGGGCCTACAAATATCCCTCATTCCCTTGCCTACCCGGTTCCCTTAAACACATAAATGGTTGCAAAATCCCTGGGATATCTTGGATAAAATATAATTGAAAAATCTAGGGGTGATATTTGATGCCAGTTTAACCTTTGATCCACATGTACAAATTGTTGTCAGAACATCATTTTTCCCAATTGAGAAAGATTGCTCGGCTCTACACTGTAGCTGAAAAGCTGATCCATATAATTGTATCCCCCCCCCCCCCCCCCCCCAGCTTGACTACTGCAATGCCCTACTCGCAGGTGTACCTAAATCCAATATTAATTGACTAAAATATGTACAAAACTACACAGCCAGAATCCTGTCTAGGTCTGGTATCATGGTGATCATATTCCCCCTATCCTACTCCTTGCACTGGCTGCCCATCAGGTTTAGCATAGGCTTTAAGATCCTCTTGCTCACCTACAAGGTTCTTCATGGCTTGGCACCCCATT
The DNA here is from genome assembly GCA_037952835.1 of Lithobates septentrionalis. Taxonomy (NCBI): domain Eukaryota; kingdom Metazoa; phylum Chordata; class Amphibia; order Anura; family Ranidae; genus Lithobates; species Lithobates septentrionalis. Next base: position 658,012 of record JBBDGP010002659.1, on the reverse strand, counting down.
ATCTGTCTGAACTTTTATCAACTTACTCCCCCCCCTTGTAACCTTCGCTCCTTGAATTCTGGTCTTCTGTGTGTCCCCCTACTCACCTATACTCAATGGGAGACAGATCCTTCTCCTTCGCCTGCTATGCCCCAAAACTCTGGAATTGACTTTCAAAAGAACATCAGAGAATTGTCTTTTCTAAACTCATTCAAATAAAATCTAAAAACTTTTTTCTTTAGACAAGCTTTCACGTAATTGTCTCGGAATAGTTTTTTCCTCCGTTTTACACAGTGTATTTCTTGTGTTTTTGTTTCTCTTGTTTATGTAAAGCGCTTTGTGAAGCATGTATAAAATAAAGTTTATTATTATTAAAGCATTTGCCACTTCAGGATTCCATGGCACCTGGTCACATAACAAATGACTAAATAATCACATGAGTTCTGTTGTATGGGGACTACTCAATCAATACAAAAGCTGATCCTTGCCTTAAGCATTGACCTGACTGCCCAAAAGCGGATCCCAGTGTAATGTTTTCTTTATCCAAGGTAGGTATTTTAGAGCTACCACTTCTGCTTTTTTTAGTAAGATTATACAACAAGCTATCTCGGTTATAAGAAAAGGGAGAACCAGTGGGACTTTATATGAGGCGGTGACCTGGTAAGGTCAATTGCCTCCATCCCTATCTATATGTCAAAAAGGAGGGGAAAAGGGATTGGGACTTTGAAGGAAGCACGTAGGTATAAAGAATTCAGTTTATTATATAACTTAACATACAAACGCATAATCATGAATGAGTGTATATCCAATACAATTAAAATAACTGGTACAATTCATAAAAATGTATATCTATACATACAATATAGACGGGTTGCCACATGATTATAAAAGATTAATATCAGAAATTATACATACTGACAGATATCAATTGAATCATAAGGACACAGCATATAATAGCTCTATGCATTTTGTGGATTGATCCACTCTTCAGGAGCATGCATGTGAGTTCAATAAAAAATATAAAAGAAGGAAATGCTGTATAGTCTGATCCTACCCAAGCAAAAAAAAAAAATCATATAAAATAAAGAAAAATAAAACCAGGCATAAAAACTCACTCTCTACCATACTTACAAGGGTGACTATATAATAAAAGTGTGGCACTGTAGATCGGGCATCTCCACCGGGAGCTGAGGTGGTGTGAGTGGCCTGCTATCCAGCAAGAAAATCATCCAGGGGAGACAGATTTCAAGAAACTGAAGTAGTCAGAGTTACCATAAGTGCTGAGACCCTCTCTGTTATGACCATCTCTGTGATAGCTATCTCTGTTATTTACTTTTTGTACTGACATACAGTGCCTCAAAAAAAGTATTCATACTGTCATTGTCATGTTATAACCAAAAACGTAAATGTATTTTATTGGGATTCTATGCGATAGACCAGCACAAAGTGGCACATAATTGTGAAGTGGAAGCAAAAATGATAAATGGTTTTCGAAATTTACAAATATGTGAAAAGTGTGGCATGCATTTGTATTCAGCCCCCTTTACTCTGATACCACTAACAAAAATCTAGTGGAACCAATTGTCATCAGAAGTCAACTAATTAGTAAATAGAGTCCACCTGTGTGTAATTTAATCTCAATATAAATACAGCTGTTCTGTGAAGCCCTCAGAGGTTTGTTAGAGAACCTTCGTGAACAAACAGCATCATGAAGGCCAAGCAACACACCAGACAGGTCAGGGATAAAGTTGTGGAAAAGTTTAAAGCAGGGTTAGGTTATAAAAAATATCACAAGCTTTGAACATCTCATGGAGTACTGTTCAATCCATCATCTGAAAATGGAAAGAGTATGGCACAACTGCAAACCTACCAAGACATGGCCGTCCACCTAAACGGACAGGCCGGGCAAGGAGAGCATTCATCAGAGAAGCAGCCAAGAGGCCCATGGTAACTCTGGAGGAGCTGCAGAGATCCACAGCTCAGGTGGAAGAATCTGTCCACTGGACAACTTTTACTCGTGTACTCCACAAATCTGGCCTTTATGGAAGAGTGGCGAGAAGAAAGCCATTGTTAAAAGAAAGCCATAAGAAGTCCCATTTGCAGTTAGCAAGAAGCCATGTGGGGGACACAGCAAACATGTGGAAGAAGATGCTCTGGTCAGATGAGACCGAAATTTAACTTTTTGGCCTAAAAGCAAAACGCTATGTGTGGCGAAAAAAAGGAACACTGCACATTACACTGAACACATCATCCACACTGTGAAATATGGTGGTGGCAGCATCATGTTGTGGGGATGCTTTTCTTTAACAGGGACAGGGAAGCTGGTCAGAGTTAAGGGGAAGATGGATGGAGCCAAATACAGGGCAATCTTAGAAGAAAACCTGTTAGAGTCTGCAAAAGACTTGAGACTTGAGGCGAAGGTTCACCTTCCATCAGGACAATTACCTTAAACATACAGCAAGAGCTACAATGGAATGGTTTAGATCAAAGCATATTCATGTGTTAGAATGTCCCAGTCAAAGTCCAGACCTAAATCCAATTGAGAATTTGTGGCAAGACTTAAAGATTGCTGTTCACGGACACTCTCCATCCAATCTGACAGAGCTTGAGCTATTTTGCAAAGAATAATGGGCAAAAATGTCACTAAATGTGCAAAGCTGGTAGAGATGTCCCCAAAAAGACCTGCAGCTATAATTGCAGAGAAAGGTGGTTCTACAAAGTATTGACTCAGGAGGGCTGAATATAAATGCACACCGCACTTTTCACATATTTGTTTGTAAAAAATTTAGAAAACCATTTATCATTTTCCTTCCACTTCACAATTATGTGCCACTTTGTGTTGGTCTATCACATAAAATTCCAAAAAATACATTTACGTTTTTGGTTGTAACATGGCAACATTTCAAGGGGTATGAATACTTTTTCAAGGCACTTTGCCATGTGTATTACACCTTTTCAGGTGGAACCATTTACACTGGTCCTTACCACTAAACAACTCTTATCTAATGTACCTCCCTCCTACAAATTGCAATCAAACATTATTGGCAATCTAGTCAGATTTCCATGATCTTAGCGTGTTTTAGGTGGAAACCTGAGAGCTTAGAGGAAACCCACTGAACATACAAACTATCATCAGAAAGTCCCTCTGGTGAGATGACCCCTATAGCTGCAAGACTAACCACTTTTCTTTATCGTACATCACGGGACACAGAGCAGCCATAATAACGGGGTTACACGCCACCTATGGGTGAATGGACACTGGCAAACCAAAAAGACAGGAAGTCCTCCCCTATAAAACCCCTCCTACACAGAAAGTACACCAGTTTTTTCGCCAGCGTCTTGTAAGGTGATGGTCATGGTTGGAGAAGCTCTCCATAATCTAGCTAAGAGAATGGTCCTGCAACAGATCCTGAAGGATTTAAAGGGCTATATAATTGGATCCATCTGGACGGTGATACACTAAAAAAGATGGTACCTGAACATCGTTTACACAAGAAGATTACGAGGTATTGCCTGTAATGTTACCCTTTGGGCACTGGACCCTGGGATCCGGACCCTTGGTAAGGAAAAATCCCAAAGGAGTGCTTTATAGGTCCAAAGGCAGGGTGCTTTACAGGTCCAAAGGAGTGGCCCCATATTCAAGGGGACCTGGTCCTTGAAGGTCCAAGAGACAGAACCCGCCGTGATGGGGAAGATTGGAATCTAGCTTTTTAGCAGAATCCTGCAGCGGGACTGGTAAGTGTTTTAAAAAAAAAAAAAACAACAACAATTTATTTGCAGTCTCTTACTTTTTATAAGGCCAGGTGTCATATTTTTCTGTCCACTGGGGCAGTGGTGTTGCGGTGCGACAGCGCTTCTCTGTGGAGGCTTCCAGCCGGGATGATCCTAACAGGAGGCAGGCGGCTCTTCAGATTCCCACAACCCTGTAAACCTAGTTCCTACTCCGGCGCCTTTGGTGGCCCTTTCCCGCCGCTATTTATGCGGCCATAGGGGGGCGCACATGTGCGGGAATGGACGTGGACGTAGGAGGGACACGATAGGTGGACAGGACGCTACGAGCATGCACTTGGCAATCGTGCATGCCAGACATGCGCACTAGGGGCGGAAGCGGCCAAATTAGGAGCTGTTCCAGTCCTAAGCTTCTGTAAGCAAGCTGGAGGGGACACAGAGAGGCGTCAGCTGGGCATGTGAGTCACTGTGGGTGGATGGACCAGGGCACTGCAGGTCCTGTAAGAGCTGTGTACTGCAAGGACTAAGTGTAGTATTTTGCAAGGGGGTTGAAGTGCATAAAGTGGGGTTTTATTACCTCAAGTTTTGTCTCAGGCATGCCTTCCCGGAAGAGGAGGGGGGGAGGCACAGCAGGAAGGGGTGCAAATGCACCATCGGTACTGGAGGATGCTAGCCTTACATCTGCTGTGTTTAACTCTACTGAAAGACCCGAGGCAAGTTGCCAGTCTGAGCCATTACGGTTGTCAGGCATTGTAGCAACAGCTAATGCTTCTGCCTCAACCTATGTCACAAAGGACGACTTAGCATCAGCTTTAGCTGGGCTGGAGGGAAAAATAGCAGGTATGATTGCTTCAGTTTTCCAAGGTGGAAGGAAACGGTATAGCTCCCCTTCACCTGAGCCCCCACCTGCATTGGAACGGATTGGGCAGAAGAGGTGGAAGAAGTGTCAGTAAATGACCGGGAAGGTGGTCAGGCCACAGACTCCACTTCTGAGGAGTCAGGTTCTGAAGAACCATTTTCAGCCTTTCAATCCTAGAGACTGCTAATCCAGTCCCACGGAGATGGTCCGATCAGGATTTAAAATGCCACCAGTAGAGGTCCCTGAGGTTTCCTTTTCTTCTTTTGGATCTCTGCAGCCTCCACGGAGCTTGCAGGCGTTTCCCTTCCTAGAGCAGATTGTGTATGCTGACTGGGATCACTCTGATAAACTTTTTATTCCTCCTAAAAGGTTTGCATTTTGTATCCTATGGAGGAAAAGTTTATAAAGAAATGGAGTATGCCATCTGTGGACGCTGCCATTTCCTCTGTGAATAAAAGTCTTACCTGTCCTGTATATCAGTGGTCATCAACCCTGTCCTCAGGGCCCACTAACAGGCCAGGTTTTATGTATTACCTTGGGGAGATGCAGACTAGAATACTGCAATCACTGAGCAGCAAATTATATCAACTGTGATGTATTTCAGTTATCTTGCAAACCTGGCCTGTTAGTGGACCCTGAGGACAGGGTTGATGACCATTGTTGTAGATAATGCCCAGGTGTTTTAGAGAAATTGGAGCCCTTATTAAGGGCTTCATTCATTTGCTATTGCCGGGTCTGCTGCACAACCGGCAGTGGCAGATGGTATCTGTCAGTCTTTAAAGGATCAGGTGATGCGGGTAACCAAGACTGTTACTTCGTACCTTGTGTTTTGCAGTAGATGCTCTTAAGGATTCCATACAACAGGTGCTCTGGTTGACCCCGCTCTCAGTACATATGCGCAGGATTCTTTGGTTAAAAAACTGGTCCGCGTAAATACCCTGCAAAAGATTATTAGCCGGTTTCCCCATTCACGGGGATCGGCTATTTGGAGACGAAGATCTGGATAAATATACCCAGAAGATTTCAGGGGGTAAAAGTTAAAAAGAGGAGCAGACCTTCCTTTAAGTTGTCTAGTGCTTCAGTACCCAGCACTTTCTAATTTCAGGCAGTTTCGACGGCCTCAGCTGTCCGAGTCTAGGGGAAAGCCTCAAGGCCAGGAGCAGAAAAATCTCTGGGCCCAGAGACCACCTAAAGCCAGGCCCAAGCCCTCCTTGTGAAGGAGCGCCCCCACACACGCGTGTGGGTTATTTCTACGCTGTGTCCCCATAGATCCGGTAAAGAAAGTCTTTCAGGCAATAGATCATCTAAGGTCACAAGGAGTGATTTCAGAGGCTCCAGCCAACGAGAGATTCAGGGGCTTTTACTCAAATCTTTTCATAGTCCCAGAGCCGGATAGAGATGTAAGGCCTATTTTGGACCTCGAGGCCCTGAATCAGTTTCTAAACATTCGCTCTTTCCGGATGGAGTCAATTCATTCAGTTGGTGCCTCCTTGCACGGAAATGAATATTTGGCGTCCATAGACATCAAGGACGCGTACCTACATGTGCCAATCTGCAGATCCCATCAAAGGTTTCTGCGATTCACAGTGGCCAACCAACATTTTCAGTTTGTGGCGCTGCCCTTCAGGTTAGCCATGGCACCTCGTGTATTCACAAAGGTACTGGCTCCGGTATTGGCAGTTCTAAGATTTCAGGAAATATTGGTTGCAGGATACCTGGACGATCTATTACTGATAGATCAAATGGTTCCACACCTAAAGCAGAGTGTAGCCTGGGCGGATCAATTTTTGGAACGTCTGGGTTGGGTTCTGGACTGGTCAAAATCGGCCCTGCAGCATGTTTCAAAGCCTAGAGTATCTGGGGCCAACATTAGACATGGTAAAGGCAAAGGTTTTTTTGCCACTGTGGAAGGTTAGAGCCATGAAAGACCTCGCCCAGGTCATAAAAGGGAAAAAATATCCCTCCATTCACCTGTGTATGAGGCTACTGGGGAAAATGGTGTCCTCATTCGAAGCAGTCTCTTATGCACAATTCCACTCCAGACCATTACAGAACAACATTCTGTCTGTCTGGAAAAAGACTGTCCAGGCTCCGGACTGGCACATGTCTCTTCGGCTGAAAGTGCGTCAGAGTCTCAATTGGTGGATAACAAAGAATCTGGTAAAAGGAAAGTCCTTTTTGCCTGTGGTCTGGAGGGTGGTGACGACAAATGCCAGTCTCTCTGGATGGGGGGCAGTCCTAGTGGAGGCCACCATCCAGGGAGGGTGGTCCTGGAGAGAGAGGGACTTGCCCATGAATATTTTGGAGATTCGGGCAGCTCGCTTGGCCCTAAGCTTCTAGACTTCCAGACTACGGTGATGTCCAGCGAGGGTCCAGTCGGACAATGCCACGGCTGTGGCATATATCAATCACCAGGGAGGTACCAGGAGTCAGACAGCCCAGAAGGAAGTGGATCGCACACTGACCTGGGCAGAAAGATTTGTTCCATTCCTACTAGCTGTGTTTATTCTGGGAGTGGAGAATTGGCAGGCGGACTTTCTGAGTCGCCAGCAAATGTTTCCAGGGGAAAGGTCCCTAAATCCCGAGATCTTTGCATTGATCTGTCGCCGATGGGGGGTTCCGGATATAGACCTGCTGGCGTCCAGGATCAACAGGAAGCTAGACAGTTTTGTGTCCAGAACCAGGGAGCCTCTTTCATTAGGGGCAGATGCCTTGGTAATTTTGTGGGATCAGTTTTCCCTGATATATGCCTTACCTCCAATCCGGCTATTGCCAAGGCTACTAGGCAGGATCCAGGAAGAGAGAAAGCCAGTGATCCTAGTAGCTCCAGTCTGGCCCAGAAGGACTGGGTATGCACAGATTGTAAGACTGGTGGTGAGAAACCCATGGGTTCTCCCATTCCATCCGGATCTGCTCTCGCAGGGTCCAATATTCCACCCTGCTTTACGGTCTCTAAATTTAACGGTTTGGCTGTTGAAACCAGGATTTTAAAAGACCAGGGCATTTCTGGGAAAAGTATTATCTACCATGTTGAATGCTAGGGGGCCAGTCTCTAGTAGTATCTACTATAGAGTCTGGAACTCCTATATTGCCTGGTGTGAGGCCAGAAGGTGGCACCCCCGTAGATATGTCATCAGGAGAGTTCTGGCTTTTCTGCAAAAAGGAGTGGGTATGAATCTGGCCTCAAGTACAATTAAAGGTCAAATTTCGGTTTCAGCAAAATTTTTTCAGAGGCCTTTTGCTTCTCACTACTTAGTTCGAACATTTGTACAGGGGATGATTCGTGTGCTTCCACCGATCAGGCCGCCTCTGTGCCTTTGGGATTTAAATTTAGTCCTGGGAGTTTTACAAAAGCAGCATTTTGAGCCTATCCGGCAGATTCCTCTGGTCCTCTTGACAAGAAAATGTATTTTCTTGGTGGCAGTGACGTTGGCCAGGAGGGTGTTGGAGTTGGCTGCTCTGTCCTGCAAAGAACCTTATTTGATCTTGCAGCAGCAAAGGGCGGTTTTGCGGCCAAAACCAGAATTTTTGCCCAAGGTAATGTCCAGTTTTCATCTAAATCAGGATATCATTTACCTTCCTTTTTTCTGAATCCACAGTCTGCAGAGGAGAAATTATTTCATTCTCTTGATTTAGTACGGGCTATCAGGGTCTATCTGAGAATGTCGGCTCAGATGCGGAAGACGTAGGTTCTGTTTGTATTGCCAGAATGTTCCAGGCAGCATATAAGTCGACTTTTTCCCAATGGATCCGCCAAGTGATTGTTCAGGCGTATGGATTAAGGGGTAAGGCCCCGCCTTTTCCCGTAAGGGCACACTCTACCAGAAGAGTGAGTGCTTCATGGGCAGTTTATCATCAAGCCTCGATGGCTCAGATTTGCAAGGCTGCTACTTGGTCTTGGGTGCATACATTCACTAGGTTTTATCAAGTGAATGTTAGGACTCAGGAGGATGATGCATTTGGACGCAGTGTACTGCAGGCAGCAATATAGATCCTGTTGTTCTAATGGTTTTTCTTTGGTCATAATGGGTTCCCTCCCCTCAAAAGCATTGCTTGGAGACATCCCAGTTAGTTATTATGGCTGCTCTGTGTTCCGTGATGTACGATTAAGAAATTAGGATTTTTTCTACAGCTTACCTGTAAAATACTTTTCTTGGAGTACATCACGGGACAGAGAGATCCCTCCCCTCTTGTCTGGGAAGTTTATTGCTTGCTACAAAACTGAGGTACTTCCTGTGTAGGAGGGGTTATATAGGGGAGGACTTCCTGTCTTTTTCGTTTGCCAGTGTCTATTCATCTATAGGTGGTGTATAACCCAGTTAGTTATTATGGCTGCTCTGTGTCCCGTGACATACTCCAAGAAAAGGATTTCACAGGCAAGCTGTAGAAAAAATCCTAATATCACTGGCCTGCCAAAACAGATAATCAATGAAATAAAATTAAGGAAAGACAGCCTGGTGTGAATAATACGAAAAGGCAGGATTTTCATGTAGTATTGCTAGCCCAGAATGTTTACTCACTTAAGTATTTTTTCCTTTAAAGCAAATCTTTCACATGCCTGTGCAATTCAAACCGAGTAAGTGATGAAAAAAAAATCTATAAACAGAGATTAGGATCAATGAACGACACATGTCAAAACAATTGGCAGATCAGAGATGTAGACAGCTGAAGTTATATGCAAACCCCAACTGTTCTTTTAAACAGAGAGTTGATCCCACCTCAGTGGAGGCTTCCCTTTAATATTAAAGAGACCCCGTCATCAACTCAAAAAAATTGCAGGTAAAAGATGGAGGTCAAGTATTTTAAATTATTTACAATGTTTCCCTTTCTATTATTTTTTATTCACTTGCATTGTGCCTTTGAACTAGAAAATGTGAAAATTATGAAAAATTTTGCCAAAATTGTGAACATAATGCATCAAATCTGGTACCCTTGGTACACACAATTCTACCCTCCAGGCTTTGATACCCAGCTACAGCTTGTACAATGTAACATTAGCAACACACACACCCTTTCCCCTTCCTACCTCTAGCCCTTGTCTAAGCTTCCATTTTTTCCTCAGGGGGTGCGGAAGATTCATGGAACGGTCACAAATGGGTACGTGAATCCATCATTGTTAGGATACTGTTGGCGATGAAGCCAAATGGATCCAAACAGCTGGTGACCTATCTCCAGACATATTCAAGTGCTGTCCGGGAGATTCCCTAGGCAGACATCAGAATGTAAACCAAGAGGCAGGAATGCTGATGATGTCTCTATAATCACTAGCATCCTCTGTCTCTTCACATTCAGATGTCAGCTGGGGAATCTCCTAGCCTAGTTGACATGTAAATGGGGCCAGTTGACATCATTGGGACGCCAGCTTCTGGCCACTAGCACTGAGTGGGAAGCTGTCACATTCATGATATGTTCCCAGCTCAAACAAGTAGTAACGGCATATCTCTGTATGCTCAGAGTTGCTCTCAACTCTTTAATTTTTTTAATTCTTCAGAAATCTGTCCTAGGCACAACAACAGATTCTTACAGAATATGTCAACCCAGAATTTCATATTTCTGATATGTGCCTGCTTTATGATGTACTCATATGAAAACACAGCTAATGTGTAAGGTAAAGGCTACAGGCCTGGAAAAATCAGTTGGCAAACGGATAGAAAACTGGCTAAAAGGCCGAATTCAGAGAGTAATGGTTAATGATTCTTACTCTGAATGGCTACTCTAAGGCTATCAGTGGTGTACCCCAAGGTTCAGTGTTGGGACCAGTGGCGGCCAGTCCATAAGGGGCGCACAGGCGCCGCCCCCCCTATTAATGCGTCCGGCCCCCTGATCTACATACAGGGCGCCAGACTATGAATTCCAATGGGGGGGGGTTTGAAGCACCTCTAATAGGCTTCAAAAACAGGTGGGCTTGGGATGCAAAGCACTGAACTCTGAGCTTACCCAGTTGTGTGACAATAGCAAATGAATATTCGTTATTTTCACACTAAATCTCCTCCCCGCCAATGAAGATGCGGGTCGTGAGACCCATTTCCCTATTGGCCAAAATGTCAGGCGATTCTAATTGATGCCTAGGAGGAGAGAGGAGAGGACAACCGTAGCCGCCCGCAGCCCACCACCTAGATGGGGTCCGCCGTGCTGGAGGAGAGGACACTGGAGCCGCTGTCCGCCACCTAGATGGAGTCTGCCATTCTCGAGGAGAGGACACCGGAGCCACTGCCACCTAGATGGGGTCCGCCGTGCTGGAGGAGAGGACACCGGAGCCACTGCCACCTAGATGCGGTAATTGCCAGACTGACTGACAGACAGCAAGTGGGTGGGGGGGACGTAGCCGCCACTGGTTGGGACCCTTACTTTTTAACATATTTAAAAATGATATCGGGTCTGGGATTAAAACTACCATTTCAGTCTTTGCAGATGACACCAAGCTATGCAGTAGCTGACCTCAATGCATTATTTAATTGGGCAACTATGTAGCAAATGAGGTTTAATGTTGATAAATGTAAAGTTATGCACTTGGGGGCCAAGAATATGCATGCAGCAAACACACTAGGAAGAGAATAGCTAGGGGAGTCAATGGTGGAGAAGGATCTGGGGGTTTTGGTAGATCATAAGCTTAATAGCATTCAATGCCAAGCTGCAGTTCCAAAGCGAGCAAAATCCTTTCTTCTACTAAGAGAGGCATGGACTGCAGAGAGCGGGAGATCATTTTGCCCCTGTACAAATCATTAGTAAGACCTCATCTGAAATATGCAGTTCAGTTTTGGGCACCAGTTCTCAAAAAGGATATCGGGGAACTGGAGAAAGTGAAGAGAAGGGCAACCAAACTGATAAGAGGCATGGGGGAGCTCAGCTATGAGGAACGATTAGAGGAACTGAATTTATTCTCTCTTGAGAAGAGAAGATTAAGGGGGGTTATGATCACCATGTACAAATACATAAGGGGTCCATATAGTGAACTTGGTGTTATTCATTTTAGGGTCATCACAGAGGACAAGGGGGCTTTCTTTACGTCTGGAGGAAAAGAGATTTCATCTCCAAATACGTAACAAAACATTTTAAGACTTAGGCTTTTCTTTCATTTTAAACAGTTCTTATACCTGCATTTCATTTGTAATTACTTGGAGGCTTTAGTGTCAGATTAGAACCTTTCTAAAAAGCCAGAGGACCTCTGCAAATGACTAGAACCTTTTAATGAGGTAAAAGGAATTAATGAAAATGGGGTTTGGGATCCTATGAGCAGTGTGGAAGTTACCTAAAGTGTTACTAAACCCACAATAGTAAAATCAGTCTGTATATGCGGTAAAGCATGCTTGTTATACGCACTGTGGAACCTAAGGGGTTAATCCTCTGCATCGTGTAAAAAGGCTTGTTTGATCCTGTCTTTTCTGATCCTCCCCTTCTTTTACTCTCCCCAATCCATCTCCTGATAGTACAGAGCCTTAGGGGCACTCTGCACATGCTCAGTTTGGTGTGTGTGTTTTTTTTTTTTTTTATTGGGAGGGTGCATGTGATCAGCACAGGGCCACTCAGCACTGTCCAGGCAGAGAGTCAGGGGTCACGCAGCCTCATAGGACAGCCAGACGAGAATGCAAACACACCTCCTACAAGCTTTAGCAAGTGCTTGGCTGGGCATGGATAGAAGTCACAAGACTGCTGAGAAAAGTTAATTATCAGTTTATCTTTACCAATATAATTGCATCTCTGTGTTCTGTGGGAGACCAGATATAGTGAGGGCAGGGTCCTGGGTTTAGCAACACTTTAATTTAGTGAAACATTATGTATGATTATTATTATTAGACAGGATTTATACAGCGCCAACAGTTTACGTAGCGCTTTACAACTTGAGGGTAGACAGTACAAGTACAATACACATTAATACAGTAGGAATCAGAGGGCCTTGCTCCTTAGAGCTTACAATCTAAGATTGCCCTGTTGTGTACAGTATTCATATACTGACCACTTTAAATTATTTATAAGTTATTTCCTACCCATGACAAGCTGATAAAGACATCCATGGTAAAAGAATATTGACTGGTGCTGCAAAAAAAAAAAAAGCCATTGATCCGGCTGGTCCGCATGTTGCCTCATTACCAGATTTTCAGTTACTTCTGCATCAGATTTATTCCATGCTGTTACTAGTCTTTGATTTAGATTTACCTTTTCGTGTCTCATAAGATCTTCTGGTGCTATCTATTCATGGTTCAATAAAGCCTGCCTGTAACCAGGAATTGTACTTATGTTGCTAAATTCCACCTCCTGAACTCTATATATTATGTAATTACAATAAGATTAATAAATTGCATTTCCTTTAAAGAAATATTTTACACTTTTGTAAAGCAAGTGATAGCTGACAAGTCACATGACCCATCTGCTACTTCTATCTGCAGCACTGTTTCAGTTGCTTTATGCTTCAGCTGTTTTCCTTTTAATCCCGAATCACAGCTTTAGAATCTGTGTACAGTAGGTTTTGTCCACGTCAGAACCTCTTTTTTCCGCATACAAGTCAATGGTGATGCAAAGGCAGTAGTATAGTGCATCTTGAAGTGATTGTAAAGGAAAAACACTTATGTAAAAAATATAGATAAAATAAACATGTCATACTTACCTGCTCTGTGCCATAATTGTGCACAGAGCAGCCCCGATTCTCCTCTGCTCGCTCCCGATCGTGGCTCAGCCCCGCCCCCGCTGCATCTCAGCCAATCACTAGAGAGAGACCAAGGTCTCATGCACTTCTCTGGATCGAGATCAGGCTCTGGTAAGTATTAGGGGGGGTAAGGGGGGAGCTGTACACTGAAGATTTTTTTTACCTCCATGCATAGAATGCATGAAGCTAAAAAACCTTCAGCATTTACAACTACTTTAAAGTGGAACTAAACACATGGATTTAATGTCTTTAAAACACATTTACATTCCCAGCATTCGGGGATTGATTACCGTATATACTCGAGTATAAGTCGAGTTTTTCAGCACATTTTTTGTGCTGAAAGTGCCCCCCTCGACTTATACTCGAGTCAAGCACTTTTCTGCAGCAAAAAAATTCATTTTCCGAACCGACTTTGGGGCCCTGTATCTCAGGGCCACTTTGTGCTAGGAACCCTAAATTTAGTGTGCAAACCCAGTGGAACTGATACCACAACATATCCAAAGCTGGGGTTCCTAGCACTAAGTGGCCCCGAGATACGGGGCCCCAAAATCGGTTTGGAAAATGTCATTCTCTGTTGCAGAAAAGTGCTTGACATTTTCTGAACCGAATTTGGGGCCACGTATCTTAGGGCCACTAGGTGCTAGGAACCCCAAATTTGGTGTGCAAACCCAGTGGAACTGGTACCATAACATATCTAAAGCTGGGGTTCCTAGGACCAAGTGGCCCCGAGATACGGGGCCCCAAAGCCGGTTCGGAAAATGTCATTCTCTGCTGCAGAAAAGTGCTTGACATTTTCTGAACCGATATTGGGGCCCTGTATCTCGGGGACACTTAGTGCTAGAAACTCCAGCTTTGGATATTTTATGCTGCTAGTTCCACTGAGTTTGCACACCAAATTTGGGGTTCCTAGCACCAAGTGGCCCTGAGATACGGGGCCCCAAAGTCAGTCAACTGTGTCCATCTGCAGCAATGTCATTTCGGGACCATTTGGGTTCAGAGACCCCAAATTTTGGCTGCAGCTAGGGGGCATCTAGGAACCCTTAACTACCGAGTTTGAAGTTCGGGGGACCTATGGCTGCAAATGGGCACAGTGAGGCATGCAAATGGGCACAGTGAGGCTGCAAATGGGCATTGTTGACCCTCTTTTCCACTTACAGTAGCTGTGCATTTCTCACCCTCGTCTTATACTCGGGTCACTAAGTTTTTCCCATTTTTTTGTGGTACATTAGGGCCTCGCCTTATACTCGGAACGACTTATACTCGAGTATATACGGTACTGTCACATTTGCATGTGCTCTCGACCAAACTGTCAAACCTTCAAATGGCTGGAGTCATAACTGATCGCATGTGCAGCACCATAGCAGTTGCAGATCATACAGAGGCTAAGATGGCAGCTTCCTTGGCTGAAGAAGAGGGTTAATTTTCACTTTAAAAACATCAAATGCAAGTCAGGAGGAACTCTGCAGCAAGACGCATCGAATGATCTCAGATGCATCTCAAGTTGATACTAAATCCAAAATGTATGCACTCGAACGTAGGCTGCATGTACCCATATACAAGTGCACACAAGCAGCAGGAAAGTTATATTGCTTTGCAGTAGCCCTGGAGTAAGACCAAGGAGTACAAAAGTTTAGAATTGGGCCCTACCCCTCCCTTTCCTAGTCACCCCCCTCTGACCTCTTCCTTCTTGGTTACTGGGACCTTTCCCTTCCCTGTTTCCATAACGGACTAAACAGATCTTACAACCCCTCTCCCCAAAATATAATGAATTCCTCCATGTCAAGATAGCAATGCGGAGAAAGCACTTAGTCCTAGACACCTGCAGATTTGCTAGCTTATGCTTGTTACTATGGTTCAGTTACTTGATTGCACTTGTTTTCATTGCTCCTGAATTTTTGATCACAGTAACGCCCCTGATTAATGTAATAAACAGTATCTGTCTTTTACGTCATTGATAAGCAAATTGCATTAAAAACATTGTGCAAAAATAAAAAAATAAAAAATAAAATCGTGTAAAAAAATTGCAAAAAAAAAAACAACAAAACACTGGAACTGTGGATGGAAGTGAAAATGAACATATGTGCAGAACTAAACAATAGCACCTGCCTATTCTGCGTTTTTAAAAAGAATGTTTCTGAATCCCATATTGACTCACCTGACCCCCACGGTCACATGAACCTCTGCTGCACCTCCTCCGGAGGTAGACACAGTGGGGGAGATTTACTAAAACTGGAACATCCAAAATCTGGTGCAGCTCTGCATAGAAAGCAATCAGCTTCCAGGTTTTATTGTCAAAGCTTAAAGTGTTACTAAACCCACAAAATCAGTCTGTATATGCATATATGCAGTAAAGAATGCTTGTTACACTCACGGTAGAACCTAAGGGGTTAACCCTCTGCATTGTGTAGCAAGGCTGTCTGGATCCTGTCTTCTCCGATACTCCCCTTCTTCCACTGTCCCCAATCCATCTCCACACAGTACAGAGCCTTGAGGGGAACCTTGCACGTACTCAGTTATTGCTAGAGAATTTTTCATTTTTTTTCTTGGGGGGGGGGTGCATGTGACGAGCACAGGGTCAATCAGCACTGTCCAGACAGAGGGTCAGGGTTCCTGCAGCCTCATAGGAGAATGAAAACTACTCCTACAAGCTTTACCCAGACACTGATAGAAGTCACAAGACTGCTATATACTGCTGATGAGAAAAGGTATTTAGCGGTTTATATTTACTAAAATTACATTTCCATGTTCTGTGTACTGTGGGAGACCAGATATTTTGAGTGCAGGGTCCTGGGTTTAGTAACACTTTAATTAAACAAGCTGAAGTTAGACGCTGATTGGCTATCATGGACAGCTGCATCAGCTTCTGAGTGCTCCAGTTTTAGTAAATCTCCCCCAGTTGCTTGCAATCTGCTTCCTACTTCTCAGTCAAGCAGTCTTGTTGCCACCGCCCCTTCATGATGTCATAATGCCACGCCTTTAACAATAAAACACCCAGTGGTGACCCCTGGTATGGACACTTTCATCAGTCAATGAGCAGCATCCACGTCACAAGGAAGAGACGTGGACACTTCAAAAATGACCCTCCCACACTACAGAGGAGCATGGAGAACCTGATGTAGACTGTCATGTGACCACCGTTTTTTCCTAATTTTTTTTTTTTTTTTTTTAAATAAATGTTGGTAATTAGCTAAAAGGGGTTGTGGAGTGGTAGAAAGAAAATGTGCCTTTTAAGCTGCCCAGAGTTGAGCTTTAAATAGATGAATACATGGAAATGTTAATTAGAAATGCATGCACTTCAACACCTATCTCTTTTGTTTTATATATTTTCATTATTTGGAATAAAAGTGCCTCTTTAAAACGCTGCACCATTTTTTTTCCTCACCCTTCTTTAGATCTGCCATTCTGACAGCGAAGCTTCAAACACACAGCACCTCAAGGTCCTATAAAAGACCATTCGGCACAGCGCTGATCATTTATATTAAGCAGCACGCTTCTGTAGTGAAAATACTGTCTATCAAATCTTATTTAAATGCTGTTCTGGAACTTGGAGAATCTGTGTACTTCCGTGTGATATTTAAACAGCTCAGAGACTGAACGCTGCAGTCAAAAGTTAAATAACACTTCTTAAGAAAAAAAACACAATTGGTCTCGAAGTGCAGCAAACTTTTGGAAGGACTTCCAATCACTGACGAGCTGTGCTGTCTCCTAGCAGAGACTGTGATTTCTTCCGACATAGAAGATAAAGCTCAACGTGCCGCTAATTAACCCACTTTACAAATGACTTATCTTACCAAGGATCTGTTTGGTTTCTGCTGCATTGCTTCGGGTAAGTCATCCCAGTTTTCCAATTTAATATCCAAAGGAATGAAATTACAGTTCAGTGGTTCTCCATCCTAATGAGATAAACACAGGTTTACGGGTTTAATAAAGCAGTGCCGAGATATGATTTGCTGATAATTAAGATGTGTGTCAGTGCTTCTCCGATTCTGCAGCGCTGAGAAATGTGACAAAATCTCATTTACCAATTATTATTTTTTATTGACACAATTAGCATTTGATTAGGGACATATGCAATCATCTAAATAATTTAAAGAAGAGCGATGGTCTAATTAAATAAACAGGATATTGTTTTAAAATGAGTGGATTGTGAAGAACAACCAATTCAGGCTATTGCCTACAGCTGAGATTTAGCACCATACCGGAAACCCTTAAAGATGATTTGGTGGTCAAACCCCAAGAGCAATGTTGCGGCGTGTATGTCATAAGGAAAGTCCTGCACCAGTTGCATTATGGGAGGTGAGCTTTTCCCCTGGATGAAGCTCAGGATGAAAATATACTATAAATGGGAAAGTTTGAGGATACCTGCCCATCGCACCTACCTACATCTCAAAATATACGTGGACGGCCCACTAAATTGAGTCCAGGTGTTTCCAATGAAGGGTACAGTCAATGCTACAGCATACAAAGACTGTTTATCTTCAGGCTGAAGGTATACTATATGGGCAAGTATGAAGACACCTACCCATCACACCTATCTACATCTCGAAATGTATTTGGATAATCCTCCAAAATGAGTTCTTGTGTTTCCAAAGAAGTATACAATCAATGCTACATAATACAAGGTATTGTAGGGCGTGGCCACGCAGCTCCCCTGTCTGTCAGCATTGTACGTGTCATCCCGGGACTCACCGCGTTCATCAACATCAGGAAGCGGTGAGGCTGACATGCAGAGAGGACTTACTACAAATGTTATTGCTGTGAACTGTTGTTTTAATTGGATTACATTGGTGAGCGACCACAAGATATCATTATGAAATGCTTAGCAGTTGGAAGGTGTTCCATATTATAAGGAGAGGTTTGGTTACAACTCAACTGGCACCTCATGAAGAATTGTTCATCAGAAAAGGTTCCCACTTATGTGTTCTTGAAGATAATAAGGCTATATATATTAGCCTGTTTTTGGTAAGTGCATTAGCAACGGGGGTCACCTTTTTGAGCACGAGGTTCCTTTTCGGTGTTGACGTCTGGCTTTTGAGGCTTCTTCATACTATTGAGGGGTCACGGAGCACCTTTTTTATCCTATAGACTTTGCTAGGGACTTGTTGGCATATATTTGTGTGCTGAACATTTATTGCACTAAAATACTTTTGGTGATTTTTTTTTCGTAGCGCTGTTAATGTTGTGATTCATTTGTTTATTACGGCATCTTTTATGTATTGATTTTATGTTATAATAGCTGCTAGAGTGCATCACACTTTTTTTTCCATTTGAACGCTGGGATCAGCAATACTTTGTGTTTCTGATATTTTTTCATTACATAATACAAAGACTGTTTATCTTCAGGATGTAGATATACTAAATAGGCAGGTTTGAGGACCCCTGCCCATCACACCTACCTACATCTCCAAATTTATGTGGACAACCATCCAAACTGAGTTGAGGTGTTTTCAGTGAAGGGTACCGTCAATGCTACAACCTTTCATACAATTGAGTGCTTCCAACCTCACGGCAACAGTTTCTGCTCCAGCACAACTTTGCCCCTGTGCACAAAGCCAGCTCCATTAAGACATAGTCTGATGAATTTGGTATGGAGGAACTCAAATGGCCTGCACACAGTCTTGATCTGGAGGGTATAGACTGCCAGACTATCATGAAGTATAGGGGAGCAGGATTAAGAATGTATGCTTTACAGTGACATGACAAAAGTATGAGACAGCCAAGAGGGACGTAGAAATGCAAAAGATGCCAAATGTTACATGCTGTGTTGGTGAGATTCAGTACTCCAATTTCTTGATCTATGAACTGTCATTTTTCATCCTATACCCATTTGTCATGTGGAGGAACTGCAATTTCTCCACATGACAAAATGCCCAGGCACTAGTCCCATAATCTCAGCTTTGTAGATAAGGGTCAGAGTTCAAGCAGAGCCAGTCTCACAAACCTCTACGCACGTCAGCTAGGATCATGTGACCGATGCCTAGGTATCTTGGAGAGGGACCATCTGCCAGGGCAGTCCTATGAGAATTTTTTATAAAGAACAGTCAAAGTGGCCTTCCAGTCATAACCTAACTAATGCTAAACCTACTCCCACACCCATTCTAAGACTATTCTATCTAAACCTGTAAAGAAGAGATCGCTATGCTAACCTATTTTGAAGCCACTCTGGTCTGGTCTCCAGCGGTGGCTTCAGTGTGCTGGAAAATGCCTAGGAGATGACGTTACCCATAGACTTATTATGGTGTTTATGTTGTCGGCTGCCTCTCCTGCCACCGCTGACAGCTCAGCCTGGGATCAGAGTGGCTTAAGCATAAATAAGTATACCTACAGGGTTAAAATGGGAGTAGATTTAGTGTTAGTTATGACTGGAGTTCCACTTTAAGAACTCCAGGGTTACTTTTAAAATCCATAAAGCAGTATAGACTGGAAGGGAGGTGTTATTTTACTAGAACCTCACTTTAAAGGAGTTCTTTTTAGTTTTTATTTAAAATCCATGCCAGGATGTGCAATAATCGTCTTGGCCAGGTTCCTGATCATTGGGTAACACTCAACAGGAGAGCAAGCTCCACGCAAAACAGGGAGTCAATTTGGGTGGAGTGTAGCAAAACAGGCAACAGTGATTTAGCATATGCTGCACTTAAATTTAGCGATTCTTGAGCAAGAAATCAAATTAAAGATATCACTGTTATACTGAAAAAGGGGATTGAAAGCAAGAGCCTGACCAGTAGCTATCAGCAATACAGAGAGATTTATTTTCTCCACCCCAGTATGTACAAGTATAAGCAAGCTTTATTTAGAAACATCAACCCCCCCCCCCCCCCCTCATGAAACGCTGCCCGGGGTTGATATAAGGTTACGGAGAGTGAATGCGGAGCCCCAGATGTGTTCGGAGGGTCTGGGTAGAATTGAGAACTCGCAATCAAAGTGTTGCGGACAGACCGCTGAGAGCTTGCCGTTAATCTCCTCTCTGGCAGAGAAGACAATATGGCTTTTTAATTCAATAAACTGCAATCCCAGCTGGCACCGGAGCTGCTCAAATATCAGTGAGACAATAAGCAGCTCTCCCATGGACGTCTTATTTTATTTCCTTCTAATCTGCAAGCCTCTTCCATGTGTACATACCTTGCTATATAAATAGATGCGGTCCGTGTGCCTACTGGCACAGAACATTAATCCATCATACGCTGGGAAGGCAGTGGAGCTGTGACAATGCTCTGCAATGAAGCACAATATGTAGGACAGTGAGTATGGATTTGGGATGTTGATTATATGGCAGGCAGCCACCAGGGAAAAGAAGTTTAATAGGAGATATATGAGTGAGGTGAGGAGAGTCTTTGGGGGAAGAGAGGAAGGAGAGGGGAAAGGAGGTGAAATGCTCAGGTGGATGTAAAGAGGTAAAAAAAAAAAAATAAGTAGGAGAAAATGAGATATGAGATGGTGAGAGAACCATAAAGAGAGTGAAACAAATTGAACAAGGAAAGATTATTGGGATCAGGAAGAGAAAAGAAGGAACATAAACGAAAAAGTGGTTGGAGAAAAGCAGGAGGGAAAAAAGGGGAACAGAAGATAAAATGCTCAGGTGGATGTAAAGAGGAGAGAGTATGAGATTGTAAGAAAGTGAAATAGGTAGAACAAGGAGAGACTATTGGGATCAAGAAGAAAAAAAAGGGAACATACAGTAAATTCCAAAGGGTTGGGGAAAAGTGACAGGGAAAAAGAAGAGAGAAAGAAGTAGGAAAGAATGAGATGAATGGTCAACCGAGCCATAAAGAGCGAAACAAGAAGAACAAGGAAAGATTAATGGGATCAGGAAGAAAAAGAAGAAACATATAAAAAATGCAAAAGTGGTTGGGGAAAACCAAGAGGGGGAAAAAAAAAGGGAAAGGGAGATGGAATGCTCAGGTGGAAGTAAAGAGGGAAAAATGGAGTAGAGAATAAGATATGAGATGATAAGAGAGTCATAAAGAAAATTAAATAGGTAGAACAAGGAAACACTATTGGGATAAAGACGACAAAAGAAGGACCACATAGTAAATGCTTAAGGGTTGAAGGAAAGTGACAGGGATAAGGAGATGAAATGGTCAGATAGATGTAAAGAAGATAGGGGATCAAGACGACAAAAGAAGGACCACACAGTAAATGCTTAAGGGTTGAAGGAAAGTGACAGAAAGAAAGATTATTGGGATCAGGAAGGAAAAAGAAGGAACATATAAAAAAAGCAAAAGTGGTCGGGGAAAAGCAAAAGAAACAAAAAAAATGGGGGGACAGAAGATGCAATGCTCCGATGGATGTAAAGAGGAGAGAAAGAAGTAGGAGAGAATGACATATGAGATGTTAAGAAATCCATAAAGAAAGTGAAAGAGGTAGAACAAGGAAAGATTATTGGGATCAGGAAGAAAAAAAAGAAGGAACATATTATAAATGTAAAAGTGGTTGGGGAAAAGTGGGCAAAGGAGGTAAAATGCTCAGGTGCAGTGGATGTAAAGAGGAAAAAAGAGGAGGAGAGAATAAGGATATGAGAGGGTAAAAAAAGAGAGTGAAACAAATTGAACAAGGAAAGATTCTTGGGATCAGGAAGAGAAAAGAAGGAACATATAATAAATGCAAAAGTGGTTGGAGGGAAAAAAGGGGGACAGAAGATAAAATGCTCAAGTGGATGTAAAGAGGAGAGAGTATGAGATTGTAAGAAAGCGATAAAGAAAGTGAAATAGGTAGAACAAGGAGAGACTATTGGGATCAAGGAAAAAAAAGAAGGAACATACAGTAAATTCCAAAGGGTTGGGGAAAAGTGAGATGGAAAGAGAGAGGTGTAAAGAAGAGAGAAAGAATTAGGAAAGAATGAGATGAACTGTCAACAGAGCCATAAAGAGCGAAACAAGAAGAACAAGGAAAGATTACTGGGATCAAGAAGAAAAAGAAAAAAAACATATAAAAAAATGCAAAAGTGGTTGGGGAAAACCAAGAGGGGGAAAAGAAAAGGGAACGGGAGATGAAATGCTCAGGTGGAAGTAAATAGAAAAAAAAATGGAGTAGAGAATAAGATATGAGATAAGAGAGTCATAAAGAAAATTAAATAGGTAGAACAAGGAAACACTATTGGGATCAAGACGACAAAAGAAGGACGACATAGTAAATGATTAAGGGTTGAAGGAAAGTGACAGGGATAAGGAGATGAAATGGTCAGATAGATCTAAAGAAGATAGAAGGAAGTAGGAGAGAATGAATGAGATATGAGATGGTGAAAGTGCCATAAAGAGAGTGAAACAAGTAGAAGAAAGAAAGATTATTGGGATCAGGAAGAAAAAAGAAGGAACATATAAAAAAGCAAAAGTGGTCGGGGAAAAGCAAAAGAAACAAAAAAAATGGGGGGACAGAAGATGCAATGCTCCGAAGGATGTAAAGGAGAGAAAGAAGTAGGAGAGAATGACATATGAGATGTTAAGAAATCCATAAAGAAAGTGAAATAGGTAGAACAAGGAAAGATTATTGGGACCAGGAAGAAAAAAAAACAAGGAACATATTATAAATGTAAAAGTGGTTGGGGAAAAGTGGGCAAAGGAGATAAAATACTCAGGTGGAGTGGATGTAAAGAGGAAAAAAAAGGAGGAGAGAATAAGGATATGAGAGGGTAAGAAAGCAATAAAAAAGTGAAATAGGTAGAACAAGGAGAGAGTATTGGGATCAAAAAGAAAAAAAAAAGAAAAATACAGTGCCTTGAAAAAGTATTCATACCCCTTGAAATTTTCCACATTTTGTTATGTTACAACCAAAAACGTAAATGTATTTTATTAGGATTTTGTGTGTTAGACCAACACCAAGAACCCTTTCACACTGGAGGCGTTTTTCGTGCTGGACAGCTGGCAGGACGTCAAAAAAAGTCCTGCAAGCAGCTTCTTTGAGGTGCTTTAGGAGCGGTGAATACACCACTCCTAAAGTGCCCCTGTCCATTGAGATCAATGGGCAGCGCCGCTGAAGCGCCTGCACAGCACCTCGGCAGCGCCGCTTTTAACCCTTTATTCGGCCGCTAGTGGGGGTTAAAAGCGACCCGCTAGCGCCCGAAAAAAGCAGCAAAAAACAAAAGTAAAGCGCCGCTAAAACTAGCAGCGCTTTACCCCTGGCGCCCGGGCGCTGGCAGTGTGAAAGTGTCAAAGTGGCACATAATTGTGACGTGGGAGAAAAATGATAAACGGTTTTCAAAAGTTTTTACAAATAAATATGTGAAAAGTGTAGGGTGCATTTGTATTCAGCCCCCTGAGTCAATACTTTGTAGAACCACCTTTCGCTGCAATTACATCTGCAAGTCTTTTTGAGGATGTCTCTACCAGCTTTGCACATCTAGAGAGGGACATTTTTGCCCATTCTTCTTTGCAAAAGAGCTCAAGCTCTGTCAGATTGGATGGAGAGCGTCTGTGAACAGCAATTTGCAAGTCTTGCCACAGATTTTCAATTGGATTTAGGTCTGGACTTTGGGCCATTCCAACACATGAATATGCTTTGATCTAAACCATTCCATTGTAGCTCTGGCTGTATGTTTAGGGTCGTTATCTTGCTGGAAGGTGAACCTCCGCCCCAGTCTCAAGTCTTTTGAAGACTCTAACAAGTTTTCTTCTAAGATTGCCCTGTATTTGGCTCCATTTATCTTCCCATCAACTCTGACCCTGTTGAAGAAAAGCATCCCCACAACATGATGCTGTCACCACCATGTTCCACGGTGGGGATGGTGTGTTCAGGGTAATGTGCGGTGTTAGTTTTCCACCACACATAGCGTTTGTTTGTTTTTTTTAGGCCAAAAAGTTCAATTTTGAGCTCATCTGATCAGAGCACCTTCTTCCACATGTTTCCTGTGTCCCCCACATGGCTGCCCTCCAATCAGCTCTCAGAGATCTGATCACTGAGCTCTGCAGAGAGTAATTTCAGCTCTCCACCCCCTTTTCCTGACTGCTCAGCAAACTTTATAAAAATTCTGGACTTTGAACAGATGTAGAGAAGAGAAGACTGCAGATAAACAGGTACAACTTATGTAGGAGGATTGGCTTCATTTCTGTGTATCACCTGAGGCCAGTCACTTCACTGGGTATTTGCAAGGGTTTACAACCACTTTGAGTATGAACTTTTTTTTGCATAGTTAAATTGGCCCAGCTTGGACCAAAGTGAGCATGTGTATCTCATATTTGAGCAATCCCTGTAGAAGTTACAAATCACTACAGTAGTCGCCGCTACTAGAGCAACAGCAGCGGCTTTAAGGTTCAATGCGTTCTCCGAATGGACACGGTGGAAAGGGTGGTGCCGTCATATTCACCTTGTCCAGTCAGAGAAGGCCTTGTATTGATTGAAAAAAAAATTATAAGACAATTTGTGAATGTTGTCAGTGCCCTGCGAGCGACCTACTGTGGGGGTTCTATGCAGAAGGGCACCTGCTTGGCACAGGACCCAGATGGCCGCTGCTTCCACAGGGATCACTCAGTTATAAGCTATGCAAACTTACAATGGTTCAAACTGAACCAATGTAATGATTCTATAAAAATTCAAACGTAAGATTTAAAGCCCAAATAAACTCGAAGTTTAAATTAGCTAAAAACATTTCAGGTCCATCAACAAAAAGTGTGCAAAAGTCTTACAGTTCATTTTCTTCATAAAGCAGCCACAGTTTAATTAGAAAAACTTATTCCAAGCCGGTATGCTGCAGATGGCCCTTGTGTGGAAACAGTGGTCTCTTTGCAGAGGTTCAACACCCCCTGTCAAGTCAGAGCTACTGTACCTAAATCATGAAGGACAATGAGTTTTACGGGCTATAGGTCTGACTCAGCAAGGGGTGTGTTGGCCCTCTGCAGAGAGACCACTGAACCTTTAGACCACACCCGCACACACAAACTGAAGCCCTGGCACATTCTCTTTTTTTTTTTTTTTTCTTTTTTAAGTCAAAGAAAAAAGAAAAACTACACAAACATCCTTAGAGCAGTGTGAAAAGCAAGCTTTTATGAAACTTTCGGCAAGCTTTGAGCAGCTTTCTCTAAGCCTTAAAGCGCCTTTCAGCTTCTGTTTGGAAATGTTATACGTAGATCTTAGTGAGAATGCTGATTGTCACTTTTAAAGGGCTGCTAGCTGGCTTCAGAAGGCTTTCAACAGGCTTCAATAGCCTGCTAGTAGCTTGTTTAAAGTGGCAATCAACACCCCCATAAGGATCTGTATTCAACATTCACAAACTGGAGCTGAATGGTACATTAAAAGCTTCAACAAAGCTTGCTGAAAGCTCTGCAAATGCTTTATAAAAGCTTGTGTTCACACTGCTCTTATACAAGCTGAGGCCCATGTGAAACAGGCCACAGGGCATTTGGCAAGTTTCTGCTGCTTTGTTCCTCTGCTATTTACCTGAATCACTTCTGACAATTTTTCCTGAAACCAAAAGAATGGTGGCAGGGAAGGGAGCTCCAGCACACAGCCTGCGATTGACAGCCTCAGTTCTGTTCCTGTGAGCTGTGTGGAGGGGGGGTCATTTTAACCCCTAAGCGTCATTTCTGTCTGCTGCCAGCATGAATTACTTCTGACAGGTTTTACTGACACCAAGAGAAAAAAGGTGATGGTGTGGGACTTCCAGCTGATTGACAGCCTCAACTCTGCTCCTGTGTGCTGTGTGAAGGTGGGGTGTGTCCCTTCTCTCCAATCAGCTCTCAGAGCTCTCCTCACTGAGCTCTGCAGAGTGTAACTTCAACTCCCTCCCCCCTTTTTCCTGAACTCTCAGACAAGCTTATAAATTCAGCACTTTGAATGGATGCAGAGAAGAGAGAATTACAGATAAACAGGTACAACTTATGTAAGAGGATTGGTTTCATCTCTGTGTATCACCCGAGCATAGTCCCTTCAATGAGTATATGTAAGGGTTTACAACCAATTTAAGGGGTGGGGGGGGGGGGCTGTTGGTGGGCGGCAAAAATGCTGCTCAACTGCGAATCCCCCCCCCCCCAAAAAAAAAACTGCAATTCTAAACAAGGCCTTAAAGTCACTGTAAAGTCAGTGCTCACAACTTTTGCAAGCCCCTCTGTTAAAACACACGTGTGTTTTTTGTTTTTTTTTCAACTCTCCTGCTAAATACCTGTTTTCACATCGCCGATGTGCCGACACGTGACCGCCTGTGGCTCTCCCTCCCCGATCTAAGGACTACAGAGGGAGGGGCTCAGATCTCCCTTTGACATCAGCTGGGTGATGTGGAAAAAGGTACTTAGCAGAAGAATTTAGAAAAAATACATACACTGTGTGGTAGATTGTATTAAAACAGAGGGGCATGCAGTAGTTGTGAGCACTGACTTTACTGCCAGTCGGAATAGAGGCAGGAGGGGAGGGGCAGGTTTGGAGATCAGCTCACACACAGGAGCTGACAGGCAGAGGGGGGAGAGGGAGAGCTGCGGGATGACAGAGGCATTTAAACTGACCACGGCATAATGGATCACAGCCATGATCATCGTGGTCAGCACACCTAGGGGGACACAGGAACAGGAAGGATCAACCAGGTTTTTTTAAAGCATAGAAAAGGACAACATGATACCACACAAGCACTATGCGGTTAACAATGCTTTAAAGCAGGGGTCTCCAAACCTCTAAACAAAAGCACCAGTTTACTGTCCTTCAGACTTTAGGGGGCCGGACTGTGGCCATTGGGAGTAAAAACTGTCCTGGTATCGGTGAAAGTAAACAACACATCTTTGGTATTAGGGAGAGCAATAGCACCCTGTTGTTGATGTAATTTGATATACTGCCCCTTTCGTTCCTGTCAGTGTGAGGAATAGTGCCCCATCATTTGTGTCCGTGGGAATAATAGTGCTCCATCATTAATTTCATTGGGAGAAATTGTGTCCCATCATTGACAGTAGTAGCAAGAATTATGCCTCATTGTTGGTATCAGTGGGAGGAATATTGTCCCAAGGGTAGAATACAGCCAAGCAAAGGGCCGCAGTTTGGAGACCACCGCTTTAAAGAAACAGGGTCTGTTTTTTGTTTTTTTAGGGTAACAACCTCTTTAAGCTTTTTAAAAGAATCAAAAACACATAAAAAATGCACGTTATAGTTTAACCACTTGCCGCCCGCCCACCGTCAAATGAAAGAGGAGCAGTGCGGCTCTTGTTCTTGGTGGATGGCATATGACGTCGCCCCAAAACGGGCACACAGCGCATCGGTCGATCGCGGTAAAGCTGTGATACTAGGCCACGACATGACCCTGATCTCTGAAAAGAGCCGATGACATGGCTCTTTAACCATGTGATCGGCTGTGTTTAATCACAGCCGGTCACATGTAAATGCGGAAGTACTGGTAATCGGCTCTCATCGCCTCACACTGACAGTGTGTGTGGCGAGGAGAGCCGATCAGCAGCATCTCCTCGCAAGGGACACCCGGACAGGTAATCAGGGCACTGAATACAGTAAAGCCCCCCAGCGCCACCAATCAGTGCCCATCAGTACAACCAATCGCTGCCCATCAGTGCAACAAATTGGTGCTCACCAGTGCAACAAATCGGTGCCCATCAGTGACAACAATCAGTGCCCATTAATGTTGTCAGTCAGTGCTGCCTTTCAGTGTCTGGTCATCAGTGCTGCCCATCACCTATCAGTGCCCACCAGTGCCGCCTATCAGTGCCCACCAGTGCCGCCTATCAGTCCCCACCAGTGCCGCCTATCAGTGCCTCCTCATCAGTGCCCATCAGTGCAGCCCATCAGTGCAACCCCAGCAGCGCCCATCAGTGCAGCCTCATCAGCGCCCAAAATTACTTCTTTACAAACTAAGAAAAACTTTTATTTTTTCAAACTTTTCAGTCTTTTTTCTTCTTTTAGCAAAAAATAAAAAACCTAGCAGTGATTACATACCGCCAAAAGAAAGCTCTATTTGTGTGAAGAAAATGATAAAAATTTCCTATTGGTACAGTGTTGCATGACCGCGCAATTGTCATTCAAAGTGTGACAGCGCTGAAAGCTGAAAAATGGCCTGGGCAGGAAGGGGGTTAAAGTGCCCGGCATTGAGGTGGTTAATGCATGTTACTAATCAACACAAATGTAAACAAGCCCTATAGGTTATGTAAACCAGATCACTCAAATTGTAAATAAGCTTTAACACAATCCTTTTATTTTAAAAAGTCATATTCAATGTTTTTAAATCTGCAGCTTTTATAAAAAAAACAAAACAAAAACCTGGTGATCCTGCCCCAAACATCCTTGTCCAGGCCCTTCCAGTTCAAGTATAACACTTGAAGTCTCCTAATTGTGCCCCTGGAAGGACTGCTGAGTATTGGGAAGTCAGTGAAGTAAAAACCACGTAGGTGAGCGGTTACCATCCTGTTTGCAGGAACAAGTACTGTCCTTCCTTGAAAGACTTTTACAAATGTAGCACCCTGATGGTTAGGCAGGGTTGCTAGTAAATTTATCTGACAAGTATAGTTGCCTTGGCCAATTGATAGGAGATCAATTGATGCCACCCCAATTCTGGAATTGCTGCACTTCTCCTTTCTGTCATTAGATGGCCGGGTATCTGGTGGCATTAGTTAAGACAAGGGCATTGCAAGGACAGATTAGGAATGGATAGGGCATCTCAGCCAATGGGCAGTGATCTTCTTGGGTCCCTTGGCCTGCTGGGAGAGCCTATTTATTTGGGTGAGTTCAGGTGATCGGGGTTCTGTGCCACCTGGACGGCTGTCTGGAAGGACGTGTGTTGTGCTGCCCTGGGCTGCTAGGCCAGAGCCTGAGGCCTATCCCGGGGACATCTGGCTGCTAGGCTTTTTGAGGGCCTATCCATAAGCAAGAGAGAGCAGCATAGGGTTGGGACTGCGGCTTGCAGTGTAACCATAAGTAACGGTTCTGCCGGCCGGAGAACCTGTCGTGGTCGGAGGTAGAGGGGAAGTTGTCAACACTAAGGGACCAATCATCTTATTACCAGGGACCACAGTGAGTAGCTGAAGCAAGTACCGAGCAGTATTCTCACCAGCCAGCCAAGGTGACACTTGCAGAGCAGCCTTGTGTGCCAGGCCAGGGACCGAGCAGGCCAGCGGGGTGAAGCTTGAGGAGTATCTGTGAGTGCCAAGCTAGGGACCCAGCAAGAAGCGGGGGTGACGGGGAAGATACTCAGTGAGAAGGTTGGAAGAGCTCAGGAGATCCAGTGGCGGTGGATCAGCAAGTCTAGTGAGAGAGACTGGGAGCTCGGTGGAGTGAAGATCTACAAGAAGTAATTGTAGAGGAAGTACAGAAGTTTGTTACAACTTGTGTTAGAAACTGTTATAAGACTTTTGCTATAGGAGACAGCAATCCTACATATGCAGACGTGTGGTGTCTTGCTGGGTGCCTTTCCCTGCATGGCTGTCTTCCTATAAAAGACTCGGAGCCTGCTAATTACCATTGCAACTACTTAAGGGTGTCCTGGCCCTAAACCCTCTCTCCCACAGTTCTGTTCAAGAGAAAATAAACCTCTTTGCATTCAAGAAGTGTCTGGTGCCCATGAATCTACCTTGCATTACACCCACCATGCCTTGTAACCCGCTCTACACAGGATGACAGCAGTCCCTAACTCTGGAGGTTTTTTCATTAGACCAAAGGGGACCCCCGGGACCTTGCTACACAAAAGCTAAACATGGAAGTGTTTGGAAAGAGAGGCTTCCTAAGACTACACCATGAACAATATGGCAACACACTGGAAAGGCAGTAACATTGAAACACAGTAGGAACTCAACAAAGTGAATGGAGACATGAAGACCACAGCGGGCGACAGAATAGAGCTTATAGAGAAAGTGATGAGAGCGCAGAGGGAAGACCGAGGCAATACTATCAGAATATAGATAGACAAAGCCGCAGGGAAGAAGAAGCAACAGGAATTGCCAGGACTAACAAGAGTTAAGAAATAAATCCACCGCTATATAGAGTAGGTCCATAAACAGCCGCAATACTCCCGCCTAGTCCGAGGACTGGATTAGCTGAACCTCTCCTGGCACAATAATAAAGTCTAGAGTCATCCTGGAATGGCTTACCTGATGCAAAAAAAAAAAAACAAAAAAAACCAAGGCGCCAAGTGGTGATAAAAAGACATTATAAAAAGGTTAATTAAACAAACAGAAGAACATTGAAAACTAACTCCCCAGCCTGAGCCAACTCCCTCTTCATCCAATAGCAAGTCTCTGTGTCGATTAAACAGTCAGCGGCGCTGGTCATGGAGGGGAGCGTTCGATGAACATTACCTGGTTCAGTGGCTGTTGAGTTCTCCCCGGGGTGGCCTTCCAAGTTCTTGTTTTGAATGTTTGGTAAACGATCCCCTTGTAAGTCGCTCGGCTGAGCGGGGGGCGACTCCCGCTGAGCACAGTCGACAGGCTCATTATCCCCATCACTCCGGATTTGATTTTCCTTCACCTCCTCAATGCCGGGAACAACGGCTGCCTCATTTTTGGAGCCTGTCGTTGGGTAAAAGGAAACAATAAGCTGTCAGTCTTCTGCAAAGCAACGTATTAGGGTCCTGCTGAAAAAAACGCATTAAGGGATGTGATAGCTGCAGCGTGGCTCCTGAACACCTGAGTGGCCCTCCGTGACCGGGCCGCTACCTATGTACACAGCACACATTACTTACACGGCAGGACGGCTTTTCTGGATTTAGCAATGTACGGACCTAGGCTTTCTTTGTGTCTCAGATGTGCGGTGCTTTCGTTCTGATTTTATGTTACAATAAATTGAAAAGTATTTCTATTGTCACAAATGGGCAAGAAAAAAACAAAAGTTGATTGAGATTTTTCTTTAGGGATTGTGAAGCACCAAAAGGCCTTAAAAAAATGGAAAAGTGTATTTTTAATTTTTGTTTTTACATGTATTTTTACAGCACTTTACATATTGTACATTTACATCAGTCCCTGCCTTCAAGGAGCATACAATCTAATATCCTATCTCACATCCATACACACACAAAGAAGCCAGTTAACCTACCAACAGGTCTTTGGAGGAAACTCACGCAGGCACAATCAAACTCCATGCAGATACTGTTTTGGTCAGGATTTGAACGGAGGATCCCAGTGCTGCAAGGCAGAAGTGCTAACTACTAGGCCACTCTGCTGTATTTTTTTTTTTTTTTCATTTTAATTTCCACATATGAAACAGCACATATTAAAGCGATATTCCAATCAAACTGCTAAAGGCACCAATTAAACACATACACCGGAGTTATTCTACCTGCTGAAGGATTTGTGTTTCTGTCCACCTACAACTGTGGTTTACAGAGAAACAACACACAGCCCAGTGTAGGGCAGGAGATCTACTTTTTCTTTGTTGCAGTTCAGTAACCCTTAGCCACTTGGGTACCAGTAATACCCCTTCCATACCAGGCCACTTTTCAGTGCTGTGATAGTTTTACTGACAATTATTCTATCATGCAACACTGTAACCACATGAATCATCATCATCATTTTTTTACCTTTGTTATTTTATCTAAATATGCACACACACACACACATACACAGTATCACACAAAAGTGAGTACACCCCTCACATTTTTGTAAATATTTTATTCTATCTTTTCATGTGACAACACTGAAGAAATGACACTTTGCTACAATGTAAAGTAGTGAGTGTACAGCTTGTATAACAGTGTAAATTTGCTGTCCCCTCAAAATAACTCAACACACAGCCATTAATGTCTAAACCTCTGGCAACAAAAGTGAGTACACCCCTAAGTGAAAATGCCCAAATTGGGCCCAAAGTGTCAATATTTTGTGTGGCCACCATTATTTTAAAGCACTACCTTAACCCTCTTGGGCATGGAGATCACCAGAGCTTCACAGGTTGTCACTGGAGTCCTCTTCCACTCCTCCATGATGACATCACGGAGCTGGTGAATGTTAGAGACCTTGCGCTTCTCCACCTTCCGTTTGAGGATGTCCCACAAATGCTCAATAGGGTTTAGGCCTGGAGACATGCTTGGCCAGTCCATCACCTTTACCCTCGGCTTCTTTAGCAAGGCAGTGGTCGCCTTGGAGGTGTGTTTGGGGTCGTTATGTTGGAATACTGCCCTGCGGCCCAGTCTCCGAAGGGAGGGGATCATGCTCTGCTTCAGTATGTCACCATGACATTCATGGTTCCCTCAATTAACTGTAGCTCCCCAGCGCCAGCAGAGACCCTAGAGAATAAAATGGTGGTCGTTGCAATTTTTTACGTAGCACGGTATTTGCACAGCAATTTTTCAAATGTCATTTTTTGGGAAAAAAAATACACTTTAAAGGATAAGTTCACTTTTCATAAGGTTTACATGTTACACCCATATTCAGGGTGGAAAAAGTAACATGTTACGAATGGACTGGCCCCCCGCATCTTCCCGATTCCTGCTGTGACTGCCTGGCCACGTCATTCATTTACAGTGTCCTGTGAATGGAAAACTACAAGGTTCAGCAGCTTTTGCAGCTGTTGTCATGTAGTTTTCAATGAGCTACCACGGTGTTGTGAGCGATGTGGTCGTTCGAGTCTTCCTGTCAGAAAGTGTCGGCTTCCTCATACGAGGTACGAGCAAGCCGATACACTGACAGATCCGCAGGAGACCTGCATGGCACCAGCAATCTGCTGATTGCGATTGCAATGCTTTACAGGTCTATAAAGACATTGATGAGCGAGTTTGGGGTTGAGGAACTTGCCTGACCTCAACCCAATAGAAAACCTTCAGGATGAATTAAAGCAGACTGTGAGCCAAGCCTTCTCAGCCAACATCAGTGCCTGACCTCACAAATGCGCTTCTGGAATATTGGTAAAACATTCCCATAGACAAACTCCTAAATATTGTGGACAGCCTTCCCAAAAAAGTTGAAGTTGTTATAGCTACAAAGGGTGGGCAACTCAATATTGAACCCCACGGACTAAGAATGGGATGCCATTAAAGTTCATGTAAAGGCAGGTGTCCCAATACTTTTGGTAATATAGTGAGTATGCAGCGCCTTGAAAAAGTATTCCCTGAGTACCTCTGAGTCAATACTTTGTAGCACCTCCTTTCGCTGAAATTACAGCTGCAAGTTTTTTGGGGTATGTCTCTACCAGCTTTGCACATCTAGAGAGTGAAATTTTTGCCCATTCTTCTTTGCAAAATAGCTCAAGCTCTGTCAGATTGGATGGAGAGCGTCTGTGAACAGCAATTTTCAAGTCTTGCCACAGAATCTAAATTGGATTTAGGTCTGGACTTTGACTGGGCCATTCTAACACATGAATATGCTTTGATCTAAACCATTCCATTGTAGCTCTGGCTGTATGTTTAGGGTCGTTGTCCTGCTGGAAGGTGAACCTCCACCCCAGTCTCAAGTCTTTTGCACACTCTAACAGGTTTTCTTCTAAAATTTCCCTGTATTTGGCTCCATCCATCTTCCCATCAAATCTGACCAGCTTCCCTGTCCCTGCTGAAGAAAAGCATCCCCACATGATGCTGACACCACCATGTTTTACAGTGGGGATGGTGTGTTCAGGGTGATGTGCAGTGTTAGTTTTCCGCCACACATAGCGTTTTGCTTTTAGGCCAAAAAGTTAAATTTTGGTCTCATCTGACCAGAGCACCTTCTTCCACATGTTTGCTGTGTCCCCCACATGGCTTCTCACAAACTGCAAACAGACTTCTTATGGCTTTCTTTCAACAATGTCTTTCTTCTTGCCACTCTTCTATAAAGGGCAGATTTGTGGAGAGCACGACTAATAGCTGTCCTGTGGACAGATTCTCCCACCTGAGCTGTGGATCTCTGCAGCTCCTCCAGAGTTACCATGGACCTCTTGGCTACTTC
The DNA here is from genome assembly GCA_037952835.1 of Lithobates septentrionalis. Lineage (NCBI taxonomy): Eukaryota > Metazoa > Chordata > Amphibia > Anura > Ranidae > Lithobates > Lithobates septentrionalis. The sequence goes on along the minus strand of JBBDGP010002659.1, from coordinate 624,051 downwards.
TCTGATTAATGCTCTCCTTGCCCGGCCTGTCAGTTTAGGGGGATGGCCATGTCTTGGTAGGTTTGCAGTTGTGACATACTCTTTCCATTTTCAGATGATGGATTGAACAGTGCTCCATGAGATGTTCAAAGCTTGGGACAATTTTTTATAACCTAACCGTGCTTTAAACTTCTCCACAACTTTATCCCTGACCTGTCTGGTGTGTTCCTTGGCCTTCATGATGCGGTTTGTTCACGAAGGTTCTCTAACAAACCTCTGAGAACTTCACAGAACAGCTGTAATTATACTGAGATTAACCACTTGCTTACAGGGCACTTAAACCCCCCTCCTATCCAGACCAATTTTCAGCTTTCAGCACTGACGCACTTTGAATGACAATTGCGCGGTCATACAACACTGTACCCAAATGAGATTTTTATCATTTTTTCAGCACAAATAGAGCTTTCTTTTGGTGGTATTTGATCACCTCTGCGGTTTTTACTTTTTGTTAAAAAAATTTAAAAGACTGAATTTTTTTTTTTAAAAATTGTTTTTTTTTTATATTTTGTTATAAAAAAATTAAAACGGGTAATTTTTCTCCTTCATTGATGTACGCTGATGAGGCGGCAGTGATGGGCACTGATAGGCGGCAGTGATGGGAACTGATGGGTGGCAGTGATGGGCACTGATGGGTGGCAGTGATGGGCAGCACTGGCAGGTGGCACTGATTGGCATTACAGGTGGGCATTGATAGGTGGTACTTGTGGGCATTGATAGGTGGCACTTGTGGGCACTGTTAGGTGGCACTATGGGCACTGTTAGGTGGCACTGTGGGCACTGTTAGGTGGCACTGTGGGCAGTGTTAGGTGGCACTTTTATTGGGCACTGATGAGGCAGATGTGCCTCTTCCAATTTCGGGACCGATGTCCCTTACATCTGAGCCGGTGATCGGCTTTTTTTTCTACTCGCGCTGTCAGCGTGAGTAAAAAAAAAAAAAACGATTACCGATGTTTTGTTTACATCATGTGATCAGCTGTCATTGGCTGACAGCTGATCACATGGTAAGGGGCCGGGACCGGCCCCTTACACGGATTGGTGATCAGCCGAGTCTCAGTGACTCGGTGATCACACCGCGCCCAGGCGCGTGCCCTGCAGGGCGCGCGCAGGGAGCATGCACAGGGGAGGCCGTCATATGACGGCCTCCCGGGAATGCAGGTCCGCGCTGTGGCCGTCATTCGGCCATAGCGCGGATGTCTAGTGGTTAAATTACACACAGGTGGACTCTATTTACTAATTAGGGGACTTGAAGGTTGTTGGTTCCACTAGATTTTTGTTAGGAGTATTAGAATAAAGGGGGCTGAATACAAATGCACACCACACTTTTCACATATTTGTAAAAAATTTGGAAAAGCATGTATTATTTTCCTTCCACTTCACAATTATGTGCCACTTTGTATTGGTCCATCACATAAAATCCCAATAAAATACATTTGCGTTGTATGTAGAAAATGTCAAGGGGTATGAATACTTTTTCAAGGCACTGTATAGATATACATTTATTTTTTGTTAAGCAAAAAAGACCAAAAAATTAATAAAACTAATTTCCCTTACTTTCTGTTATAAATCTAACGACAGGAAAGTAAAAACACCCCCAAAATGCCCCCTTTTTGGAAACTGGACACCCCAAGTCAATGTCCTTTTGGAAATTAAGAAACATGCTGGTATTGAGAGAGTTGGAAGCTTGGTAATACTGCACTAGATATAGCCCATCAATAATGTACAGGTCAGACACAGAGGGAAGAAGTAGTGAGGGGGTTAAAGTACAGGTCACATACAGTAGGATAATGGAGATGAAGGGGTTAAATGAATAAGATAAGGGAGGTGAGGGGTTAATGTATACAGGTCACATAGAAGCAGGTTTGGAATAAGATGTATAGGAGTGGAGAGGTGTGTGAAAGGGTTAAAAAATGATTCCACAATCAAACGAATTAATTTAATCAAATCTTCTGCTTCCTACACCTCATTCATGAATTCCACCTTCCTCCCTTTCCTCAGCTGTGAGAAAAGGGGAGTGCTGTCAGATTTGTCACATTGAACAAAATGCACAGAGCCACTCCGAATGGCTCTGTGCACTGTGCTGGTTATCGGTGTTACAGCACAGATTAAACAGCGTTCTCGGTTTGTGGTGCTCAGATACAATTGAGTTCCGCTTTAAAGCCTCACTCAGCCCAAAGCTGATTCTCCATTACAGCCAGAGTAGAGTAAGGTTTCATTTTTTGCCCTACAAGCCTACATCCCAACAGAGGTAACACATTTTGGGCAGAGTTGCTTTTATTGACATGGTATTATCGCTTGCAAAAAATGCTTTGACTTTCCGCCATTCAGAAATTGGATGAAAGAACCGAGTTCCCGCTCTGTCAGTGTCTGGATTCATGTCAGAGTTAAAGTGTTACTAAACCCACAACAGCAAAATCAGTCTGTATATGCAGTAAAGCATGGGTAGGCAACCTTAGAGAGATGGAGATCTACTTGAACAACACTGATGAAGTCAAAGATCACCAGGCACAGTGTCCTGTTGTTAGGGTTCGGGGTTAGGGTTCACACTAGAATACGATGTGTGTTCACAAACGCACCGCCTTTGTGATGTACTGCATGTGATGATACATTTTTAACCCCAAATGTAAATGGCAAATGCAGTGCGTTGCGCTCAGAATGCAGGGTTCAAGAGTGTGTTGCGCTCAGAATGCAGGGGTCAGGAGTGCGCGTTGCGCTCAGAATGCAGGGGTCAGGAGTGCGCGTTGCGCTCAGAATGCAGGGGTCAGGAGTGCGCGTTGCGCTCAGAATGCAGGGGTCAGGAGTGCGCGTTGCGCTCAGAATGCAGGGGTCAGGAGTGCGCGTTGCGCTCAGAATGCAGGGGTCAGGAGTGCGCGTTGCGCTCAGAATGCAGGGGTCAGGAATGCGCGTTGCGCTCAGAATGCAGGGGTCAGGAGTGCGCGTTGCGCTCAGAATGCAGGGGTCAGGAGTGCGCGTTGCGCTCAGTATGCAGGGGTCAGGAGTGCGCGTTGCGCTCAGAATGCAGGGGTCAGGAGTGCGCGTTGCGCTCAGAATGCAGGGGTCAGGAGTGCATTGAGCTCAGAATGCAGGGGTCAGGAGTGCGTTGCGCTCAGAATGCAGGGATCAGGAGTGCGTTGCGCTCAGAATGCAGGGATCAGGAGTGCGTTGCGCTCAGAATGCAGGGATCAGGTGTGCATTGCGCTCAGAATGCAGGGGTCAGGAGTGCATTGAGCTCAGAATGCAGGGGTCAGGAGTGCGTTGCGCTCAGAATGCAGGGATCAGGAGTGCGTTGCGCTCAGAATGCAGGGATCAGGAGTGCGTTGCGCTCAGAATGCAGGGGTCAGGAGTGCGTTGCGCTCAGAATGCAGGGGTCAGGAGTGCATTGCGCTCAGAATGCAGGGGTCAGGAGTGCGTTGCGCTCAGAATGCAGGGATTTGGGGGGGGGGGGGTGTGATGTAAAGGGTGGTAGAGGACCGCGCTATAACGGTGGGAACTGCTATGGGGGTGGCCCTGTCCATAGCAGTGTCCACTGCCCCCCTCACACCACCACACCCCCCTCCCACCACATACACAGTAGTGTCCTCTCCCCCCTCACCTTCCTTCCCATTGCATCCTACCTGTGCACACAGGAGACAGAGAGGCAGCACAGTTCTGGACAGGGGGCGGAAGCAGGAGCTGGCAGAGTGACTTTTTATATTAACAAGATGGTGATTGGCTGCTTAGGACCTAGCAACCAATCACCTGCAGGTTAACTTGGCCAGCTCCTCCCCCCGCCCGCTGTGCTGGCCCCTACTCCCCGCTGTTCCCTGATGACAGTGGCAGAGGAAGAGGCAAAGGGGGGGAGGGGGACCGAAGGCGCTGCAAGGGAGGCTGAGGGTAGAGAGAGAAGGCGGGGGTCAGCCCGCTTGGGGGCACTCTGCACATGCTCAGTTGGGTGTGTAATGCTAGAGAGTTTATTTTTTCCCCTTGGGAGGGTGCATGTGATCAGCACAGGGCCGATCAGCACAGGGCCAATCAGCACTGTCCAGAGAGTCAGGTGTCATGCAGCCTCATAGGACAGTCAGAGGGGAATGTACACTCCTACAAGCTTTAACCAGACACTGATAGAAGTCACAAGACTGCTATATACCGCTGATGAGAAAAGGTACTTAGCAGTTTATATTTACTAAAATAATTGCATTTCCATGTTCTGTGTACTGTGGAAAACCAGATATAGTGAATGCAGAGTCCTGGGTTTAGTAATATTTGAAATAACAGAATGTTCTGTGGACACCATTACATTGAATATATCTCTGCAGTCTCCAATGAGAGTAAAAGGAAATCATCTTCTTTGCAGCTACACTCTGCAAACTGACACTTTCCGGGAGCGTCCATCTCCAATGTTTTCTAGGGATGCAAAGATCCATGAGAGGAGCCAATGAGCGCTCTGGAGGACCAGGATATGTACACTCAGTTTCTGCTTTAGACTTCAGCTGATGATTTCTTTTTACAATAGCAGTGTGCAGTCAGTGTGGACAGAGAGAAAATAATTCAAGGTGTCTGCAGGGTGTTCTTCTGAATTTACTGACAAGGTCACTTTGAATCTGACCTCCAGCCTTCCCTTCAGTCTTGCACAGTTGTATCGGCTCCTCTCCTGGACTGAAATTAAATACTCTGATCTCTCCGCACACTGTGAGCTTCTCACAATGTGCATTAGAAGCTGCAGCAAGTCAGAAACAGCCGCCTCATTTCCTGGCTGGAGGACGCCTATCATTATCTAGGCCATATCTCTTCAACTATACTATCTCCGGCATCCCCTTTCTTTTTTTTTTTGGATATCAGTTCTTTAAATTATAGAAGCTCAGTATCACATGTGTGCATTAGTTAGGGTACCCTGCATGCAAACTGATATTTCCTAGGAATGCCCATTCCTCCAGACTGACATCCTCTCCTGCTTGTATCAGGACAGAGGATTCTTGAGTACTGGAGAGGGGTGTTTCCCAACCCCTTTCCGCAACTACCCAAAAGGGTAGTGTTTTGGGAGTTTAGCCGTCATAAATACCAAGCCATTGACATTGAAGAGGGATTGCGATATTGCATCAGACAACCAGATACTAACTGACACTTTGTGGGAACCAGTGACACTAATAAAGTGATCAGTGCTAAAAATATGCACTGTCACTGTACTAATGACATTGGCTGGGAAGGGGTTAAATATCTAGGGTGACCAAAAGGTTAACTGTGTGCCTAGCCAGTGTTTGTGTTTACTATGTGTGCTACTTTTACTAGCGGAAGAGCTGGATTTGAGTCGCAGCTTTGCAAGAACACAGAATCCATCCCTTCCCCCTGTCAGAATAGAATTCTGCCTTGTTTACATAGGCAGAGCTCCGTGCTGAGTCTCTGCCTGGTATCGAGTGCCCGACATCCACAAATCGGCTTCTACTGTGAATATTCACAGCAGAAACGGCGCGCCCCCTGCTGGCGGAAATGCAGGATCACATATATATACGTGATCCAGCGCACAGCTGCCGCCCTGCAGCAGTAAAACTGCTATAGGGCAGTCAGCAAGTGGTTAAAATGTAAGAAAAAGCCTAACTATACTTATTCTTAAAAAGATTTCCTTACCCCCTCCTCCTACCTATCCTAAGCCCTGTGTATTTAGCCATTTTTAGACTGCTCCAGTCATGTGATCCTGCAGCTCTGTGTAAGGGAGCTGTGAGTTCTGGGAGCCGTGACGTCACCCATAGGATTCCATGGCCCAGCCGATATCAACGTTTCCTCGTCTACCCTGCAGCAGCCGCTCACTGACACAAAATGCCAGAGCTACAGGATCACATGACTGGACTGGAATAAAAATAGGTAAGCACACAGATTTTTTTTTTTATACAGGATAGACAGGTAGATAGGTAGGCTCTCATCCAGTCATTTGATCTTTTCAGCTCTGTATAAGGGTGCGCTCAACAATGGCTCTGAGGTGCGGGAGCCGTGATGTCACCCATAGGCTTCCATGGTACAGCTGTTGCCGGTGCTCCCTCCTCTCCCCTGCAGCAGCAGCCCACTGACACAGAAGAGCTGGAGCTGCAGGATCACATGACCAGACCAGATAAAAAATAGACAACTACGCATATAATTTTCATATAGGGTAGGCAGGATACGTAGGTGGATGGGGGAAGGCAACGTTTTTAAGCATAGACATAGTTAGGCTTGTGGGGAGGTGCAACGCCAGTGAACACTTGCAGAGAATAGAACTTTTATTAATGATCAAGTTCAAAAATTCACAACAAACCAAGCAGGCAGGTGCCCGACCAGGAATACGATGTGCAGTGGAGCAGGTCTCCGATGTACAGTGCAGCAGGTCTCCGATGCGCCGAAAGTGTCTGCCATGAAGGGGAGGAATGCAGCCTGGCTGGTCTGTGCCCAAATAGAGAAACCATAAAGGAACCATGTTCCTCTTGACTTCACCTCCAACTGCAATGCCGCTGCAGTCGAGCACCACCTACAGTGGACTAAATAGACAGCACCTGCACTTTAAAAGGGAAGCATGGGAATTTGTTTTTGTTCTAATAAAGTTTATTTGGCATATGAATACCATTGGTTTGGTCCTCCATTCAACCATTTGCCCTTTTCCCATTTCTTTTCCTAATCTTTTTGAACTAATTACCAAAGCTGTGGAGGTACCCGTCTACACTAGACAAATTGGTTTCTATTTTGCCCCCCCCCCCCCCCAAAAAAAAATTAACAGTAGTCTGAGATCCGTCTTTTAAAATTGTTTTCTATCTACAATCCAACTTACCTAGGTGGATGCTGCATCTGTCCTCTGCCGGCTCTAGGGCTGAGAACCGAGCGACCACCGCTGATCGCTCAGTTCTCAGAGATCTAGTGACTGTCTGTCACCGCTCTCTGCTCTGGCAATCCAGCACTCACTGGAGTGCTGGGCTGTGAAGGGGGCGGTACCGGCTGGCTCAGGCTCACAGCGGCTCGCTTAGAGGCTGAACCGGGTGTCGGTCCAGGCATGTGAACGGATCCCAAAAATATGGTCACGATCTTTCCCAAGCCTGGTCCGGCTTGAAAACGGGTCACAGGAGTGCAGAACGGACTGCACATCTGTAATCCACAGGAGAAGTACAGCCAAACAAGCTGTGGCTTTACTTCTTCTTTAAAGAAACTGTGCAAGGTGAAGGAGATCCTGAAATTATGACCTGTTGGGGGTTATGAAGCACTGATCTACTGTGAAAGAAAAAGGTGGGGCAAGAAAACCACAGTGTGGCGAACTTTGCAGAAATACAAAGGAAGAAGGTACAGGTAAATAACTACAAAAAAAAACTATAATAAAGAAACTATAATAAACGACAGCAAATAGGTTGTAGGATTATTGCTGAACCCCAGGCACAAAAACATTTAAAGGTGTTGTAAACCCTCAAGGCTTTTCACCCTAATGCATTAAGGTTAAAAACCTCCTTTAGTGTAGCAGCCCCCCCTTTCCTTACCTGAACCCTGTCTTTCCCACACCGGGAACGAGCACACCAGCCGGTGTCACGTGTCCTGATTGGATAGATTGATAGCAGCGCAGCCATTGGCTCCCATTGGCTGAGTCCCGCTGTCTGTCAATAGACGCAACAGCTGGACACGGGAGCGCGCCCGCACGGGTGCCCCGAGGAAGAGCCCTTCTCCGACAGGGCACTCGAGAAGAGGAGGAGCCAGGAGCACTGCTGGAGGGACCCCAGAAGAGGAGGATCGGGGGCCACTCTGTGCAAAACCACTTGCACAGAGCCGGCAAGTATAAAATTTGTTTTTTTTTATTTACGTTTAGATATATTTACATTTGGTATATTCCTCAAAAGCAATAAAGTATTACAATTTTAACCTTGAAATAGTAGCAATGACATCATCACTGTCACGTACATAGCTTGTGCAGATAGCTGAGCTGTGGGAGGGACCCAGCAAGCTCCACCCACAACACTCTACCTGCAGCAAACTACAGGAGGGGGCGGAGACGAGACCAGACACCCTGCACATAGAGAGAGAGAGCAGCATTGAGAGGTCTTTATTACAGGAAGGAAAAGTCTCCCACTGGATCTGGAAGAAAAACACAAAGCACACCAGGATTCAAGAAGAATACACAGGAGGACTTTTGTATACAGACAATATTTGCGAATCCCTGACTATAGGTATAATTTTTTTTTTTTTTTATGTAATTGGGAACCAACGAATCTTATCCCACGACCCCGACTTTAAAGAAACTTTCCTGGAATGCGACAAACTTTACCTTGCAGGATCTGGCAAACTGCAGCTAGTTACAATGTAATGCAAACGCAGCGTCATTAGTCAGTGAAAGAACTAAAAATCTATAATTTCATTGCCCTTTTCATCATAAATCTCCAGACGAGTGAAAGAAAACAGCAGGGCAATGAATGTTAGGCTTATTTGCTGCCATGGCAACAGGACCTCCGCTCCTGCCCATTGAATTCGCATCCTGCTGACATTAATCAGAAATGTCCATTTGTGCCAGCATAATGCCATGCCATCGCAGTTCTCAACATACGTTCTTGACAGAAATTGGCACCTTTCACTTTGTGAGGAGACGCGTTCACAGATTGATGCTCAGGTGGGATCTCGGGTCCCCCCCCCCCCCAAGCTGACTTTTCAAATCTGCATAACCTCATTTGCCTCTTTTAGACACCGAGGCTATGCGGTGAAATTTGCTGTTAAGCGTATTATAACATTTAGAAGGTTGTATACAAATTACCCACCGCTGTAGCATCTAATTGTGTCGCTTACCGGGTCTCTTATTGGTGGAATTAATCCCCTAAATACCAGAGGGGGAAAAAATTTGCCGTCAAAGCTAAATGGTGGTTTGCAGAAAAAAAAAAAAAAAATGCCTTTTGAGTGTATTTGGAAAGCGCGGAGCCGAGAAAACAACTGCTGCAATGCCCACAGCCGACATAAATGTCAACAAAGGGACCGAAACATGTTAGGAAGCTTCCGTAGAAGGGCTTGAATGTCAAGCTTCTGTAGGAGGAGGCTGTTTTTCAATATTTTATACAAATTACCGACTGTTATACAGCCATTGCAAACATTGGTGAAGGGAGGTGGATCTCCCTGCATAGCGTGCACCTTGTGGTTCGGGTTTGAAAGTTAGATGATAAGTAAAGAAGTGCCTACGGGGGTCTTCATGAAAAGGACTGCAGACAAAATAATAAATGCCACACAACTATTCCAGAGTCCAATTGGTATTTGTTAGGGTTGCACCGATACTAGTAGCGGTACCGAGTATTTGCATACCTGAAACCGATACTGTCTTTGAGCTGTCAGTGGGTCTCATCAGTGTTAAAGAAGTCCGGTAATTGGAGCTGTCAAAAAATAAATAAATAAATAAAGCAGCCGCCAATGTTTATTAACAACATTGCTCAGCCCTGAAACACTAATGCCCCGTACACACGGTCGGACATTGATCGGACATTCCGACAACAAAATCCTAGGATTTTTTTTCCGACGGATGTTGGCTCAAACTTGTCTTGCATACACACGGTCACACAAAGTTGTCGGAAAATCCGATCATTCTGAACGCGGTGACGTAAAACACGTACATCGGGACTATAAACGGGGCAGTGGCCAATAGCTTTCATCTCTTTATTTATTCTGAGCATGCGTGGCACTTTGTCCATCGGATTTGTGTACACAACGGATTTCGTTGTCGTAAAATTTTATAGCCTGCTCTCAAACTTTGTGTGTCGGAAAATCCAATGGAAAATGTGTGATGGAGCCTATACACGGTCGGAATTTCCGACAACAAGGTCCTATCACACATTTTTCCGTCGGAAAATCAGACCGTGTGTACGGGGCATAAGGCTTCATTGTACACGGGACGTTGTTCAACCTCTCCTGAACGATTTAACTTGACAGCTAGAAACTGGAGTAAAGGTCCGTTTAGCTGCGTTTAGCCGCGTTTGGAAAAAAGATTTTTTTGTTGTTTTTTTTAAATAGCCAAAAATGAAAAGGTCTGTTTAGCTGCGTTTGGAAAAAAGTTTTTTTTTTTTTTTAAAATAGCCAAAAATGAAAAACGCCTGTAAACGAAACGCGGCTAAACGCGAGTTACCGCGTTTAGCCGCATTTGGCATTTGAAATGCCTCTAAACACAGCTTCTGAACGCATTTTTTTGGGCTCCAAAAAAAGCCTCTAAACACAACTGCCTAGAAATGACTATAAACGAACCTGTATACATGTACTGAGAAGATAACATTGGATGAGTTCAGGGGCAGAAAAAAATGCTCAACTGCTCTAAACGTCCGTTTACCAGCAGCAGTGTATATGAGGCCTTAAAGTGGTTGTAAACCCCTTGGGACAACTTTCACCTACAGGTAAGCCTAGATTAAGGCTTACCTGTAGGTGCTTGCAATATCTCCTTAACATACACGGTTTAGGAGATATTTGCAAAAAAGGCTGTACCGATGTCTACGGCGCAGGCACACTGAGCATACCGTTAGTGAAGGCAGGCATGCCGTCACCGACGGCTCCTGCTCGCATGCGCCGGAGTGACGCCATCGCTGCTCCGGCCACTCACAGCACCGGAAAAGCGATACCCGGAAGTCACTTCAGGTATCATGGCACAGACGAAGGACGTTAACGAGGGTCGCTTCGGGGGCTTCGATCTCAGGTAAGTAATTCATAATGTGCTAGTATGCTATACATACTAGCTCATCATGCCTTTGTGTTACAGGGTGCATGTTTTTTTTTTCTTCTTTATTTCCTCTTTAAATAAAAAGAAACATTGTTTCTTTTTGTATATTTCTGTTTCTTTACCTGCAGGTCAAAGGGAAGAACAAATGTTCCTCTGTTTAACCCCTTAAAGCGGTTGTATACCCGCTGACATTTTTTTTTTTACCCCTGTAAGGCAAAAGGCATAATGAGCTAGTATGCACCGCATACTAGCTCATTATGAAATACTTACCTTAGAACGAGGCGTCGGTATCTTACCTGGTCCACGCCGAGGGAGCTGTCATGTTGCCTCGGCTTGTCTTCCGGGTATCGCGGCTCCAACGCTGTGAGTGGCTGAAACCGCGATGTCGTCACTCCCTCGCATGCGCCCGGGAGATTTCTTCCCCGTCAAGGTCCGGCAGCTGCCGGGCCTTCAGCCGAGAATCCCCTGTGGGCATGCGCCGCTGCAGTCAGCGGCTCATAGCAAGGGGAATATCTCCTAAACCATACAGGTTTAGGAGATTTTTTTTTTTTACCTACAGGTAAGCCTTATTATAGGCTTACCTGTAGGTAAAAGTTAACAAAGAGACTATACAACCACTTTAATAACCCTTAATTTACTTCAATCCGCCTTAATTAACTCACTATTCTCCTCCATTTATTCATTATTTTCCTGCTTTTTGTCTTTTGTTCCCGTCTACTTTATAAACGATTAAAACTTTTTTTTGTTTGCTTTGTTAGTGAATATTTTTACACACATATATTTACACATTTCACACTGAAAAAGCGCTAAACTAAAAAAAAACAAAAAAAAAAAACATTTTTTTTCATTTGTAAATAACTTTTCAATACTTTGTACCATTGCTAACAGCTGAAGTTAAAACAAAACAGTTGCGGTATGTATCGGTAATTGGTATCGGCGAGTATTAAAAAAAAAAAAAAAGTATTGGTACTTGTACTCATTGTAAAAAAAAAAAAATGGTAGCGGTGCATCCCTAGTATTTATGTAATCAAAACAGTCCAAATAAAACAATGTTTTTTCTCTTTTACTAGCACATTTCTGGAGGTTGGAGTACCTTCATCAGGGCTTAAACCATTTCTCCAGACCTCTAAGATGAAGGACATTTTTACCATGTAGCTCTTATCATAGGAGAATAGACACAGCTGCTCGGTAAACGTGATTTTAATTCCTAAATAGGGAAGGTGGCACTTATACTTTCTCTGCAAAAGAGGCCTTTGAAGGAGCAGTGAGCTCCAAGCCTGCCCACTCAGTACAGTGTTCCCAGCCATCTTCCTACTTTCAGTGACGTAATTTCCATTCGTTCCACGCTGGTTCCGTTTGACTTCCTGGTGGCCACAGGATGTGCTACAGACCTCTCTCTACCCCAGCAGCCCGTGGATGCAGTTTGGAAGATGCCAGGAGAGACACTATACACCAGATGAGCACCTTTGAACTTCAATCTTAGGGTCCACTCCTCCACATTCATCCACTGTGGACCAGATTCTGGCAGCACCTGCAGGACACAGGAGCCTCAGCTGGCATCCTCAAAGATGTGAAAGGCAATCTACCCTGGTTTTATCCTGTGAGTGCTTTTATCCTTATCCACTTCAATACCGGGCCTATTCTGGCACTTCTCTCCTTCATGTAAAAATCATAATTTTTTTGCTTGAAAATTACTCAGAACCCCCAAACATTGTATATGTTTTTTTTAGCCGACACCCTAGGGAATAAAATGGCGGTCATTGCAACTTTTTATCTCACACGATATTTGCGCAATAATTTTTCAAACGCCTTTTTTTTTGGAAAAAAAAGGTGAAGGCGGGCATGCCGTCACTGACGGCTCCCGCTCCCATGCGCCGGAGTGACGTCATCGCTGCTCCGGCCACTCACAGCACCGGAGCGGCGATACTGGGAAGTCACTTCGGGTATCATGGCGCCGACGAAGGACGTGAACGAGGGTCGCTTTGGGGGCTTCGATCTCAGGTAAGTTATTCATAATGAATTAAAAAATAACAAAACAGTAAAGTTAGTTTTTTTATTTTTACACTTTTTTTTTTTATCACTTTTATTCCTATTACAAGGAATGTAAACATCCCTTGTAATAGGAATCTATGTGACAGGTCCTCTTTATGGAGAGATGTGGGGGGTCAATAAGACCCCACATCTCTCCTCCAGGCTGGAAAGCATGAGATCGGGAAAAAAAAAATTCACCGATCTCATGCTGACAGCCGCGAACGCGGCTTCGTTAATTTCCGGGTACCCGGGCGTGACGTCATAACGTCGCGCCCGGGCCTCCGACGGTCATAGAGATGACTGGTGACCATCTGGTCACCAGTCATCTCTATCGTCCTCCTTCGGCGCCGGACGATTCTTTCTCCGGGCCCCCCGATGGCACGGGAGAGCCCAGAGAAGCACCGGATGGTGGCGGGAGGGGGGGGGACGTCCCCTCCCGTCGCCTATAAGAATGATCAAGCTGGGGAACTGCCGCTATGATCGTTCTTATCGTGCACAGAATCGCTAGGTGCAAAGAATGATATCTGAATGATACATTTAGCTGCAGGCATCATTCAGATATCCCCCCTAAAATTCAAGGACGCCATTTTACTATGACCGGGTATTGAAGTGGTTGAATATTAAAATCCCTCTGAGATACTGCACCTAGTGGCGCTTCCCTTCCTGCAAAACTGTTATACTGCTGTCATTTTATTGCTAAAGAAATTTAACTCACTGGTGGAGTCTAATCTTCTAACAAAAGAAAATACACTCACCGGCCACTTTGTTAGGTACACCTTGCTAGTACCAGGTTGGACCTCCTTTTGCCTTAATTCTTGCTGGCATAGATTCATCAAGGTGATGTGCTCTATAGGATTAAGATCTGGTGAGTGTGGAGGCCATTGGAGTACAGGGACCTCATTGTCCAGTGGAGAGATGATTGGAGCTTTGTGACATGGTGCATTATCCTGTTGGAAGGAGCTATCAGAAGATGGGGACACTGTAGTCATAAAGGGATGGACATGGTCAGCAACAATACTCAGGTAGGCCGTGGTGTTTAAACGATGCTCAATTGTTACTAAGGGGCCCAAAGTGTGCCAAGAAAATATCCCCCCCCACCATTACACCCCCACCACCAGCCTGAACCGGTGATATAAGGCAGGATGGATCCATGCTTTCATGTTTAAGCCAAATTCTGGCCGTACCCTCTGAATGTCGCAGCTAAAATCGAGACTCATCATACCAGGAAAAGTTTTTCCATTCTTCTGTCGTCCAATTTTGGTGATCCTGTGCCAATTGTAGCCTTCAAGGTTCGATGTGTTGCGTGTTCAGAGATGGTATTCTACATACCTTGGTTGTAATGAATGGTTATTTGCGTTACTGTTGCCTTTCTATCATCTTGAACCAGTCTGCCCATTCTCCTGTGACCTCTGACATCAGCAAGGCATTTTTGTCCACACAACTGCCACTCACTGGTTATTTTCTCTTTTTCGGACCATTTTCTGTAAACCCGAGAGATTGTTGTGCGTGAAAATCCCAGTAGATCAACAGTTTTTGAAATACTTAGACCAGCCCGTCTGGCACCAACAACCATGCCACATTCAAAGTTACTCAAGTTCTCTTTCTTTCCCATTCTGATCCTCGTTTTGAACTTCAGCCAGTCACCTTCACCACATCTAGAAACCAAAATGCATCGAGTTGCTGCCATGTGATTGGCCGATTAGCAATAAGTGTTACCAAGAAATTGAACAGGTGTACCTAATAAAGTGGCCGGGAGTGTAAGTTGTTCTGTAAAAATCATACATGTGTCTGAGGTTCTGCCTTCATCAGAGATTGGAAAGTGCTGAAAAAAACACACTCTAGAACAGTGGAGATAGACTGATTCTTACAGTTAATTTGGGTAATCAGGACAAAACAGTAATGTCTGCTCCAGTCCCTGGTTGGGTTCAGGAAAAGAAATTAAGGCAACTCCAAGCAACAAGACAAACAAGTGAATAAAAATAAACTAGTAAATAAAGAAAATTAACAAGTGAAACACGTATATAAAGTAAAAAAGTAATTAAAGTGAAACAAATAAAGAAAAAACTTTGTTTAGTAAAAAGCGGATGCATTTAAGTTTTGATGGTCCGCCTTCATTAGGGCTTGAGGAATGTGGAAGAAAACATATTCTGGACCAATAATGGGTAACGATCAAGAGAAAAAAGAAAAGTCTGCTCCAGTCCTTGGTTAAGTTCAGGGGGAAAAAAATAATTAGAAAGGATTTTCAAACAACAAGTGAAATAATAATGTTTCTGAAGTTCTGAAGGTCCTACTTTATCAGAGCTTGGAAAGCCGCAAAGAAAACATATTCTGGACCAAATTAAACAAAGTGATCCTTTGGGTTAAACTGGGTAACTATATAAAAAAAAAAATGAAAAGTTTGCTTCAATCCTTTGTTAAAGTCAAATTTTAGGCATTTTTTTTAGATGCAGTATGGGAGGGCTATATCCCGTCAAGTGTTTTTGCCATCTGTGTCCCATTGGGGAGATGTACCTTCATAGCCAAAATGTAAGTGAGAGGAAATTCCTGCAAAATAAGGGAATCCATTGGGGCCCCCAGGTCACCAGACCTAGTGTTCCCATTGAAAGATTTCCCTCCTGCTACTTTTCTGGGGACAAGACAACATTTTGAATTTTCTTTTACTTTTAATAATGGTAATCAGGACACAGAGAGGGAGCATTTCTCTAACGGCAGAAGTAGCAATAAAAGCCTAATACTGTAGGTGTTCTAATCCCTCTATGCCCATAACTACAAAAAAAATTCCTTTAGTTATACACTATATTGTCAAAAGTATTGAGACACCTGCCTTTACATGCACATTAACTTTAATGGCATCCCAGTCTTAGTCTGTAGGGTTCAATATTGAGTTGGCCCACCCTTTACAGCTATAACAGCTTCAACTCTTCTGGGAAGGCTGTCCACAAGGTTTAGGAGTGTGTCTATGGGAATGTTTGACCATTCTTCCAGAAGAGCATTTGTGAGGTCAGGCATTGATGTTGGACGAGAAGGCCTGGCTCACAACCTCTGCTCTAAATCATCCCAAAGGTGTTCCATTGGGTTGAGGCCAGTCAAGTTCCTCCACCCCAAACTCAATCATCCATGTCTTTATGGACCTTGCTTTGTGCACTGGTGCGCAGTCATGTTGGAACAGGAAGGCGCCATCCCCAAACTATTCCCACACTTGGGAGCATGAAATTGTCTAAAATGTCTTGGTATGCTGATGCCTTAAGAGTTCCCTTGACTGAAACTAAGGGGCCAAGCCCAACCCCTGAAAAAACAACCCCACACCATAATCCCCCTTCCACCAAATGATTTGGACCAGTGCACAAAGCAAGGTCTATAAAGACATGGATGAGTGAGTTTGGGGTGGAGGAACTTGACTGGCCTGACCTCAACCCAATAGAAGACCTTTGGGATGAATTAGAGTGGAGACTGTGAGCCAGGCCTTCGCATCCAACATCAGTGCCTGACATCACAAATGCGCTTCTGGAAGAATGGTCAAACATTCCCATAGACACCCTCCTAAACCTTGTGGACAGCCTTCCCAGAAGAGTTGACGCTGTTATAGCTGCAAAGGGAGGGCCAACTCAATATTGAACCCTACAGACTAAGACTGGGATGCCATTAAAGTTAATGTGCATGTAAAGCAGGGATATGCAATTAGCGGACCTCCAGCTGTTGCAGAACTACAAATCCCATGAAGCATAGCAAGACTCTGACAGCCACAAGCATGACACCCAGAGGTAGAGTCATGATGGGACTTGTAGTTTTGCAACAGCTGGAGGTCCGCTAATTGCAGATCCCTCAATAGTTTTGACAATATATTGTATAACTAAAGAATTTTTTTCTTTGTAGTTATGGGTATAGTGGAGAGGAATTAGAACACCTACAGTATTAGGCTTTTATTGCTACCTCTGCCGTTAGAGAGATGCTCTCTCTCTGTGTCCTGATTACCATTATTAAAAGTAAAAGAAAATCCAAAATTTTGTCTTGTCCCCAGAAAAGTAAGAACCCCACAGACTAAGACACCATTAAAGTTCATAAGCGTGTGAATGCAGGTGCCCTAATACTTTTGACAATAAAGTGTACCTAAAGTTTAGGCAAAAAAAAAATTAAAAAGCAATACCAAGCAAAAAGTGAAACATGTAATAAAAGAAAAATATGTTTTTTGGTAAAAAGCATACACGTTTCAAGGGTTCTATAGGACCACCTTCATCAGTGCTTTGAAAGTGCAAAAAAAAAAAAAAAAAAAAGGCCCTATAGAGATGAAGTGATCTTTAGGGATTAATTGGGTAAATATCAGGAGAAAAGTCTGCTCCCGTTCCTGATTGGGTTCAGGGAAAAAAATACTAAGAAGCAATTCCAAGCATTAAGTGAAACCGCTTCCTATACAACTGGCTTGGCATTTCCTACCTGCACAATAGGCCAATTTAAGATGCAAACCAACCTACAATCCGTTCCCACCACAATATCTGTGCACATGATTTATATAGCACAGGATAAGTGGAATGAGGCTGCAGTTCCAACCAGAAGAAAAGTGAGAAGCCTGCTTAACCTGGCTGTAATGTATTCCATAAAAAGCTAAATTAAACAACAAAACTAACAAAGAGCTCGTGAAATACAGTATCTAGAAGTCCGTGACACTGTTTTGATGTTGAATTTTAAAAGCAGCGGCAAGCCTGCTGATCTCACATGTTTGCTAATGTGACAGAACACTGCTGCTTTTAAAAGTCAACATTAAAACAGTGTCATGGACTTCTAAATACTGCATTTCACGATATATAGTGGTAAAAATAAGTGTGAAATGCAAGACTTCGGTGGGTGTAAAAACAAGTCTGCTTGGCGACTTCAGACTGTAGGCTTACTGCAGCTGTGTGCGGGGTGTACCAAGATGGCCGTGACGGAACGTCACTTCTGTTACAAGTTTTGACGGGTCGCCTAATCTGACGGAACACCTGCCCACACCATGCGTCGCAAAAGGGCTCTTGGGAGATGTAGTTCTCAGGGCGTGCCTGAGAACTAACCTTCACCAAGCCTTGTGACGACGTCAGAAGTAATAATAAAAGCAGTTTCTTGCTATACGTGCTGGAACATGATTATAGGAGAGGGAAATGGAGGCTTGGGGTTAAATCTGAGCAATACCTGGACATGTTCTTTAAAAACTCATAGCTAAACAGTCTTATTAGCCTCTCATACTCACATTTTTTGCTTTTGGGACTTTCACAGATCTCGCAGTAAGGCAGCAAGGCATTATTGGTGTAGGTACAACTCTCACAGTTCCAGTGTTTCTCAGAGAGTGGAGGCCTCGGAGGAGTGGACATGGTACCTTCGGAAAGACCACGTGTTTTAGGTGAGGAGAACAAAGCAGAAGGTTTGCCACTCCAGGACTTTCTTTTCCCAATGCGTGGGGTTTTTGGGGTAGATTTGAGAGTCTGTGTACCCGTGGGCCGAAAACGCTTGGCTTGTTGTTCAAAATCGTCATCGGTAAAGATTGCATCAACGTCTATCACTTCACTGCTGTCTACTGAGACTTCTGTACCCACATCAGACACTTCCTGCACAGCAGGTTCTTCTTCTTGTTCCTCTTGTAGCTCCATAGTCCCTGCGTCTTCCTCTGTTCTCTTGCGTTTTTTCTCAGAAGCAGGGTTAGGTGAGAAGAAGGTCCTGATGTCATGTTGCTTCTCTTTTTCAAACTGTGCAAAGAAACAAAATTCAGTTAGTTTTTTTTTGGTTTTTAACTTCAAACTGCCCAATTCTACACTCTTACTGTACAATTGCACAATCCCACCCCGTTCTCTAATTGTACAGCCTTTACCATTCCATCGTATACTCTGGATGTTTAATCCAGCACTTAAAGTGGAGTTTCACCCACTTTTACAACTCTTCAGCATCCGTCACTAAACTGTGCACTGTAAACAAATTGGATATTTTTTTATTTTTTTTCTCAGCACCTACTGTATATCTGCTGTATTCATTTTTCACTTCCTCCTCCCTGGCCGCGGCCCATCGCATCATTTCCTGTTTGCAATGCCTTCTGGGAAGGGGCGGCGACTTCCTCTGAAACTGCCGTTGCTATGGAAATCTGACCTGAAACCTATTACACTGCTTGTGCTGCACTGAGCATGTGCGAGATCTGCAAGGATGAGATCCAGGAAGAAATACAGTCTGGCTTCAGATGCCCACACTTAAGATGGCCACGGCCTGCTGTAAGTTTATAAAATAACAAACTACTGCTATAAACTAACAAAACAGACCTTAGTTTACAGACTAACTTTACTAGAATACATTAAGCTTGTGTATTATAGGGGTATTTTTATTTAAAAAGTATAATTTCGGCCGGAACACCACTTTAAGACACAACCTTTTACTATTTAAAACAGTTGTATGATTCAGACAATATGCAATACATGCGACCACTGTATTATCCTTAAAATATGTTCAAGGATTGTGTCCAACAGACATTATGATTTAAACTTAAGGACTGACTAGTGACTATCCCTTGAGAAAATTCTTTACAATTTTACAATTATAAAACATTATGGCAAATTTTATCTCATCTACATAAAAAAAAAAAAAAAAAAAAAAAACTGTATACGTGGCTAAATTGCTTCTTTAAATATTCCCAGAACAATTTAGAATTTGAAAAACAAATTCAAAGTGAAATGTACAGTTAAGTTATAATTCATATAGCAATCACACTACAATGAAATCCTATCAAGAAAGAAAGAACAAAAAAAAAACTTAACTACCTACCCAATCATGTTTTGTAGCATAAAATTATATAACTATGAATGGTGTACTGTTTAAATGTGTTCCACAGATGTCATTTAAAATGTTCTGAGACTGGTTAAAAACTCCCCAAAGCCCTCTAAAAAAAATATTTAAAGGATAAGTTCACCTTCATAAATATAATAATAAATGCACATCTTTTTACAGGTAAAAAAAAAAAAATGTGCATTAATTACTTTTCCCTAGGAGCCTGGCAAAGCATTGCACCTGCAAACAGCAGATCGCGGGTGCAATGCAGGACTCCTGCAGACTGTCAGTGTAGCTGTCTGCTGTTACAGGACAGGAAGGATCAATGAACTAGCTAGAGCGCTCAAACAGCGCTCTGGTAGTTCATTTAGAAGTACAAGCTGACAGCCGCAAAGGCTGTTGGTACTTGTAGTTTATTCATTCATTCACAGATCTCTGTAAATGAATGACGCGGCTGTATGGGCGGAACTCCACACAGCCGCATTTTTTTTTTAAATTATGACAGCAAGTTTGGGGAGAAGATCTCCGGCTTGCTGTCACTAGAAGCAACAGTTCGCGGAGCGGCTGCAGGACTGGGAACATGTTATATGTTCTACAAAATTTTCAGCCTACAATTATAAAAAGGAAAAAAAAAAGTTTGTACAAATGTAAAGAAATACGTCTGATTTTATTTGGGGATTTCCAAATATTTTTTTCTTTAAATGATAAGTTCACCCTTAGGAACATGTTATATGTTCCACCCTAAAAATGGGTCGAACATGTAACATGTTCCCAAGGGAGAACTTATCCTTCAAAAGAAAAAAAAATATTTAAAAATATCCAAATAAAACCAGACGTATTTAATTTACACATTTTTTAGAATTGTAGGCTGAAAATTGTGTGATTGGGAAAACCTCGGATAAAGAAGTGGAGTTTTATTATTTTTGATTACATTTATATATAGCACATCAGGATTTAGTGATTTTTCTTAATGAATATAAGAATACCTTGCTGCTGCAGCTGTACAATGGCAGATTCCTTGCAAGGTAGTCGTGGAGTACTGATTCTCGTTAGCTAGGGTTGAAAATATCGGAACTGCCATTTACGTGTAGTTGGGGGTGCAAGCTCTGGAGCCCATTAGGCTTACTTTAAAATTAACCAGCCAAAAGTCTGCACACCAGGACTTCCGTTTTCCTTTCCGCTTCATACTGTTGGGGGTTGGTGGCTAGGGTGGGTACAGGTTAGGGAAGTTATAAAGATTTTCCACTTGTGTTTCCATTGGAGAGATCCCCTCTTACTCCCTAATCTTGGGTCAAATGGACAGCAGCCGACAAGGAAGCACAGGGGACAAGCATGGCAAATATCAATAGGGACAGACACAGCAACAAAATTACTTTTGTTATTTTTAAGAAGAGCAAGAAAGGATAAAAACCTCTGTAAAGTTTTTGCTGATGTTTGTGCCTTCCTGTATTGGTTACCCCCACGCCCCTCATATCTCATCCAGGCGTAACACAAAAAAAGCGCAGGAGAAATATTCACAAAGCAGCCAAAGAGTGATAAAAACCGAAGTTCAAACTCTCACCTATTTCTAAAAGCATTTGTCCTTTAAAAAAAATAAAAAAAATCATAGATTAACACTGGTTTAACACGCACCTGAAGCTTACTTAATAAATCTTCAGGTCTTGTTGGACAACCCCAAAAAAGAAGATGTGGTGGAAGTGCAAAAGATCTTACTTTGTCTTTTTTTCATAAAAGAAAAAACAACAACAACGCTGAATTGAAAGAACCCTAACCCAGTATATCCAGATGGTTAAAGTGAATTGATCATGCCATTCCTTTCTAAGTTCACATTTAGCTATGGGGTAACTGAAAAAAAGAAAATTTATATATAAAATAAAAAAATTCAAATTTTGCTTAAAATTACAAAACAATAAATAAAACAATTTACAGTGCACCACTACTGTGCCCAACGAAATTTGATAAGACGGTTAGGGCCCTTTCACACTGGGGCGGAGGCGGTAAAGCACCGCTATTGTTAGCTGCGCTCTACCGTCGGTATTCGGCCGCTAGCGGTTTTACCCCCCCGCTAGCGGGCGAGAAAGGGTTAAAAACCACCGCAAAGTGCCTCTGCAGAGGCGCTTTGCCGGCGGTATAGCCACGCTGTCCCATTGATTTCAGTGGGCAGGAGCGGTGAAGGAGCGGTATACACTCCGCTCCTTCACCGCTCCAAAGATGATGCTAACAGGACTTTTTTTACCGTCCTGCCAGCGCACCGCTCCAGTGTGAAAGCCCTCGGGGCTTTCACACTGGAATCAAGGCAGCGGCACTTTCGGGTCGGTTTGCAGGCACTATTATTAGCGCAATAGCGCCTGCAAACCGCCCCAGTGTGAAAGGGCCCTAAGTGTGGCTAGCTCTACCCTCTGTAATAGAACCTTCGTAGATATCCTTTCAGCTCCTTATTTTTCCTAAAGAAAAACAGTTATGCAATATAAACTGCACTATTATACATGGTTTGGATTCTTCTACAACATCAGTGATATCCAATAATAACACCAAAGACACTAAGGTGACAACGTAATAACCTTCATCAAAAAATAATACAATAAAACCTTGGATTGTGAGCCTAATCCATTCCGGAAACATGCTTGTAATCCGAAGCACTCTTATTTCAGAGCGAATTTCCCCATAAGAAATAATGCAAACTCAGATGATTCGTTCCACAACCATTTATTGATAGGTCCTTCAGTTTATAGTCCATATAAAAAGATTATAGCAATGTGACCAGGTTGTGTAACCATAAAATGTCCATCCACAAATGGAAGCCTCCACAAGGGGAAGAAAAGAATGGCTGCACACCACAGGAACGTTCCAACGATTTTAATCCAAAAATAGCAAATGACAGCAAACAAAGATAGAGTGTCCGAACCCAGTAGGTCTTTGTTTGCTGTCATTTGCTATTTTTGGAATAAAATCGTTGGAGTGTTCCTGTGGTCTGCAGCCGTTCTTTTCTTCCTATTGATCATCGGTGGCGAGCCGTGGCTTGCACCCAGCGCATCCGGACTGTAGTGAATGCCCACCTGAAGCGGCGTCTTCCTCGTTTGAATCTTCAGCCTCCACAAGGGGATTAGCAGCAAAATCCAGCACGAGCTACAGAGTATAAAAGAGAAGAGAGGCGCCTCTAAGTGTAGCAATATGGTTACATTTAATGAAGGTCCAACATTTAGCAACTCACATGGTTGATGATTAAAAAAGGCACATCTAAGTATGCAGGCATCCGAGGTAAAGCTGTCCACATAGACCATCCTCCGCACCGCTGGCTCTCATCGTTGTCAGTCTGCAATCGTGACCAGGAAGACTACCCTGCAATAGAGCGATCTGAAAGGGAGGCTTGAACCGCTCGTGGAGCACAGCGTGAAAGGGACGACGTCAAAGGGCGGTATGGAGGATGGTCTACGTGGACAGCTTTACCCTGGATGCCTGCACACTTGGATCTGCCCATTTTAATTATCAACCATGTGAGTTGCTAAATGTTGTACCTTCATTAACCACTTGCCGACCGCCGCACGATTTACGTCGGCAGAATGGCACAGGCAGGCAAAAGGGCGTGCCCGTACGTCTCCCTAAATTTGCCGCTTAGCGGCTGTGCGCCTGCCATGGGGGCATGACTGTGGATCCCGCAATCTTGATGTTCCCCAGTGGCCCGCGATTGTGGCGAGGAGAGGTAGAATGGGGAGATGCCTATGTAAACAAGGCATTTCCCTGTTCTGCCTAACAACATAACAGGGATCTACTGCTCCCTGTCATCTGGAGCAGTGATCTCTGTCATGTTGTAGTGAGCCCATCCCCCCTACAGTCAGAACATATCCAGGGAATACACACTTAACCCCTTGATTGCCCCCTAGTGTTTAACCCCTCCCCTTCCAGTGTAATTTATACAGTAATCAATCGCTATTTGTAGCTCTGATTGCTGTATAAATGTCAATGGTCCCAAAATAGTGTCAAAACTGTCCAATCTGTCCGCCATGTTGCAGTCCCTATAAAAATCACAGATTGCTGCCATTACTAGTAAAAATAAATCTATCCCCTATTTTGTAGACGCTATAACTTTTGCGCAAACCAAGATACACTTATTAAGGTTTTTTTGACCAAAAATATGTAGAAGAAATTTGTTTTGTTATATATTTTTGGGGAACATTTATTATAGCAAAAAGTAAAAAATATTGCTTTTTTTTTTTCAAAATTGTCTTTTTTTGTTTATAGCGCAAAAAATACAAACCGCAGAGGTGATCAAATACCACCAAAAGAAAGCTCTATTTGTGGGAAAAAAGGACGTCAATTTTGTTAGGGCATATTGTCAGCTAAAGCGACGGTGTACCAAATCGCAAAAAATGCTCTGGTCAGGAAGGAGGTAAATCCTTCCGGGGCTGAAGTGGTTAAATGTAATCATATTGCTACACTTAGAGGTGCCTCTCTTTTCTTTTATACACATTTGTGACGGTACGTTTATATCAAGACATCGCTTGTTTATCAAGTCAATATTTATGAAAAAATTTGCTGGTCTTGCAAAATGGTCTCAAACCAAGTTACTCTCAAACCAAGGTTTTACTGTATACATTTCACAAACGTGCATTTTTCTCTTTAGTTGGTGCCAGTTGTACACGGTTTACAGGCCAGGGTTTTCTAACATGTATGATCTACTTACGTCCTGAAACAATTTTGTTTATATTGACATTGCATGCCTATTGTACTGCTTATCTAAAACTTAAAATAATTAAAACTATATATATATATATATATATATATATATATATATATATATATATATATATATATTTTTTTTTACATGTCTAGCTCTGCATGTGTGTGTGGTCCACTTTTTTTGGATTACGTGGCCGAATAACTGGCTTTAAACCATCCTGAACCTGAAACTGTACTTTTAGTATGCATTAGTCTCAATGGGGGATGGCCTTTCCATGGAATTGCCTAGCTTAGATAAAAAGGAAGGAGTGCTCGATGTCGAAAGAAATGTGACTTCTAAAATCTGGTTCATGGATCTTTATTGAAAATTAGCAACACGTACATCAAGCGAACGTGTTTCGGGGAAGTAACTCCCCCTTCTTCAGGGCTGTTGCTGCGTACGATTAGGTGGGAACGATTCCCATCAAAGGTTAGGTTGAATCAATGTTTATGAATAGCAGGATGCCAGATTTTGTTGTGTAGGCAGTAATATAAATGAATGGAGATATTACCGCACATGCTGGGCCAATTAAAAGAAAGCTGTTTGACTTCCAGCCAACAGCACAGTAAAGCTCTATATGAAGCAGGGACAGGTAATTTGTAGGATAAGGAGGGGGGTTAAAATGGTTGTAAAGGCTTAAGATTTTTACCTTAATAAATTCTCTGCATTAAGGTGAAAAACTTTTCCTGTGCAGCCCCCCCCCCCATCCCCCCTTATACTTGCCTGAACCTGATCTCGATCCAGCACTGTGCATGAGAGCCGGCTCAGGAGCAAGCCCACATGAATGCCCCCAAAGCCAGTAGATTGCTATGGTGGGCACTCGGTGGGGGTACCCTGGAGCGTCAGCGGGGGATCCCAGAAGAGGAGGTCTGCTCTGTGCAAAACCATTAGAACCCTTTCACCCTGAGGCAGTTTTCAGGCGTTTTAGTGCTATTTGCCTGAAAACTGCCTCCCATTCATTGCAATGGGTGCTTTCACACCCGGAGCGGTGCACTTGCGGGACGTTAGAAAAAGTCCTGCAAGCAGCATTTTTGGGGCAGTTTGGAAGTGCTCCCAAAACGGCCCTGCCCAGTGCAATGAATGGGCGGCGCTTCCGAAGTGCCACAACACAGGAGTTTTTAACCCCCGGTAAAGCGCCGCTAAAACGAGTGGCGCTTTACCGCGGACGCACGGGCGGCCCCAGTGTGAAAGGGGTCTTACACAGAGAAGGTAAGTATAACCTGCTCTGCTTATTTAAAGAATATATATATGCATTTACAATCACTTTAATTAAAGGATAACTGTAATTCTAACATTTATCTTTTAAAACCTGGCTAGAACCCCAAGATTTAAACACATGCATCAAGCCAAATGAAGTCTTTCAGCATTCATTGGACACCATATTGCACTTGAGTTGAGCTGAACACTGCATAAAAAACTGGCTGCACTATCCAACAAATGTGACCTAGGCTGCACAAGAACTGAAACAACAAGGTCATAGTCATATCACTTTATCCTAGTTGGTGTGCCAATGTACCTGTGATAAGAATAAGCTCTGATATACATGATTCCATGTACGTTGTAAACTGCGGAACATGTTAGTGCTATATGAATTCTACTTTAGATGTATCTGGTTTCACTGGTCTTGCTAATTAATTTCTTTAGGTATAAATTAATACGCCCAGCTACCACTCTGTGACCCCCTTACCTATACACTGCTCCTAACGTGTGTGCACCAGTCAGTGTGACAGATGGCCACCATCATTACACATGAATTATACCTTATGCTGACCTTTGTTGAGCTAATTTACTACGACAGTGTATGATATAAGGCTGTCATTAGGAGAAGTTGCTAAGAAAACACACAAATGAGCCTCTTGCTGGAAAAAACACAGAGTCCCATTCACAGCGGTGAAGCATAAAATTTCCTGGATTATGGCACAAGAAAAGATAGTTCGTATTATCCAAGATAAAGTTAGTAAATTTGAGTTAACCTGGGAACCTTGGGCCAATTTTTGGCATATTTCTTTACGCCCTGGCATTAGCCCTCCAGGGCAACAGGCTCTCTGAGTGACTCCGCTGCCATTCCTCATCAAGTGCGATAGTCTTCCCTCCCCCTTGCTTCTCATCCCACTTATCTACCTTCCTACCCTCTCCCTTTAGTACCCCTGACCCTCTGATTGTTCTCCTTGTAAAATGTTAACCCCTGGTATTTTTTTTAATTATTTGGGTACTTCTCTTTTGCCCTTTTTCGGATGGACAAGTTAATACCCTAATAACCCCAGGGTCCCTGGCCCCAGGGCCTTCACGTTTGATTATATAACTCCCTCTAAGAGGAAATCTTTGGTCCTATGTTGGTTTTACCACCCGTATATAATCATTAACGGGACAGGACATTACTCTTTACTACATTTAGCTATTGAGACTGGGCTACCCTCTATGGGTAGGAATCGACCGCAGGTGGGGGATCCGGGAGGGGGGAGTGGCCTCAAGCCCGCAGTAAGTTCCCATATGGGGCGGGTGGCAGGCGTCTCTCCTGATCCCTTGCAAACAATGGATTAAAGTCTCCCTTATTCTTTACAACCACACCTTACTTAACCCGGTAAATGAGTTTTACATGACCCCTGTTGGTTTCTGGTCCGGCAGACTACACATCTGTTACTGTCCTAGCGCCAGAGACATCTCTATTTTATTTTATAATTTTATTTTATAATTTTGATATACTTTAAACTGTAACACAGCTTATTGCTGGCAGGACCTTTCCTTTTACATCTTGCATTGAGAGGTTTCCCATGGAATTAATTTGCTCCTTATGTATTTTCGTAACTTCCTACCATGTAATGCCTTATACAATGGTTCTGTAAAAAATTTTTGTTACCACCAATAAAAATCTATTGAAAGAGAAGAAAACACACAAATGGAACACAATTGATAGTACAGAAAAAGAAAAAGAAATCTCCAGCACAGATACTGTGCCAAAGAAAAAGTAATTAATTGAGCAGATCAGATTGCTTCTCTCTATCGTATGTAACTATTAATAAGAGAGAAGGCTTAGTTTCTTCAGAGCCATAATTAGGAGCCATCATGTACTGCCTAATGTTCAGCAACATCCTGTTTCCAATCTGACTGCAAACACAAGATATAAATATGAGCCCATGTGGTGTAAAAGCCTGGAGTAGAATGTCTACATGTACACCAAATCCTTATGTGGATGACTATGAAACATGACAAAGGTATGAGATACAGCATATATTTTAGACATGTATGATGTGGGCAATTATTAACATCCACTATATAAACCAGGATTTCACAACTAGGGTTCCTCCATTGGTTGCTTGAAGTTCCTTGAGCAATTTCTGCCTCTCAGATAAGTTCCCACTGAAACCTGTTGAAAGAAGCAACAGCAAGTAGCTTTCTATAATGTAAACTAAATATATATGCATTATAACTATCTGTATCAGCAGGTGCCACTGCAGTGTTATAGTGTGTTATTCTATGGTAATGTAGTAATGGGCTCTTCTGTCTATGTTCAGTGTATGTACTTGGATGCTCCTTGTTCCTGTGTCGTGTTTCTAATGCTGTTCCATGATAAAGATATCCTCCGTGAAAGTAAAGCTATCATCTGCATACAACAAGCTTCCTGCTCATGATTCAATAACTTGCTAATAGGTTATGGGTCCAGGCACCCAGCAGCACCCAGAGCCACTGGAAAGAATACTCAGTGAGTCAGTGAATACTGTATGCAGACTGCTGAAATATGGCAAGCGGTTCATTTGTAAAGTTTGCAATAGCAAAGCTGAACAATGCCAATTACCAGCTGTGGAAATATAAACTACAAATGTTTCTAGGCAAGGATGACTTGTGGCAAGTACTGAATACAGACAGACCCACAAATGGAGAGACGGAAGGACTGGGACAGAAAGGATAGGCAGGCAAAAGCGATCATAAACTTGCTAGTGGAAGATGACCAGCTTTCCCACATAAGTACACAGAAAACGGCCAAAGGTATGTAGACTACATCACAAAAGCTGCATGAGCGTTCAAATCTAAACAGCAAACTGCTACGAAAGCTATATAGGATGAGACTAGAAGAAGACTAGCATATGTGTAACCACGTGAAAGTTATACTAGAGATCCTAGAGCAGCTACGCGCCATTGGAGAGGACATCAAAAGATAACCATACTGTTGCCTTGCTCCTCTGCAGCCTTCCCGCACCATATACTGCTCTTATTAATGCTTTAGAAACCAGACCCGAGCAGCAGCTGACACTGAAATATGTCAAACGGAAATTAATCGATGAATATGACAGAAGGAAAGAAAATATGCACCATGATGACAAAGCTCTTAAGATGTACATAGCCACAAAGCACAACAAATAAAGCAGAGCCTGTTTTCACTGTAAAAAGGACCGCTCACTTGCGTGGCACCTTTAAAGTGACACAGAGCGGCAAGCCACACGGCTGGTGCATAGACTCGGGAGCGACAAGCCACATGACTAGCGATGAGACCTTCTTCACAAACATTGATTACAGTGCAAAAGACAACATTTTCCTAACAAACGGGAAAAGCATCACATCAGAAGGTAAAGGCCAGGGTTTCCTGAACTGCATTACACCACAAAGCGAGCAGAGTATCCTGGTAAAGAAAGTGCTGTATGTTCCAGAACTAGAAGTCAGCCTTCTATCAGTGAAAAGTCTTGCAAACGGTCTAATGCCCTGTACACACGGTCGGACTTTGTTCGGACATTCCGACAACAAAATCTTAGGATTTTTTCCGACGGATGTTGGCTCAAACTTGTCTTGCATACACACGGTCACACAAAGTTGTCGGAAAATCAGATCGTTCTGAACGCGGTGACGTAAAACACGTACGTCGGGACTATAAACGGGGCAGTGGCCCATAGCTTTCATCTCTTTATTTATTCTGAGCATGCGTGGCACTTTGTCCATCGGATTTGTGTACACACGATCGGAATTTCCGACAACGGATTTTGTTGTCGGAAAATTTTATCTCCAGCTTTCCAACTTTGTGTGTCGGAAAATCCGATGGAAAATGTCCGATGGAGCCCACACACGGTCGGAATTTCTGACAACACGCTCCGATCGGACATTTTCCATCGGAAAATCCGACCGTGTGTACGGGGCATTACAGTTAAGTTCCAGGGTGATGAATGCACAATTCACAATAATAAGTGATTCCTTGCAAAGGGAAACCTGGATGATTACCTATACAAGCTCATCACCACAGACCAGGAAGCCAATATAGTCTCTAATGACCCACACAGCAAATGTATTCACTTATGGCACTGGCGGCTGGGGCACAGAAGTCCAGAAGCTATACAGGACATTATAAAGAGAGGCTTATCAGAAGATTTGACAATAGCGCCTTGTAAAGTACCCATGAAATTTAAGTGCAGTCTTGAAGTAAAAGCCACATGTGTTACCCTTCCACGGGCATCTCAAAGAAAAACTACCCATCCCCTGCAGTTCATACACAGTGACATATGCGTTCCGATGAAAACTCCCACGTCAGGCGGAAACAGATATCTACGGACTTTCATTGATGACTATTCCAGGTACACAACCACTTATCTAATGAAACACAAGAATGAATCAGAGAAACCTCAAGAGTTCGTTGCCAAATCTAGCAACATATTCCAACGCAAACCAGGAATAATACGCACTGACAATGGTGGAGAATACATAGGCAAAAAAGTGGCCTCATACCTGAAGAGACTTGAAGGAATAGTACACCAGACAACCGCACCTTACACTCCTGAACAAAACAGTGTAGCAGAAAGGAGAAATTGCACTCTTGTAGATATGGCCAGGTGCATGTTGTCAGATGCCAACCTACCTCACAAGTACTGGGGAGAAGCAGTCATGACTGCAACCTACCTACAGAACAGACTACCCTCAAGAGCCATTAAAAGTATTCCATTCGAAATGTTGCATGAATCAAAGCCTAGCATAGGGCACATCAGAGTGTTTGTATGTAAAGCAAATGCCCATATTCCAAGTGAAAAACAATCCAAGCTGGAGAACAGAGCTATAGAGGGCATTCAGCGACCAAACTAAGGGTTACAGAATCCTACACCCAAAGACTGACAAAGTGACAACAACCCGTAGTGTTTATTTTGATGAAAGCCCTTCACCAGAAACACTGATCGCTGAAAGCTGTGGAGTGAGTCTGCCAAGCTAACCAGAAGAAAAGGTCGATCAAAGCGAACCTGTGCAGGAATCAAAATAAAAGGTGGAACTCACAATACCTAAATCAGGTTCCCCACCAGATTCTGCTGAACTGCCAGAAATCAGAAGATACACTCAGACCACAAAGGGGATACCACCCCGCAAGCTGTCATACACTGTCAGAACACGCAGCATACTTGAACCAACATCTTGGGAAGACATTGAAAAACTACCAAAACGTGAAGCCAATAAATGGAGAAAAGCATCAAAAGAAGAATTAAAATAACTTCAAGAAAATAAAACCTAGACAGTCACAGAGTTCCCTCTTAACCACAAAACCATAGGAAGTAAGTGGACTTTCAAAGTAAAGTCAGACGCAGAAGGGAATATCCACAAATACAAAGCCAGACTAGTTGCCAAGGGTTACTACCAGAAATTCGGTGAAGATTGCGATGAAACATTCATTTCCGTCAGAAAACACTCCAAAATCAGAGCGCTTCTAATGCCCCGTACACACGGTCGGATTTTCCGACGGAAAATGTGTGATAGGACCTTGTTGTCGGAAATTCTGACCGTGTGTAGGCTCCATCACACATTTTCCATCGGATTTTCCGACACACAAAGTTTGAGAGCAGGCTATAAAATTTTCCGACAACAAAATCCGTTGTCGGAAATTCCGATCGTATGTACACAAATCCGACGCACAAAGTGCCACGCATGCTCAGAATAAATAAAGAGATGAAAGCTATTGGCTACTGCCCCATTTATAGTCCCGACGTACGTGTTTTACGTCACCGCGTTCAGAATGATCGGATTTTCCGACAACTTTGTGTGACCGTGTGTATGCAAGACAAGTTTGAGCCAACATCCGTCCTAGGATTTTGTTGTCGGAATGTCCGATCAATGTCCGACCGTGTGTACGGGGCATTAGTGTTGCAGCGGGGAAGGGCATTAGTGTTGCAGCGGGGAAGGGCATGCAAGTGAAACACCTAGACGTTAAAACTGCTTTCCTATATGGAGACATTAACAAAGATCTCTACATGAAGCAACCACCAGTGTATGAGCAAGGAGACAAAATTGTGTGAAAACTTCAGAAGAGCATCTACGGTCTTAAGCAATCTGCAAGGATGTGGAATGAGAAAATGAATGAAATGTTTACCGGAGAGGGATTTTCAAGTAGTAAAGGAGACCCCTGTCTATACTCCAGGAATCAAGAAGGCCGATGGATATACATCCTTATCTATGTTGATGACATTATAACCTGTTTGTACAAGAAGGAGATTATAATCACATAGTTCACAAGCTGAAAGAAAATTTTGAAATCAAAGAGCTAGGGAACATTAGCTACTATCTGGGAATCCAAATAGAGAGAGAAGAAGATGGAAGTTATCTTCTCAACCAATCTCAGAAAATGTCCAAAATCTTGGAACAATTCCATATGCAAGATGCAAAGCAAGTGAAAACTCCTATGGAACCCGGCTATCTAAAGAGCAATAAAGCAGAAAACTTGAGATGTATCGCAGAGCAATCGGTAAACTGCTATATGTTGCCACTGTGACAAGACCAGACGTAGCCGCAGCAGTGGGCATACTATGCAGGAAAGTCTAAGCTCCCTGTCTGTGACTGGAACGCATGGAAGAGAGTGATGCAATACCTAAGGGGAACAATTGAGATGAAGTTATGGTTACCAGCAACATCAAATCCAAAACTGGTCGGATATCTGGATGCTGATTGGGCCTGAGACTGCACAGACCGCAAATCCACAAGCGGATTAATCTAACAGTATGGGGAAGGAACCATAAGTTGGTCTAGTCGAAAGCAGACAACTGTCGCTCTATCTTCAACTGAATCAAAGTACATTGCAGCAGCACACGCATCTCAAGAAGCAATATGGATTCGTCAACATTTTGTGGACATTGGGATAGACATGTCAAAACCAATTCCCATTTTTGAAGACAACCAGGTATGTATAAAGCTTACACAATCAGAAAGGGTCAATCCTAGAACCAAACACATCAACGTCAAGTATTACCTACTAAGCGACAATCAAGAGCAAGGTGTTATTGACATTCAATACTGCCCATCAGAGGAGACGACTGCTGATGCACTCACCAAACCTTTATTAAAGGCATAGCTATTTCCAGAAGAAGCTGAATGTAATTTGACAAAGTACATACTGTTGAGAAGGGGTGTTGAAAGAAGCAACAGCAAGTAGCTTTCTATAATGTGAACTATATATATGCATTATATCTATCTATACCAGCATGTGCACTGCAGTGTTATTTATAGTGTGTTATTCAATGGTAATGTAGTAACAGGATGTTCTGTCTATGTTCAGTGTATGTACTTGGATGCTCCTTGTTCCCGTGTGATGTTCCTAATGCTGTTCCACGATAAAGACATCCTCCATGAAAGTAAAGCTATCCTCCATATACAACAAGCTTCCTACTCATGATTCAATAACCTGCTAATAAAACCACTGATCTTTTTAGCTATCTGTAAGGGGGAAATTCTTCCCAATGACCACACATGTAAGAAACATTCTTCCCACTGACCATCACACTAATGTATCATGAGTTGTAGATATAGTCCTTTTTAGCAGGGGTTCCCCAAGACCGGAAAGTTATTTCAAGGGTTCCTCTGTGTTGAAAAAGTTGAGACCGATATAGAACAAAAGTAAACGGAGTTCAGATGTTTCCTTTAAAGGGTAATGCTACAGCACATATTAGACAATTGTGAGCTTCTAACTTTGTGACAAAAGATAAGGAAAGTTATTTTCTTGGTCCAGCATGACTTTCCCCCTGTACACAAAGACAGTTCAATAAAGACATGGGTTAACCAGTTTGGTGTGGAGGAACTCAAGTGTCCTGCATAGAGCCCTGACCCCATCCCTACTGAACACCTTTGAGATCAGTTCCAATGCTCATTGTGA
Organism: Lithobates septentrionalis; assembly: GCA_037952835.1. NCBI lineage: Eukaryota > Metazoa > Chordata > Amphibia > Anura > Ranidae > Lithobates > Lithobates septentrionalis. The sequence goes on along the minus strand of JBBDGP010002659.1, from coordinate 590,739 downwards.
ACCAGGTCTTCGCGCCCATATTAATGTCCATGCTTTTGAATAGAGATGTCCAACAAGTTCCAAAAGAAGTAATGAGTAGGTGTCAGCTTAATGGCTGTGATATGGGGGTTGGTTAGCTCAGCGGTGGAGAGTGTTTTTAAAGTCCACGTCAATCAGAACTGTGTTTAAGGGCACGGCAGCCCAATTTTATTGAAACGAAAACAGTCTTTACAACACAAGGCTTCCAATGCAGGGGTTTCGGCTTCTCTCAAACAGCATCAACAGAAAATACAGAGTCACTTGGCTTTCCTGTAAGCAGTATCGCTGCTCTCTCTGATCTCCCAGACCATGGACTCTTCAGGATTACTCAGCCTACGCTTGCAGCACCTCACTTCAAGGACCAACTCTTGGTCTCTGGACAAGGTTCTCCCAGCAGCCCAGGCCCTCCCCACTTCTCAGGAACACAGGAATCCCTCCAGCCACCTCGGTGGACTCACTAGTCACTTTAGCTTTCTCGATCTCTCCAGAACCATGTTGCTATCCTGACCTTTCCAGTCCTATGGGCAAGAATTACCCCCAACATAGGGTCTTGTCTCCAGAGAAGGTCACCCCTCTGGGCTGGAGCTCACACAGAGACTCTCTCTCTCCAAATGGCAGCAACTGCCTTGAGATTTGATTTATATTGACACCACACACCCATGCACAGGCTGCAGTTTTCTAGCAAAATTTGGACCCAGAATTGGAGGTTCCACCCCACCCAAGACTCTTTGGAACCTTCAAACTCCAGGTCCCGATCTAGGATTACAAAACCCGCAGAAAGCTCAGAACACATCTCTCTCCAATCACAATACACACACTGCAGCTTCTCAAACTGCACCTTTGAGAATCCACTGTCCTCTCCATATCCATTTTTTACTCCCACATAGTGGCAGGGCCTCACTCTATCACACAGCTTAAAGTGATACTAAACACACACTGTTTAATTTACATTGCCTCTTCTATTTCTGTATGTGGATGATAGTACTGTAATTCTTTTAATTAAAACAAATATATAAATCTAAGTACCTTTTTTCTAATCTATATACAGATGTCACATGGCCCAGCTCTCTCCCAGCCTGTCTGCAGAGAAACATACACAGGAGGAGCTTCTAGTCCTCTGCTGCTGGTCCCATGTTCAACATTAAAAAAAAAAAAGTTTACTTTCTGCTATAAAAACACATGCAATAAAAAAAATGTAAAAAAAGAAAATTTCTTCATCAATTTAGGTCAATATGTATTCTGCTACATATTTTTCATAAAAACAAATCCCAATAAGGGTATACTGATTGGTTAGAAATATACTGGAATTTTTATTTTTTTTATTTTTTACTAGTAATAGCAGCGTTCAGCGACTTATATCGGGAATGCAATATTGCGGCGGACATATCGGACACTAACTGAAACTTTTTTTGGAACCAGTGACACCAATACAGTAATCAGTGCTAAAAATATGCACTGTCACTGTGGGTTAACATCAGGGGCGATCAAAGGGTTAACTGTGTGCCTAGCTGGTGTTTTTGTACAGTGTGGGAGGTGCTCTCACTGGGAGAAGACATGGATCCTTGTCCCTGCTTTGCAGCAACACAGGATCTATGCCTTCCCTACTGACAAAACAGCAATCTGCCTTGTTTGCATAGATAGACTGCCGTTCCGCCTCTGCACCTTATGATCGGCGGGTGCTGGCGGACATCGAGTCTGCTGTACCCATTGATCTCCTCCCACTGTGTATAATCACATAGGGGGTGAGCCTGTGCCAGCGTGCATTCGCGGCCCCTACCCAAAAGAACCGGATCACGTATATACAGTTGTGCTCATAAGTTCTGCCAGGGTATGTAAACCTATGAGCACAACTGTATACACATGATCCAGCGCACAGCTGCCGCCCTGCAGCAGTAAAACTGCTACAGGGCGGTCAGTAAGTGGTTAATGAAAGAACTGAAATCCAATGAATGAAAAAGGTTGGCCAAAACCCAAGAGCAAACAATATATTGCAGCTTACCAATTCTTAGATGTGATGGCTGCATTAGTTTCCTTATTTTTTTTTTTTACTCTCTCTTTCTTCTATTTTCATTTGGTGCTCTGGCCAGGAAGCCTGTTTTTCAGAAGCTCAAGCTCTCCAGCAAAATAGATCAGTTTACACGGATGAGACAAACCACTCAATACTGACAGGGGGGATTAAATGATCAGCTTTTATTCATTCATGTACAACCTTTATCCCAAAATGAAAAAAAAAAAATGATTATTAAAGTGATTGTCAGCAATCACCTTGTAAAACAATCCATTTAGTTTAAAAAAAGAAAAATGCAAAACATTTGTGTATAGATATAAATAAAAATGTACAAATCAATTTTTTCCCTTTTTATAAATGATCACATTCCCTCTGTTCTCAGCTGCATAAGAGCTGGGGGGAGGAGGAGAAGCAGCAGCACACTGACCTTCCCAGTGAATGGCTGTAAAGAGGGGGCGATTCAGGACAAGTCTGATCATTGGAGAGCAAGCTGAGTTCCCAGAATAGCTAGAGAACTGATCACATAGCTCCCAACTGTCCCTGATTTCAAGGGACTGTCCCTGATTTGGAGCAACGTTCCTCTGTCCCTCATTCCTCCTCATCTGTCCCTCATTTTGGTCTGATCTATATAGTTGTATATAAAATGCACTTTTTATCTATCAAAAAGTTTTTACCAGAGCTAAACCTTTCATCTGATTTCTAAATTGCTGCATTTGTAAATACCAAAAGCCAATAGAAAGGAATAGTAGTGGTAAAAAAGCACTTGTGGGTTTAACCAATCTTGTTTTCTTGTACAATTCTCCTTTCAGGGGGTGTGGCAAGGGGTGTGTCCTATGCCTGCATACTTTTGCTGATAGGTGTCCCTCATTCCCATCTCAAAAAGTTGGGAGGTATGTGACCAGGCTGTGCTCTCCTGCTTAGTGTGGTCAGTTTTTAATAGGAAAGCAAGGGGACTGGCAGGAACACCAGGGATTTCCCATAAAGGAAGCAAAACAATGAGAACAGAAGACTTTCTCATACAAGTACATGGTACAGCAGGCACATATCAGGAATAGGTTAGTGTTGGGGTAACAAACACTAAGCGTGAGCTGGAGTTTGGCTTCGGTTTGTTAATGTTGGGCCATGAACAGTTAGGTTGGGGAGGAAATTGATAGATAATGCTGGATGTCCACGAGCCAGGAAATGAGGTGGGCGCGGACTTCCTGTAGCTTCTAACGCATACTGTGAGACGCTCACAATGTGCAGTCAAAAGCAATTTCTGCGTAAGCGATTTCAGTACAGGAGAGGAACCGGTACAGCTGTCCAAAACTGAAGGGAAGGTACAAGGTCAGCTTTAAAGTTCAACTAAAGCCAAATATTCCTGCTAGTCTTTAAAGTGGAGTTCCGTTGAAAAATGATTTTTTTTTTATCCTAGTATTATTGCTAACGAAATTAAAATAACAGTACACAATGATCTTGATAGATTATTCAAAGATATACAGTGGGGATGGAAAGTATTCAGACCCCCTTAAATTTTTCACTCTTTGTTATATTGCAGCCATTTGCTAAAATCATTTAAGTTAATTTTTTTCCTCATTAATGTACACACAGCACTCCATATTGACAGAAAAACACAGAATTGTTGACATTTTTGCAGATTTATTAAAAAAGAAAAACTGAAATATCACATGGTCCTAAGTATTCAGACCCTTTGCTCAGTATTTAGTAGAAGCCCCTTTTGATCTAATACAGCCATGAGTCTTTTTGGGAAAGATGCAACAAGTTTTTCACACCTGGATTTGGGGATCCTCTGCCATTCCTCCTTGTAGATCCTCTCCAGTTCTGTCAGGTTGGATGGTAAACGTTGGTGGATGGCCATTTTTAGGTCTCTCCAGAGATGCTCAATTGGGTTTAAGTCAGGGCTCTGGCTGGGCCATTCAAGAACAGTCACGGAGTTGTTGTGAAGCCACTCCTTCATTATTTTAGCTGTGTGCTTAGGGTCATTGTCTTGTTGGAAGGTAAACCTTCGGCCCAGTCTGAGGTCCTGAGCACTCTGGAGAATGTTTTCATCCAGGATATCCCTGTACTTGGCCGCATTCATCTTTCCCTCAATTGCAACCAGTTGTCCTGTCCCTGCAGCTGAAAAACACCCCCACAGCATGATGCTGCCACCATGCTTCACAGTTGGGACTGTATTGGGCAGGTAATGAGCAGTGCCTGGTTTTCTCCACACATACCACTTAGAATTAAGGCCAAAAAGTTCTATCTTGGTCTCATCAGACCAGAGAATCTTATTTCTCACCATCTTGGAGTCCTTCAGGTGTTTTTTTTAGCAAACTCCATGTAGGCTTTCATGTGTCTTGCACTGAGGAGAGGCTTCCGTCGGGCCACTCTGCCATAAAGCCCCAACTGGTGGAGGGCTGCAGTGATGGTTGACTTTCTACAACTTTCTCCCATCTCCCGACTGCATCTCTGGAGCTCAGCCACAGTGATCTTTGGATTCTTCTTTACCTCTCTCACCAAGGCTCCCGATAACTCAGTTTGGCCGGACGGCCAGTTCTAGGAAGGGTTCTGGTCGTTCCAAACGTCTTCCATTTAAGGATTATGGAGGCCACTGTGCTCTTAGGAACCTTAAGTGCAGAATTTTTCTTGTAACCTTGGCCAGATCTGTGCCTTGCCATAATTCTGTCTCTGAGCTCTTCAGGCAGTTCCTTTGACATCATGATTCTCATTTGCTCTGACATGCACTGTGAGCTCTAAGGTCTTATTAGGCTTTCCTAATCTAGTCCAATCAGTATAATCAAACACAGCTGGACTCAAATGAAGGTTTAGAACCATCTCAAGGATGATCAGAAGAAATGGACAGCACCTGAGTTAAGTATATGAGTGTCAAAGCAAAGGGTCTGAATACTTAGGACCATGTGATATTTCAGTTTTTCTTTTTTAATAAATCTGCAAAAATGTCAACAATTATGTGTTTTTCTGTCAATATGGGGTGCTATGTGTACATTAATGAGGGAAAAAAATGAACTTAAATGATTTTAGCAAATGGCTGCAATATAACAAAGAGTAAAACATTTAAGGGGGTCTGAATACTTTCCATCCCCACTGTAAATTGCTTACTGTTAAATGTCATTCCTCTGTTTGTGGCCGTCTCCATCATTAATGTGTGTGGGCATGTGAAGCCCAATCGAGATCACTTCCTGGAATATGCATGGAGAGGTGTATGCTGGCTAACCAGCATGCACCTCTCGATCTCACGCATGCGCGATTCAACAATGGCTGTAGCGCCGATTATTTGTACTGCCCACAGACTCCTGGGAAATGAAGTGTCATCATTACCCAGGAGCATAGGTGAGGGAGGAAGTCTCGAGGAGCTTCGTGGACCAGGAAGTGGCAGATTACGAGGACTACATAGCAACAGGGCATTTAGGGCAAGTATAAAAAATGTTTTCCTCCAAATGTTTGTTTATAGGTTTAAAGGAAAAAAAAATTTAGGGTGGAACTCCGCTTTAGGTGTGATAAAGGCATAAAAGTAAGGCAAATGCAAAAAAAAAAACACTCTCCCCCCCACCCCCTCCTTAGGTGGGCAGATCTGACCCAAAACACACACAAAAATGCTCCAATAGTGCGGTAGAAGCAATGACAGGGGCAAGCACAGAAAACAAATTATCCCGTCTTTAATAGATAATCTTATCTACGTGTAACAAGCTCCCCCGGCTTCAGAATCCAAAAAATTTGGTAATAGGTTATATTTAGAGATCTAAACGCCTCGGCAGCTAGAAACTGCAGAGAGCACTTAGTTCAGAGCGGAGATCTTTCATAAAAATTTCATATAAATTTTACCCGCGGCTAGATTTATCTTTGAAACAAATGTGTTAATGTATTTGTAGAAGCTGCACCCCTTGCTTCCCGGTGACATTTGCGGATTTGGCTGATCATAAGAGAGGCCCTGTATATCACGCACGCCATCTGCTCCACAAATGTTTATTGTTGTTATTTACCGATCAATCTGTCTCCCCCCCCCCCCCCCCCCCCATATCACTGGTTGCCATTCCCTACAGTCAGTGGCATTTCATGTAAATGACTAGCAGGAGGAAGGTTCAACGGGAGGTTATTAGCATAAAAAGAGAAAAAAAAAAAGTCTTCTTTGGGAGGACGCTGCAAAACATCAGAAAAAGTTATTGTTATGAAAGTGTCCTCGGTTTAGACAAGACTCGTCTCTGGCACCATTTCTGAAAATTGAGAAGGAAAACTTTAGGAAATGTGACCATGGTCACCAATCAAAAACTTTGTTTCATTACCCAAATAACAAGTAAAACCACCAGGGGTAGCAACACATTTCTTGTTTGTGCGTATTCTTCTTTGATACTATAGGGCTGCTGTCTCCAAGGGGCTGGATGGGGCCCTTTGCTTGCTCTTATCCAGCCCTTGGGGTACTATTCCACCCACTGACACCAACAATGGGGCATAATTCCTGTCACTGACACACGAAACAATAGGGCACTCTTCCGCCCACTGACACCAATAGGGCACTATTAGTCCCACTGACAACAATGGGGCACTATTCCACTGACACCAACGGGGCATAATTCCTGTCACTGACACCAAAAGTGGGGCACTATTTCTCCCACTGACACCAACGATGGGGCACTATTCCTCCCACTGATACCAACAATGGGGGCACTATTTTGCCCACTGATTCCATTAATGTGCACTATTCCTCCAACTGACACCAACAATGGGGCACTATTCCTCGCACTGACACAAATGATGGGGCACTATTCCTCCCACTGACACCAATGGTGGGGCACTATTCCTTCCACTGACACCAACGGTGGGGCACTATTCCTCCAAATGACAAACAATGGGGCACTATTCCTCCCACTGACACAAACGATGGGGCACTATTACTCCCACTGATACCATTATTGTGCACCATTCCTCCCACTGACAGTAACAATGGGGCACTATTCCTTCCACGGACACCAATGATGGGGCACTATTCCTTCCACTGACACAAATGATGGGGCCCTATTACTCCCACTAACACCAACAGTGGGGCACTATTCCTCCAAATGACAAAACGATGGGGCACTATTCCTCCCACTGACCCAAAGGATGGGGCAATATTCCTCCCACTGACACTCAAGATGGGACATTTTCTACTCCCGCTGGCCACAATCCGGCCACCCTAACGTTTAAAGGACAGTAAACTGGCCCTTTGTTTAGAAATTTTGGAGACCCCTGTTATAGGGTATAATTCTATCACAATAAATAAAGAAATGGTGGAAGCAATTAATTAATTAAGTGTGTGTTCTCATGTAACCAAAAAAATGAAAATCTGTAAAAAGGGTTTTGGTAGGAGGACAAAAAGTATCCTCCCCCTAACCTATGCAACAAGTTTTGTTCAGTTAATTTAGATGTGTGTATGTGTATATATATATATATATTTTGTTTTTTGTTTTTTTGTTTTTTTCCTTACAATTTTCTGTATTCAACTAATTAACGCAATTGATGGCCTATCCATGCCTACAGTTTGAACCCAATAGGGGTAGGCTGGTTCAGACTATCAATTAATGTATTTGTATAAGAATATTCTTAAGAACTATTGCAAAGAAGTTAGTCACAATTATTATCGTGACAATGTCAATCTGTATTGTTAAGAAAATCCCTTCAATAAAAATCTATTGTAAAAAAAAAAAAAAAAGTATCCTCCCCCTAGAATAGCGGTTACCTACATAGACTATGCGGCTTATACTATCAAATACTATCGGTTTACAGAGCTGCGACCCCAAAGCTGTGCGACTTCCAAAGCGGTTTTGCAATACGACTGATGTTTTGCAATTTTGCCAAATCATAACAATACAGAAGTCACAGTCGCAAAGATAAGAAAAAGGAAAAACACTTCTTTGCACTCATGTCACAAAAAAAGTAGTGCAGGAACTATTTTTTTTTTTTTGTCGCTGCAACTTGAGTCGCAGCAATGAAGGTGGCACCCATGCATGTGTTTTTGACTTGCCATACGACTTTCTGTGTCACAACATCACAGCGAGTCGCATGAGAAGTCACAGCAGTGTGAACCGGGGCTAAGAGAATGATAACGCAGGACCAAAATTTTGAGACGGTCAGAAGATTGTCACACAACAGGAAATGCCTGCACAAGGACCTTCATGGCAGGATTACAAAACATTACATTTGTCTTCAAATAAAAGCTTTAGATTAAAAGCAAACCTAAAAGCAGACAATATATTTCAGCTTACCGATTCTTAGATGTGATGGCTGCATTTGTTTTTTTTTACCCTTTCTTTCTTCTATTTTCATTTGGTGCTCTGGCCGGGAAGTCTGTTGTTTTTCAGAAGCTCAAGCTCTCCAGCAAAATGGATCATTTTGCACGGATGAGACAAACCACCCAACACTGGTGGGGTTGATTAAATGATCAGCTTTTCTTTATTCGTGTACAACCCTTTATCCCAAAAGGAAAAAAACGGTTTGCCGAACTGATTATTAAATTGATTGTAATACATCACCTTGTAAAACAATCCATTTCGTTTAAAAAATAAATAAAATGCAAAACATTTGCGTATAGCTATAAAAAAAAACATTACAAATCAATTTTTTCCCTTCTTATAAATGATCACATTCCCTCTGTTCTCAGCTGCATAGGAGCTGGGGGGAGGAGGAGAAGCAGCAGTACACTGAGCTTCCCAGTGAATGGCTGTACAGAGGGGGCGTGTCAGGACAAGTCTGATCATTGGAGGAGAGCAAGCTGAGTTCCCAGAATAGCTAGAGAACTGACCAGGCTGTGCTCTCCTGCTTAGTGTGGTCAGTTTTTAATAGGAAAGCAAGGGGACTGTCAGGAACACCAGGGATGTCACATAAAGGAAGCAATACAAAGAACAGGATACTTTCTCATACAAGTACATGGTACAGCAGACACATATCAGGAATAGGTTAGTGTTGGGGTAACAAACACTAAGGGTACGTTCACACTGAGGCGCTTTTCAGGCATTTTAGTGCCAAAAATAGCGCCTGAAAAGCACTTCTCATGCCTCCCCAGTGTGAAAGCCCGAGTGCTTTTACACTGGAGCGGTGCGCTTGCAGGACGGGAAAATAGTCCTGCAAGCAGCATCTTTGGGCGGTGCGGGAGCTCCAAAATGCCCTGCCCATTGAAATGAATGGGAAGCGCAGCCAAAGCGCCTGCAAAGCGGTTCGGCAGTGCCGCAACACGGGCGATTTTAACCCTTTCTTCGGCCGCTAGCTGGGGTTAAAAGTGCCCCGCTAACAGGCCAAAAAGCGCCGAAATAACAGCGGTAAAGCGCCGCTAAAACTAGCGATGCTTTACTGCTAACGCCGGCACCTCCCCAGTGTGAAAGTAACCTAAGCGTGAGCTGGCGTTTGTCTTTGGTTTATTAGTGTATCTAAATCTGCTTTTACATTTAACACTAAGCTCCCCCCAGACTGGCAATATTGCTGTCCCTCCTGTGCTCATTCCTCCAGAGTTGTGTCTGACGAATACAGGAGGTGTGTTACTGGCCAGATCACTAGGTAAAAACAGGGGGGGGGGGGGGGGGGGGGCAAAGAAAAGAAAACAAATGCAGCCACCACATCTAATCATTGATAAGCTGCAATATATGACATTTTTGGTTTTAGGTTTAATATACCATTAAAAAAGACAGAAAATTACATTTGAAATTGGAGTAACATGTTAAAGCTATTCTGAGATCTCAATTATTCGGTTTACATAAGTTAGGTAGACAGAGTGGCAACTATAGCTTGTTACAAATTAGGTGGGATGCATATAATGAGCATTCATGCCTTGTTTCAGTCGCACGGTTTCACCCACTGTTTCTGTATTTGAACAGAAGCGATCTTCACATTCCATGTAAGCAGATAATGAATGACAACAATTCAACCGTCAAGAAGATATAGCTTAACTACTTCAGCCCCGGAAGAATTTACCCCTTAAAGCAGTTGTATACCTTTATTTTTAACTTTTACCTACAGGTAAGCCTATGTAGGTAAAAAAAATATCTCCTAAACCTGTAAGGTTTAGGAGATATTCCCCTCGCAATGAGCCGCTGACTGCAGCGGCGCATGCGCACAGGGGATTCTCGGCTGACAGCCCGGCAAACTCCGGAGCTTGCCGGGCAGAAGTCTCCCGCGCGCATGCGCGGGAGTGACGACATCGCGGCTCCGGCCACTCACAGCGCCGGAGCCGCGATACCCGGAAGACACGCCGAGGGGAGATGTCAGCTCCCTCGGCGTGGACCAGGTGAGATGCCGGCGCCTCGTTCTAAGGTAAGTATCTCATAATGAGCAAGTATGCGGTGCATACTAGCTCATTATGCCTTTTCCCTTGCAGGTGTAGAAAAAAAAAAAAAAAAGACAGCGGGTATACAACCGCTTTAATGACCCGGCCATTTTTTGTGATATGCAATTTCTTCCTTTTAACTGACAATTGCGCGGTCGTGCGACGCTGTACCCAAACAAAATTGAGGTCCTTTTTTTCCCACAAATAGAGCTTTTGGTGGTATTTGATCACCTCTGCGGTTTTTATTTTTTGCGCTATAAAGAAAAGAAGAGTGACAATTTTGAAAAAAAAACACAGTATCTTTTACTTTTTGCTAAAATATCCCCAATTTTTTTCTCAGGTTAGGCCGATATGTATTCTTCTACATATTTTTGGTTAATCGCAATAAGTGTATATTGATTGGTTTGCGCAAAAGTTATAGCGTCTATAAAATAGGGGATAGAAAAAAAGCAGAAGTTCCCAGCATCCAGGTATAACTCTTTCCAGCTCATCCAAGCCTCAGTACGATAGTAAGCAATGAGTAACACAAAGAGGAGGGATCCCTGTGTCCTGTGATGTACTCCAATCAAAGGGTTTTTACAGGTAAACCAAACATCCTACCTTCCTAATCTTCACAGGACAGGTCAAATGCATGACTACTCAAAAAATAGATTAGGAGGAACCCTACTAGAAAGCTGCCTGCAAGACCTGGCATCCTCAGAGGCATGAACATCTACCTTGTTGAACATAGAAAATATAAGAGAAGATCAAGTAGCAGACTCACAAATAAACTTGAACAGAAGCTTGATGCTGAATCACCCAGGAAGCACTGACACTGTCCTGATGGAATGGGTCTTGACCAGGAAAGGAGGAATCTTGCCCTCAATGCCATAGGCCTGAGAGAAAGAAAGCTGACAAAACCACCTAAAAATAGTGCCTGGAGAAGAAACTTTACCTTTGGAAGGCTTAGGTAGAACCAACATGGACTGTTCGAAGTGGAATGGAAGTTTGAACAGCTTGAACAAGATCCAAATGGTGAAGCACCTTCTCTTTAGGATGCTTAGCATAAGGGAAGGCAATCAAGGCCTAAGAACTACTTTATCCTAGTCAAGAACCAGAAAAGGTTCCTTGAGGGAAAGAAAAGAGCAGCCAACTCCAAGACCCTGAGAGCTGATGTAATTGCAACCAAAAAGACAACCTTTGGCATAAGTAGAAAGAGAATCTCTCAGAGAGGCTCAAAAGGAGAGATCCGAACAACAGGCAAGACCAAGGGTCCCACAGAGATAAAGAAGGGCTTCACAAAAGGTGCAATCCATGCAATCCCTGGGGGAAAAAAAAAAGCTTTCACCAGGGAATGAGATGCAATAAGTCTCTTAAACACAACAGCCAACCTGCTCTTTGATGACACCTAAAGTCAGAGAGGTCTCCAAACCAAACTGGGAAAAAAAAGCCAAAATGTTCCCCCCTTGACATATTGTCAAAGATGAAACATATGAGCCTAGGCGAAATAAGCCTTCTATGTACAACTTCCTGGAGGTTGATTTTCTTGACTTTTGAAGTGTAGGGACTATAGAGAGTCAGAAACATCCCCATCTTCCACATCTCTCAGGACTGGGGCTTCAATAGCCATGCCGTCAAAGCAAGCAACGGTAATACAAGATAGATGATGTGACCCTTAGACAGTAAAACTGGTTGATCTGCAAGAGCCCATGGTTCAACTGACAAGGGATTTACAATGTCTGCACACCAAGTTCTTATTGGCCAAGCAGAGCCATCAGGATCATTGGAATGTCCTTCACCTTTATCCTGTGCAACAGGAGAGGAAGAAGCTGCAGTAAAAGGAAGGCATCCACCGCAAATGCCTTAAGATTCCTAGTCCATACACAAGCCTGTCCAGTTTGTTGTTGTATCCGGATGCCAAGACATTCATACCACATCTGCTATACCCCTCTGCAGACAAATGTCTGCTAACGCCTTCGGTTGAAGAGTCCCTTCTCCTGGACTGGAATAGCTGGGATCCTACAGTTGCATGTGTTACCGATCCAGGGAAGCAGAGAAAATGGTAGACATGAACGATGATGTCATTGCTCCAGATGCGGAAATCAGCCTGAACTGCTCCAGATGCAAAGGGAACACTTTTAGGGGAGACTGCCACACAAGCCACATACAGGGGCACTTACTATTCTATGCTGCAATCGCAGAAGGCTCAATCTTCACTGCTCAAGGTGGGCATGCCCTGAGGGGTCTTTAGAAACCTTACTTCCCTCCCAAGAGGTCACTGCCCTGGACCAGATGAAATCTTTCCCTACCTCAGCATAATAGGCCAATACTAGAAAACCAAGGGGTCAATGCACTAACGTTTACTGCATGCGATAACACGGTCACGTGAATTATTTGCATGAATGAATCGCATACAGTAAAAAAAAAGTCCAATTCACAAAAAAAAAAAAAAAGAAAAAGAGGATTATTTTAATGCAAAATGAAAAAATTTGCTGGTAAAATATCGCCAAAAAAAAAAATGCGGTAAGCTCCGAAGTCCAATTCACAAACGGAACAGAGTAAAACAAAATGCGATATTTATCACCAGGGCTTTGCTGGTGGTATCACATGCTGTATTTGTTAGAAACAGCGCGGGGTCTCCCCACCCCCTATAGCTGGTTTCCAAGGAGCAGGCCTGGAAGCCAGCCGCCGCGTGCTTAACAACCGATCACTCGGCTGTCAGTAGAGCCCCCCTCTGCCCCAAATCACACCCCATGTGGCCTGGTATGGTTCGGGGGGGGGAGGGTCCCCTTAAAATCTATGCCATAACCGACAGCTGAGTCATCAGTTTTGACAAGAACGCGATGGCCGGCTTCCCGGCCCACTCCTTAGCAACCATCTCAATGCGATAAATTACCGCATGAAAATATGCAGTAATTACCGCATTAACTCGTAATGAATTGACCCCTAAGCCCCTGAAAGGAGATTTACAGAGAGACATCTGTAGGTATAGCCATCACCTAAACACACTAGTTAAAACTGGAGTTTCGTTGAGTTGGGAGGAGTTATGCCCGGGCAGGAGATACCTGCCTTTTTGGGCAGTGTCCATTGACCTGAAGGTGGCAGCAAAACCCATGTAGTCATGAATATGATGTGCCCTGTGTCCTGCAATGTGTGATTATGAAAAATTCATTTCTGCAGGGAACCCTGAACATGATGTTGGTCCAAAAATGGCAGCACCTTGGATTCCCAGATGCTGTGTCGGATGGACAGCGGAAGAGCAATGCTAAGCTGTCAACCAGAGTGGTGGGTAAAGCTTTTATGAAGTTAGTAGCCATTTTCTCTTTCTTCTTTTATTACATACAAAGGCCTCTAATGTTCTAGCCTGACTCCTCTTTCCCTTCTCTAACTCCCTACTATTTGGGTGTGCAAGCTCCTTCCCTCTAGCCTCACCTTTCCGCCTACCTTTCTTCTGTTTTCAGTTCCCTTTCAGATCTGTCTAGGTTATACAGTGGAACCTTGGTTTACGAGTAACACGGTTAACGAGCGCTTTGAAAGACGAGCAACTTTTTTTTTTTTTAATTCTGACTCGGTTTGCGAGTGTTGTCTCGCAAAACGAGCAGCATTCAAGCTAATGGGCGGTGCAGTACCGCATTTGGCCAGAGTTGCGGGGGCACCGGGCACACTCGGAACGGTTCGAAGCCAATTGGAAATACTCGGAATGACTCGGAAACACTTCGTTCCCGAGTCATTCCGAGGCTTTCCGAGTTTAGCCAAGCTGTCCCCGAGTATTTCTGAGGCTCTCCAGCGCCCCCCCCCCCCACGTCTGGCCACATGCGGTATTGCATGTAATAGAAGTCAATGCGGAACAAATTATCTTAGTTTCCATTGACTTCTATGGGAAAACGCGCTTTGATGTGCGAGTGCTTTGGATTACAAGCATTCTCCTGGAACGGATTATGCTTGTAATCCAAGGTTCCACTGTGTATATATGTATATGTATATATATATATATATATATATATATATATATATATATATATATATATATATATATATATATATGCGCACCACCTTCTGGATATTATGGTGGGTCCAGGGGACACCCCATAGTTGTGGGGAGCCTCCTCGGGACCCCTTGGGTCCTCATGGGTTCCACGAACACTCCTATTTATTGCTGTTATGTTAGCTCTTGTTTCTTCTGTTCATGTATCCCCTTCTATTTTTGCCTTCCTTGTGAGCCAACCCCTGTTACCACTTCAATGCTAGCACCTGCGTGGGCGTAACTTTTGCGTGTTAACCATTTGTTAAAACCAAATAAACTATTGAAACAGAAAGGGTAAAAGCCAAACAATCAATGAAAAAATAAAATAAAAATTCTCTACTCCAAGATGACAAAAGCTTTCTTGACCTACAAAAGCAGCAGCACAATCGCACGTATGGTGACAGGTCCCAACTTAATGAAGTCGTATCACCAAGCAGATCACACAATGGCTTGTTGACAGAACATTAAATATTTACATTAATTCCAGATTGATATCTGCCGCTGCTTTCCCATCCTTCCCATCACCCCCCCCCCCCCCCCCCCTCCCCTTGATGCATGTAGCCCTTGTGCCATTCCGTAAAATGAGGATCCTTTGTAGCTTCAACCAGCTCAGCGACTGGTATTCGAGAGTCTGCCGGCAGTACTACATTTATTACTATCACACTTGGCACACCCTGTTGCTGTGTTTGTTGTTTCAGTCAATTACCATCATGTCCAAATACAACATGTAACATACATTTTCTTAATTGCCAGTGAGCTGGCTATTTAGGAACTCTATGGGCTCATGCTGGTGGCAAATGCTTGCGTTGCTTTTTTTTTTTTTTTTGCTACAAGCGACAACGCTGCTATATAACTTGGCTTCAGGACCATGGACAGCAGATCCCCACTCAACGGTAGCTGTCTGGTACATTAAGGAGCTCTCGGTTTTCAATTTCAGTTTCTGCAGGGGGAACAGACTTCAGTAAGCAGCACGAAACAAGGGGGACCAGGAAAGGCGCCCAAAAACTAAATATGTCAGCAGCAAAATGCGCTCCCACTGCAGTCATCCCCACACACACTATTTCCTTTCCAAAAGGCATACAATGCTCTTTAAATATTACAGTTGTGCCATGCTTCTCAAGCACAGAAATAGCCAACTGATTTAATTGGGTCTTCTATAGTGCCTTTCTCACCCAGCGTAGCCCGGGGCACTTCAGCTGAGCTGCTAATGAGAGCCAGCCATCATGCAATGCCCTGGAAGCACCAGGGGGTCAGTCACTACTGCAAGAGTCGTGCGGGGAGGCGGCGACAATAAATGCTTGTATGTAGGTTAGTGCGGGGACAAGTGTGTGCTTTATGCTTATCTTGCAAACATAATTTAAATCCAGCAATAAAAACAAATATGCATCGGCTCTAAAAATGTTATTTTTATTTGCCAAAAGAAAAAAGTATAAAAAAAAAAAAACCACAAACAAAAAACACACCATCTGTATCCTTTGATTGTAAAGGGCTTTTTAAACGTCCTATTGAAGCAATTTCTGCAGCTATCCACCTTCCTCCTACACACTTAGCTGGTGTGATAATCGAACAATTACAGCTTTAGGCTGCAGTGTAAAAATATAAAATCAAAGTGTAAAAATAAAAGGTGTTGCAAGCAGCAGAAACAAAAAAAAAAAGACAGGCAGTCACAGGTCACAGCACTTAAGAATAAATGTAAAGAAGAAGCAACAAAAACATTGTTAAATATATATATATATATATATATATATATATATACACACACACGTACATATATATTAGGGCTGTTACTGATTAAAATTTTCGTCTTCGTTTAATCGTTTTTTTTCAATCGATTAATTTCGATTAATTATAACGCACATACAGATCCAACTACTTTTAGCTGATTTAGCACCGTTGTTATGGCAATGGCCGAAGCCGGACATAGCGGGGCATGGCTAGGACGTCACACGTCATAAACTCAGTCTTACCGTGCCCATAATTGCAGCCTTACCATGCCCATAATCTCAGCCTTACCGTGCCCATAATGCAGTCTTACCGTGCCCATAATCTCAGACTTACCGTGCCCATAATGCTTTCTCACCGTGCCCATAATCGCAGCTTCGCCGTGCCTATAATGGCGTCTCACCGTGCCCATAATGCAGTCTCACCGTGCCCATAATCGCAGCCTCACCGTGCCCATAATCTCAGACTTACCATGCCCATAAGGCAGTCTCACCGTGCCCATGATCTCAGACTTACCGTGCCCATAATCGCAGCCTCACCATTCCCATAATGCAGTCTCACCATGCCCATAATCGCAACCTCACCGTGCCCATAATCGCAGACTCACCGTGCCCATAATCGCAGCCTCACCGTGCCTATAATGGCAGCCTCACCATGCCCATAATGAAGCCTCACCGTGCCCATAATGAAGCCTCACCGTGCCCATAATCGCAGCCTCACCGTGCCCATAATCGCAGCCTCACCGTGCCCATAATGCAGTCTCACCGTTCCCATAATGCAGTCTCACTGTGCCCATAATCGCAGCCTCACATGCCCATAATCGCAGCCTCACATGCCCATAATCGCAGCCTCACCGTGCCCATAATCGCAGCCTCACTGTGCCCATAATGCAGTCTCACCATGCCCATAATCGCAGCCTCACCGTTAACCATATTAACGATTAATCGGAGAATTAATCGTTAATTTCCGTAGCCCTAATATATATATATATTTTTTTTTTTAATAACATACATGTTATACTTACCTGCTCTGTGCAATGGTTTGGGCCCATCACCAGCAGTACTGGTCCCTCCCCCCCTGCCAAGTGCCCCCAATAGCAAGCCTCTTGCTATGAAGGCACTCGAGCAGGCTCGCTTCTGAGCCACGCTCTGTGTGTCCATTTACAAACTGAGTGCGGCTCGGCCCAGCTTCCCACTCTCTTCTCATTGGCTGTGATTGACAGCAGCAGGAGCAAATGACCCGGAAGAGCCGCTACTGCTTTCATGAACATCGCTGGATCGAGGTGGGGCTCAGGTAACTATAAGTGGAGCGAGCTGCTCTGAGAAGGGTTTTTTTTTTTGTTTAGTTTTTTGGTGTCATGACCTGGATAGGTGAGAAGTTTTTTTTTTTACATAGAATGCATTAAGGTAAAAAAAAAAAAAAACCTTGAGCCTTTAAAACCACTTTAAAGCAACCCAAAACATAACATGTTTTAACTTACCAGTCCGTAGATGTGGTTGTTGAATTCATTTTTTTTTTTACCCTCTCACCAGCATCCCACCTCCTGCACCCCCACCATGCATGAAGGAGGGGGCACCTTTGCACAGCAGCATTGTTAACCTGTGGGGAGTGTTAGATGGACTAGCAGATTTAGATACCCTATCAAATTGAAGCCAAACTTTAACTACAGCTTTTGAAGAAGTTACAGCAACAGTTTTTTTTCCTTTTCGGTATAAAGGTTTTACAAGCTTAAAAAAAAAAAAAGATGATTATTGTAAACATGCCTGCCAGTGGTAAATGGTTTGTCTCATCCTTGTAACTAATGCATTTTGATGCAGAGCTTGTTCTTTTGAAGAAAAAAAAAACAGACTTGCTGGCTAGATCACCAGATGAAAACAAAAGAAAAATAACTAAATGCAGCCAACACATCTAAGAATTGGCAAGCTGCAATATAAGAAATGTTTTCTTCGGGGTTAATGCTGTAGTTCAAGATTTTGTATTAATATATAAATCGTATTATTTGGCGGTTTCTTAATACCTGCCTAGAGTTCAGCTTTAAGCAAGATATCACAAGCCAGCGGCTGATTCAAGCCTTTGCCTACTCAAAGCTGAAATATCAATTATGAGTTATTGTGGCAGCTTCAGCACACCAGTATTATTTGAAAACAACATGGTACGAGCTCCAATTCACCACTAATGCTAAGATATACCGAACAATGACATAGATCAAGCCAGCCCCTCTGGATGTGCTATGCTGGGAAACACTCAGGAAGCCTAAGGAAGTAATCTATTACACCAACACACACACTGCTACCTATACCATGAATACTCTCTATGTGCTTGACTTACAACCATCACATTGTAAAAAAATAATACTTCGCCCCTGTAACAATCCCTGTACATTCTTTCAGTAAAAGAGTGAATTATTACTTCCTTCTCGGCGAAATAACAGTACAATTATACGGAGCTCCATGGCAAGTGGAGAATAAATACATGATAATCCATTTTAATAGACAGACTCGGTTCCTGCCAGCCCTCCACTTTTATGAACATGAGCTGCATTGTGCCAGCCTTACGGTCACAGTACATTCTCACAACTCCATACTAATACGTTTTATAATACGGCCTTATTCTCACAAAGGGAATTAATGGAATTCACGTTTAAAAGGTCTGTATTCACCATGGATGGGTGCTCCGTTTAAAGGAGACCTGACACAAGAAAGAAAAATTAGAGGGATGCCACTGATGGACACTTCTGAAAATGTGTTGGTGACGGGATATTCACGGAGTCTGTCCTCAACCACCCTTCACATCACAACTCCTCTTCACAGTGCAGTCCCCTTCAAATAACAGCCCCCCTTTACAGTGCAGTCCCCTTCAAATCACAGCCCCCCTTTACAGTGCGGTCCCCTTTACATTACAGTGCCATCCTCTTTACATCCCAGCTCCCCTTTACAGAGCAGTCCCCCTTTACATTACAGTGCCATCCTCTTCACATCACAGCCCACTTTACATTACAGTGCAGTCCCCTTGACATCAAAGTCCCCACTTACCTAGTGCCCCTTTACAGTGCAGTTCCCTTTATATCACAGTGCAGTCCTCTTCACATCACAGCCCCCCTTTACAGTGCAGTCCACATCACAGCCCCCCTTTACAGTGCAGTCCACATCACAGCCCCCCTTTACAGAGCAGTCCACATCACAGCCCCCTTTACAGAGCAGTCCCCTTCAAATCACAGTCCCCCTTTACATTGTAGTCCACATCACAGCCCCCCTTTACAGTGCAGTCCACATCACAGACCCCCTTTACAGTACAGTCCCCTTCAAATCACAGCCCCCCTTTACAATGCAGCCCCCTTCACATCACAGCCCCCTTTTACATTACAGTGCAGTCCCTTTCACATCACAGCCCCCCCCCCCCCTTACATAGTGGCCCTTTACAGTGCAGTCCGCTTTACACCACAACCCCTCTTTATATCAGTGTGCACAGCCACCCTTTACAGTGCAATCTCCTTCACATCACAGCCCCCCCTTTACAGTGCAGTCCCCTTCACATCAAAGCCCCCCCTTTACAGTGCAGTCCCCTTCACATCAAAGCCCCCCCTTTACAGTGCAGTCCCCTTCACATCACAGCCCCCCTTTACAGTGCAGTCCCCTTCACACTACAGCCCCCCTTTATATAGTGCCCCTTTACAGTGCAGTCCCCTTTATATCACAGTGCAGTCCCTTCACATCACAGCCCCCCTTTACGTTACAGTGCAGTCCCTTTTCTCTCTAATTACTGTCCATTTTTACTCTCTGCCTTCTCTGTGCAGTCCTGCCTTGGGCAGGGCAGAGGCAGGATTCAGCCTGTGTCTCCTGTCCCTCCCCAGCAGGACAGGGGACGGGAGAAGCTGAAGATCTGGATGGAGGGTGGGAGCTGCCCAACTTATATTAACTTAACTTATATTATATTATATTAACAAGAAAGGTGATTACCAACATGTAGAGAAGACTCCAGCTCTCTGTGCAGATCTCCAGCTCCTCCTGCCCCCTGCTCTGCTAACAGGATGAAATCACCAGCAGGGTAAAGAGAATACACAGGCATGGCCGCACAGCAGGACATGAGCGGTGACCACAGTCTGTGATAGCCCTGTCCTGACCATGGTTGCTGCTCCTCCTGCTGTGTGGTCCAGTCATCAACAGGCCACGAACCGGTACAGGTCCACAGTCCGGGGGTTGGGGACCCCTGCTTTAAAGGATTGGTTCACCTTTTAAACATGTCAAAAACCTGTCTTTAAAGTGGCTGTAAACCTTAAGACATGAAATATGAACAAAGCACATCCCTGTATAGTGTGTACTTGTCTCAATCCAGAGCACCAAGTGTTATTTCTCTCTGCTGCCTCGTTCCTTTACTATTTGCATCAGAAACTTCTGACAAATTTTCCTGACATTAAGATAAAGGGGAGGAAGCTGCAGCACACAGCCTGGGATGGACAGCCTCAGGTCTGATCCTGCGAACTGTGTGAAGGGAGAAGGGGGGGGGGGCTCTTCACTCAAATCAGCTCTTGGCTCTCATCACTGAGCTCTGCGGAATGTAATTTCAGCTCCATGCCCCCTACTTTCTGGCAGCTCAGACAAGCTTTATGAATTCTGGACTTTGAACAAGCAAAGAGGAGAGAAGACTGCAGATAAACAGGTACAACTTATGTAGGAGGATTTGTTTCATCTCTGTGTATCACTTGAGCCTAATCACCTCTCCCCTTAGTCTCCCCTTCCCTGTGACAGTGGGCAGGGGCTCCTCTTCCACGCAGCAACATTTAAATCGGCACAGCTGTGCAGCATTCCACCCGCACAGCCATGCCATTTTTTCAGAGATCTGTGAATGAATAAACTACAAGATGTTAAACTTACCTGCTCTGTGCAATGGTATTGCACAAAGTGGTCTTCTTTCACCAACACTGGTGTCGCCTATCGGCATTTTCTTCTACTTTTTCCTGTGGATGCACCAATAGAAAACACAGTGCAGCTTGGCCACGCCCCACTCCCTTCTCACACTGTTTGAATGACAGCAGAAAGGACGGCACCGGATCCTGCAGGACGGACGGCACAGAATCCTGCAGGACGGACGGCACAGACTCCTGCAGGGAGGACGGCACAGGATCCTGCAGGACGGACGGCACAGGATCCTGCAGGACGGACGGCACAGGATCCTGCAGGGAGGACGGCACAGGATCCTGCAGAACGGACGGCACAGGATCCTGCAGGACGGACGGCACAGGATCCTGCAGGACAGATGGCACAGGATCCTGCAGGGCGGACGGCACAGGATCCTGCAGGGCGGACGGCACAGGATCCTGCAGGGCGGACGGCACAGGATGATGCAGGGAGGACGGTACAGGATGCTGCAGGGAGGACGGTACAGGATGCTGCAGGGAGGACGGCACAGGATCCTGCAGGGCGGACGGCACAGGATCCTGCAGGGTCGACGGCACAGGATCCTGCAGGGTCGACGGCACAGGATCCTGCAGAGCAGACGGCACAGGATCCTGCAGGGAGGACGGCACAGGATCCTGCAGGGAGGACGGCACAGGATCCTGCAGGGAGGACGGCACAGGATCCTGCAGGGAGGACGGCACAGGATCCTGCAGGGCGGACGGCACAGGATCTTGCAGGGCGGACGGCACAGGATCCTGCAGGGCGGACGGCACAGGATCCTGCAGGGCGGACGGCACAGGATCCTGCAGGGTGGACGGTACAGGATCCTGCAGGGAGGACAGCACAGGATCCTGCAGGGAGGACGGCACAGGATCCTGCAGGGCGGAGAGCACTGGATCGCTGACAGGACTCAGATAATTGTCATGGGGAGGGCAGCAGTTAGTAAGGAGATTCCCCTGAATTAAGGTAAAAAGAATTGTTAAACTTTCGAACCACTTTAATGTTACTAGATTATTTAGATGACTACTGCATGAAAAGCTCTTGTCAAGTATTGATTGAAAATATATCATTTTAACATCTGTTTGTGACTGTTGCTCATACTCAAAATGTCACAGCCAAGTAGATATGAATCAGTGAAAAGAAATAGCAATTGGGGAAAAAATAAAACTTTTTTGTTCCCACTTATAGAGGAACTGCAGTCTGCTCACATAATTTGTAAAAAAAAAAAAAAAACATCTTTGCCATTCTGAACCTTCCTTCCAACCACTTTGCATATTATTTCACATATACTGTGATTATGTACTTCCCAAATATTCTGCAGAAATCTCCCTCCACCAAGTCTGGCAGAGGCCATTTTAACTGTGGGCAGCTGAAGCTGCTGCCTGTTCACTTCCTGGATTTACACAGAGGCACACCTCCAGCCCTGTAGCTCCAATTGGCCCTCTTATGACCCACCACCCCTCCCTTCCTAGAAAACTCTCACGAGAGAGAGAGTTGTACATGATGTCATAAGCCTAGGCTAATGACCAGACAAGAAACATGAAGTGGGCTGTATAAGGTATTTACTGGCAGGAAAAAAATGTTTTACGATCCAAAGTTAAAACAACTAACAAGGGCAGAAGATTTAATAGAAGGAAAGATGAAAGATGACTGAAGGTCCGCTTTAAGGGCTCATGCACACAGGACGTTTTTACAGCTGCTGTTCGGTGCGTTGATGTTTTTTTTAAACTGCCTCTAAAAGCCCCTCTGTGTTAGCCTATGTGTCCATGCACACAAACTGTCAGAGGCGTTTGGAGGCATAAGAGGGCCAAGTAGAAAAAAAAATGGCAGCCTGTGCTTCCAGGAGCAGTTAAAAACGAGCTGTAAAAATAAAAAAGCCAAAACGGGGCTAAACACGTCAAGACGCGTTTGACGTCTTTTAGGCGTCTTTACATTATAGAGTGTTTTTAATGAAAAAACAGCCAAAACATGCTGGAAAACGCGCAATAACACCAATTGTAAAAATGTGGCTAAATGCGAAAAAAATGGCGTTTTTAGCGCTGACTTTTTGGAAACATCCTGTGTGCATAAGCCCTTAAGTGTGGGAAACATTTTGACCTAGCAAAGGGGGCGGAGTAATAACATTATTTTTGAAAGAATCTAGTATGCACATTTGTCTTAGGAAAATAGAAAAAAGAAGAAAAAAAAGAACCTTTAGTGATCTCAACTATTTTATATGAATCGATCTGTACAGAGTGGTTGCAAGGCTTTTAAAAGTGAAATGTTGGATTGGTTAAAAAAAAAAAAAAAATTTCAATTAAAAAAAGAAAAAAAAACCTTTTCAACTGGGAAAACTTTCGATTTTTGGAAAAGTTATCATTGGAGGTCCTAGCCTAGTTTTGTTATATACATACTACGACTTGTCAGGCCAGAGCTCTTTCTGCAAGGGAGTTCTAACTGGGAGGATCCGTCTTTACTATAATAAAATAATCAGTTCCAATGTTGTAATAAGGAACACTCTCTCCACATCCCTCCCTCTCATCTCACTGTAGATGAAAAGCTCCCCGCAGTGAAGGACATTGCTGGGGATGCCTGAAATTCATCCTCAAAACTCTGGCCTCTTAGCTAGGCTTTGCCAAGCAACATTTCTACAGAAAAGTATAGAATTATAATTGCTGGTTTGCAATGAATAACTCAAAGTGGACCTACCATCTGATAAGTTTGTCATGTTAAGTCCATGCATGCTAAATATGGGGTAAATGTAGCACTTTCAGATATTTATTACCTCCCACTGAGATAATACTACTTGCCCTGGCAATGCCTTCATCTGCTTTTCTCTTCAGAAAGGTGGCGCCATCTTTGTTCAGCCATCATCCAGGGGGGTCAACCAGCTACTTCCAGGACTAAGATGCCAGCTCACAGCTGACACAATCATGTAAAACCTAGTACTTGTGTTCACAAATATCTAACGCAGATCAGCAGCAGCTACAGCCACTCACCTTGTGATTTGCTAGTTACAGTCTTGCAGTTTTATCATTCAGGAAGAGGAGGAATGAAAATGCTTCCTCCCACCTAAAACTGACTGATGATGTCATCTCACAGTGAGCAAAGCAACCTCACTAGAACCGGCAGAATTGTTTATTAATAAAAGTTACATGAAAATGTGTGTGTGTGTATATATATATATAAATAAATATACTGTATATATATATATATATATATATATATATATATATATATAGATAGATATAGATAGATATATATACATATATCTATCTATATATATATATATATATCTATATATATATATATATATATATCTATATATATATATATATATACACATATATACAGATATCTATCTATCTATATATATATATATAAAGATATCTGTATCTGTATATATGTATGTATATATGTATGTATGTATGTATATATATGTGTGTATATATATATATATATATATATATATATATATATATATATATATATATATATATATATATATATATATATATATATATATATATAGCGCTGGTAGATTTTTATCTACCGCTTATAGGTAAATTTAGTGGGTTATCTGTTTTATACATAGTCAGATTTAGCCTCTGTTCCAGTTTGGCTGTGTTGCATGTAGTTTCACACTGTGCCTGTGGGTGTCGTTGTCGCCATGGGTCGGTGTTGGAAAGGCAACGTGTCGAAGCGTATGGGTGCTCTTCTGTCCCGGAGATAACTCGGTGGAGGTGGTCCTCCGGGTTGCATTCTGGGAGAGGGTATTTATGGAACAGACGCCATATTTTACGGTCTTTTTCGTTCCGTCTGCTGGCGCTCCTGGCCGACAGGTAGGTGTTAGGAGTACTACCGCGTGGTCCTCCGACCGGGAGGACCACGTTGCTGCAGCGTGTGGGTGGGCCCAGAAGCCTGTCTGGGGCCTACCACAGCAGGCGAGGGAATGGTCCTGGGCTGTCTGTCCTACGGGAAGAAGCTGGACAATTGAGAAGATCCCAGGGGAGGACCCGTCATGGAAGGATCATGCAGAGTGCTGGTCTGGAGAGGGGCCTGGTGACTCAGTTGGAGGACGCATCCTAAAGTTAACCTACTGCATAGTACTGCTGGGTCGGCTTAAAGGTTCTAGTGCTGTGTTTGCTATCCAACGTAAACCATTACATCCTGTGGAAGAGGATCGTACGGGTTTCTATTCCATTCAAGTCTGTGGCAGAGAGTTTTGTTCGTGCTGCGTGGCGGTTGCTAGGTTAGTGAGAGAAACCTATCCGGGCGGGCAAAGATTCAACTCTAAAAGAAGAGTACATTAATCTACAAGATTCCAATTCCTAATACTACATCAAGAACATGTATTTAAACTTCCCTGCAACTCTTCTTCTACCTCTTTCCTGCTACTTCCTTCAGTTACTCTCTTTAAAGCATTGGAAAAGATACTCAAGTGACTGGTGTCTACACTGTCTGGTATTAAACTCAACGGGACCCTAGACCCGGTTCTGGTGAAATTGAGGTAACAAAGGTGACGGTAACAGCCCGCTTTAAACAGCTCCACCGTGAGTTATTGCTACATATATATGAGCGTGTATATATATATATATATATATATATATATATATATATATATATATATATATATATATATATATAGTGTGAGTGTACAGCTTGTATAACAGTGTAAATTTGCTGTCCCCTCAAAATAACTCAACACACAGGCATTAATGTCTAAACCGCTGGCAACAAAAGTGAGCACACCTTTAAGTAAAAATGTCCAAATTGGGCCCAAAGTGTCGATATTTTGTGTGGCCACCATTATTGTGCAGCACTGCCTTAACCCTCTTGGGCATGGAGTTCACCAGAGCTTCACAGGTTGTCACTGGAGTCCTCTTCCACTCCTCCATGATGACATCACAGAGATGGTGGATGTTAGAGACTTTGCGCTCCTCCACCTTCTGTTTGAGGATGCTCCACAGATGCTCAATAGGTTTTAGGTCTGGAGATATGCTTGGCCAGTCCATCACCTTTACCCTCAGCTTCTTTAGCAAGGCAGTGGTCATCTTGGAGGTGTGTTTGGGGTCGTTATCATGTTGGAATACTGCCCTGCAGCCCAGCCTCCGAAGGGAGGGGATCATGCTCTGCTTCAGTATGTCACAGTACATGTTGGCATTCATGGTTCCCTCAATGAACTGTAGCTCCCCAGTGCCGGCAGCACTCATACAGCCCCAGACCATGACACTCCCACCACCATGCTTGACTGTAGACAAGACACACTTGTCTTTGTACTCCTCACCTGGTTGCCGCCACACACGCTTGACACCATCTGAACCAAATAAGTGTATCTTGGTCTCATCAGACCACAGGACATGGTTCCAGTAATCCATGTCCTTAGTCTGCTTGTCTTCAGCAAACTGATTGTGGGCTTTCTTGTGCATCATCTTTAGAAGAGGCTTCCTTCTGGGACGACAGCCAAGCAGACCAATTTTATGCAGTGTGTGGCGTATGGTCTGAGCACTGACAGGCTGACCCCCCACCCCTTCAACCTCTGCAGCAATGCTGGCAGCACTCATACGTCTATTTCCCAAAGACAAGCTCTGGATATGACGCTGAGCACGTGCACTCAACTTCTTTGGTCGACCATGGCGAGGCCTGTTCTGAGTGGAACCTGTCCTGTTAAATCTCTGTATGGTCTCAGCCACCGTGCTGCAGCTTAGTTTCAGGGTCTTGGCAATCTTCGTATAGCCTAGGCCAATTTTATGGAGAGCAACAATTCTTTTTTTCAGATCCTCAGAGTTCTTTGCCATGAGATGCCACGTTGAACTTCCAGTGACCAGTATGAGAGAGTGAGAGCGATAACACCAAATTTAACACACCTGCTCCCCATTCACACCTGAAACCTTGTAAGATTAATGAGTCACATGACACTGGGGAGGGAAAATAGCTAATTGGGCCCAATATGGACATTTTCACTTAGGGGTGTACTCACTTTTATTGCCAGTGGTTTAGACATTAATGGCTGTGTGTTGAGTTATTTTGAGGGGACAGCAAATTTGCACTGTTATACAAGCTGTACACTCACTACTTTACATTGTAGCAAAGTGTCATTTATAGATATAATAAAATATTTACAAAAATGTGAGGGGTGTACTCACTTTTGTGAGATACTGTACATATACATACACAGACTGTGTAGATACAGTGCCTTGAAAAAGTCTTCAAACCCCTTGAAATTTTCCACATTTTGTCATGTTACAACCAAAAACGTAAATGTATTTTATTGGGATTTTATGTGATAGACCAGGGATATGCAATTAGCGGACCTCCAGCTGTTGCAGAACTACAAGTCCCATGAGGCATAGCAAGACTGACAGCCATAAGCATGACACCCAGAGACAGAGGCATGATGGGACTTGTAGCTTTGCAACAGCTGGAGGTCCGCTAATTGCATATCCCTTTGATAGACCAACACAAAGTGGCACATAATTGTGAAGTGGAAGGAAAATGATAAATGGTCTTCAAAATGTTTTACAAATAAATATGTGAAAAGTGTCAGAAGCCACCTAATAAGTAGAGTCCAACTGTGTGTAATTTAATCTCGGTATAAACACAGCTTTTCTGTGAAGCCCTCAGTTTTTTTTTAAAGAACCTTAGTGAACAAACAGCATCATGAAGGCCAAGGAACACACCAGACAGGACAGGGACAAAGTTGCGCATAAGATTAACATAGGGTTAGGTTATAAATAAATATCCCAAGCTTTGGACATCTCACAGAGCACTGTTCAATCCATCATCCGAAAATGGAAAGAGTATGGCACAACTGCAAACCTACCAAGACATGGCCGTCCACCTAAACTGACAGGCCGGGCAAGGAGAGCATTCATCAGAGAAGCAGCCAAGAGGCCCATGGTAACTCTGGAGGAGATGCAGAGATCCACAGCTCAGGTGGGAGAATCTGTCCACAGGACAACTATTAGTTGTGTTCTCCACAAATCTGCCCTTTATGGAAGAGTGGCAAGAAGAAAACCATTGTTGTAAGAAAGCCATAAGAAGTGCCGTTCGCAGTTTGTTAGAAGCCATGTGGGGGACACAACAAACATGTGGACGAAGGTGCTCTGGTCAGATGAGAACTTTTTGGCCTAAAAGCAAAACGCTATGTGTGGCAGAAAACTAGCACTGCACATCACATCATCCCCACCGTGAAACATGGTGGTGGCAGCATCATTTTCTTCAGCAGGGACAGGGAAGCTGGTCAGAGTTGATTGGGAGATGGATGGAGCCAAATACAGGGCCATCTTACAAGAAAACCTGTAAGAGTGTGCAAAAGACTTGAGACTGGGGCGGAGGTTCACCTTCCAGCAGGACAACGACCCTAAACATACAGCCAGAGCTACAATGGAATGGTTTAGATCAAAGCATATTCATGTGTTAGAATGGCCCAGTCAAAGTCCAGACATAAATCCAATTGAGAATCTGTGGCAAGACTTGAAAATTGCCATTCTCAGACACTCTCCATCCATTCTAAAAGAGCTTGAGCTATTTTGTAAAGAAGAATGAGTAAAAATGTCACTCTCTAGATGTGCAAAGCTGGTAGAGACATCCCCAAAAAAGACTTCCACTTCACAATTATGTGCCACTTTGTGTTGGTCTATCACATAAAATCCCAATAAAATGCATTTATGTTTTTGGTTGTGACATGACAAAATGTGGAAAATGTCAAGGAGTATGAATACTTTTTCAAGACACTGTATTGAAGGAACTCGGCAGGTAGGTTGTTCCAAACATCTTGGAGAACCAAGCACAGATCTTCTGTGGATGTAAGATGCCTCAAATCCTTCTGTCTCTTCATGTAATCCCAGACAGACTCCATGATGGTGAGATCAGGGCTCTGTAGAGGCCAAATCCAGGACTCCTTGTTCTTCTTTACACTGAAGATTGTTCTTAATGACATTGGCTGCATGTTTGGAGTCGTGGTCCTGCTGCAGAATAAATTTAGGGCCAATAACATACCTCCCTGATGGTATGGCCTGATGGATAAATATCTGCCTGTATTTCTCAGCATTGAGGACACCATTGATCCTGACCAAATA
Organism: Lithobates septentrionalis; assembly: GCA_037952835.1. Taxonomy (NCBI): domain Eukaryota; kingdom Metazoa; phylum Chordata; class Amphibia; order Anura; family Ranidae; genus Lithobates; species Lithobates septentrionalis. The sequence goes on along the minus strand of JBBDGP010002659.1, from coordinate 561,740 downwards.
TCCAACTTCAATTACAGAAATGCAGATTAAAACTTGTAAGGAGCCTCCACCATGCTTCACAGTTGCCCGCAGACACTCATTATTGTACCACTCTCCAGCCCGTCGACCAACAAACTGCCTCCTGCTACAGCCACATTTATTACATTAGACTCCTCAGTCGAGATCTGCTGACATTTTTCTGCACCCGATTCCTGTTTTTGTGCATTGGACATGGAAAACCAGAATAATCACCCTCCATAGATTTCAGCAACTACTTTGTATCTGGCTTCTTCTCCGACTTCTGTCTTTGTCGCCTACCCGGGAATGGTATTGCACCCCGCTGGCACTGATAGGGCAAGCGCACCACTGGATTTCCTGCCCGCACAGGATGTGCCGCAGGGCTTCAGAAACCACCAGAGACTTGTGGCTTGCCTGTACGCAGACAGGAACTTTCTCTCTCATGGCTAAAGATGACAAAGGTATAAGGGTCCTGGATCCCAGGGGTGCCTGAGCATGTGCGGTGAAAATCCCCTCCACCCCCCATGTGTGCACAGATGTGTCGCTGATTGCGTCCCGTATCTAGACGCATATGTGCAGGGCCTGGATGTTTAAACATGGTGCAGTGATAAGAGGGGGGGCTGGAGGGACTTGGGGGGCCAGGCCAATAGGCCTGTAATATTACATAAGAGAACATACTTGAATCGGCTATTAAAAATGAATGAAGACAAAAATATTCTGTGACATTTGCATATGACAGTAATACAGGTCTGCAGCTATTTCATATAATGCCTTCTAACTACTTGAGCTTGTCACAAACATTTTCTATTTCCAAATCCTGCAAATTCAAGGTTTCACCCAAACACCTTTGATTTTGTAATCTATGACCTTGTTATGTATAATGTGAAAATCCTGCCATTAATTTGATAATTCCAAATAAGCAGAGATGTCAAATAAGGATTAGGCAAAAAACGGAGACGGCAGAAGCTCGAGCTGACCGGCCCCCATCTTTTCATGTCAAAACTGATGGCTTGTCTACAAGCTGGTGATCACCTCGTGTTCAGCAGGCCGTCAGTTGAAAATACATTTCCCATCCTACCAGCTACATAAAAAAAAAAAGGTGCGTTGCATACCAAAGCGAATCGTCAGAAACCTTTCAAGCCCACGATAAGGGGAAAGAAAAGGATGAATGAATCAATGCCAGGTGATGAGGAGAGAAAAACGACCTTCGCAAGCTAAGGCGGGTGTCATTGTCTGACAAACTATAGGGTGGCATAAAAGGATGGGGGGGAGATCAGGAGTAATTCCATTCTCACAATAGTGTGATTTCCTTGGGTGCGCTAACGAACAAAGGCTGAGTTATTGAGTACTGAATATCTGGAAGCCGCACTATTCTAAGTTTATAGCAAAAAACAAAGCAAATATAGAATGCAAAAGTTATGTGAAAAGTTATAACAAGCACTTATTACAGCAACAACGCAATGTACACAGCAAAACCATTAAAAATTCTGGTAGCAACCAATTGGGCTCTCAGCAATCTTGCATCTCATTAGGTCTCCAGGCACAGTACTCGTTATATTATCAAATTTCCTTTCTTCCTCCCTTAGTCCTAAACTTAATAAACAGAATATTACACAGCAGAAACATCTTTTTGATAGCAATATTCAATCACATACAGCAGTATAGAGAGTCTGTCTCAACTTGGCTTATGTATATTTAACTGTTTATCCTTCATTAAGCTTTACTAAGTTGGAGTGTCAAAGAGCCAAAGGTCACCTTAAAAGGGCATGTAAACCCAATTGCTAAAATCTTATACCAGCTTTACCGTGATTTGCAATATTTTTGAAGCTGCAGCTCTCATTTAACCACTTCAGCCCCGGATCATTTGGCTGCCCAAAAGACCAGAGTGTTTTTTTTGCGATTCGGCACTGCGTCGCTTTAACTGACAATAGCGCGGTCGTGCGAAGCTGTACCCAAACAAAATTGACGTCCTTTTTTTCCCACAAATAGAGCTTTCTTTTGGTGGTATTTGATCGCCTCTGCAGTTTTTATTTTTTGCGCTATAAACAAAAAAATGCGACAATTTTGAAAAAAAACGCAGTATTTTTTACTTTTTGCTATTTTAAATATCCCCCAAAAATATATATAAAAAAAATTTTTTCCTCAGTTTAGGCCGATATGTATTTTTCTACATATTTTTGGTAAAAAAAAATTGCAATATATTGCGTATATTGATTGGTTTGCGCAAAATTTATAGCATCTACAAAATAGGGAATAGTTTAATGGCGTTTTGATTTTGATTTTTTTTTATTAGTAAAGGCGGCGATCTGCGATTTTTATCGGGACAGCGACATTATGGCGCACACATCGGACATTTTTGGGATCACTTTATACAGCGATCAGTGCGATTAAAAATGCATTGATTACTGTGTAAATGACACTGGCAGGGGTTAACCACTAGGGGGCAGTGAAGGGGTTAAGTGTGTCCTAGGGAGTGATTCTAACTGTGAAGGGGCTGGGCTTGAACACACAGGTCAGTGATCACTGCTCTCGATCACAGAGAGCAGAAGATCACTGTCCTGTCACTAGACAGAACGGGGAATGCTTTGTTTACATAAGCATCTCCCTGTTGTTCCTCTCCGTGACACGATCACGGGCACCTGGCGGACATCAAGTCCGCGGGATCCGCGGTCACGGTGACCGTGGCGGGCTCGGACGCACTCGCGACACCGCTTCTTAAAGGGGACATACCTGTACGCCCTTATGCCTGCCAGTGCCATTCTGCCGACATACATCGGTGTGCGCTGGCCGGCAAGCGGTTAAAGAACACCTAGTGACTCTGCTATGTATATGCTACCCTTTTTTATAAGTATCTTGAATATGTAAATGTAAAAATGACATAGGTATATACATACAATACCATTTTATATTTACTAGCTCTAGTTCATTTTTGTCTTCAGTTACTCTTCTGAAGAAGCAGAGTTCATCCAAGAAACGCGTCAAGAGTTACAGATACCTAGTCCACCACCTAACTAGTCAACAGTATATAAGTAATTTCTTAGAATCCAAGATCAAGTATGCTAATATTTGTAACTCCCTGGCATATAATAGGGTTAAATATACTGTATATACTCGAGTATAAGTCGAGTTTTTCAGCACATTTTTTGTGTGCTGAAAGTGCCCCCCTCGACTTATACTGGAGTCAAGCACTTTTCTGCAGCAAAAAATTTCATTTTCTGAACCGACTTTGGGGCCCCGTATCTCAGGGCCACTTGGTGCTAGGAACCCCAAATTTGGTGTGCAAACTGGTACCACAACATATCCAAAGATGGAGTTCCTAGCTCTAAGTGGCCCCGAGATACTGGGCCCCAAAATCGGTTCGGAAAATGTCATTCTCTGCTGCAGAAAAGTGCTTGACATTTTCTGAGCCGACTTTGCGACCCCGTATCTCAGGGCCACTTAGTGCTAGGAACCCCAAATTTGGTGTGCAAACCCAGTGGAACTGGTATCACAACATATCCAAAGATGGAGTTCCTAGCACCAAGTGGCCCCGAGATACTGGGCCCCAAACCTGGTTTGGAAAATGTCATTCTCTGCTACAGAAAAGTGCTTGACATTTTCTGAACCGATTTTTGGGGCCCTGTATCTCGGGGGCACTTGGTGCTAGGAACTCCATCTTTGGATATTTTATGGTGCTGGTTTCACTGGGTTTGCACACCAAATTTGGGGTTCTTAGCACTAAGTGGCCCCAAGATACGGGGCCGCAAATTCGGTCAACTGTGTCCATCTGCAGCAATGTCATTTTGGGACCCTTTGGGTTCAGAGACCCCAAATTTTGGCTGCAGCTAGGGGGCATCTAGGAACCCTTAACTACCGAGTTTGAAGTTTGGGGGACCTATGGCTGCATATGGGCACAGTGAGGCTGCAAATGGGCATTGTTGACCCTCTTACCCACTTACAGTGGCTGTGCATTTCTCACCCTCGTCTTATACTCGGGTCAGTAAGTTTTTCCCATTCTTTTGTGGTAAATTAGGGCCTTGACTTATACTCGGAACGACTTATACTCGAGTATATACGGTACTAATGCACAGGATGCTAGGAGGTGCTGGATGGGATATTTATGACTGAGGAAACATACAGTAGTAATTATGAATAGATGCATACAGCAGGTAAAATAGGTACAGTGGGGCAAAAAAGTATTTAGTCAGTCACCAATTGTGCATGTTCTTCCACTTAAAAAGATGAGAGAGGCCTGTAATTGTCATCATAGGTATACCTCAACTATGAGAGACAAAATGTGGAAACAAATCCAGACAATCACATTGTCTGATTTTTGAAAGAATTTATTTGCAAATTATGGTGGAAAATAAGTATTTGGTCACCTACAAACAAGCAAGATTTCTGTCTCTCACAGACCTGTATCTTCTTCTTTAAGAGGCTCCTCTGTCCTCCACTCATTACCTGTATTAATGGCACCTGTTTGAACTTGTTATCAGTATAAAAGACACCTGTCCACAACCTCAAACAGTCACACTCCAAACTCCACTATGGTGAAAACCAAAGAGCTGTCGAAGGACACCAGAAACAAAAATTGTAGACCTGTACCAGGCTGGGAAGACTGAATCTGCAATAGGCAAGCAGCTTGGAGTGAAGAAATCAACTGTGGGAGCAATAATTAGAAAATGGAAGACATACAAGACCACTGATAATCTCCCTCGATCTGGGGCTCCACGCAAGATCTCACCCCGTGGGGTCAAAATGATCACAAGAACGGTAAGCAAAAATCCCAGAACCACACGGGGGGACCTAGTGAATGATCTGCAGAGAGCTGGGACCAACGTAACAAAGGCTACCATCAGTAACACACTACGCCGCCAGGGACTCAGATCCTGCAGTGCCAGATGTGTCCCCCTGCTTAAGCCAGTACATGTCCGGGCCCGTCTGAGGTTTGCTAGAGAGCATTTGGATGATCCAGAAGAGGATTGGGAGAATGTCATATGGTCAGATGAAACCAAAGTAGAACTGTTTGGTAGAAACACAACTCATCCTGTTTGGAGGAGAGAGAATGCTGAGTTGCAACCAAAGAACACCATACCTACTGTGAAGCATGGGGGTGGCAACATCATGCTTTGGGGCCGTTTCTCTGCAAAGGGAACAGGACGACTGATCCGTGTACATGAAAGAATGAATGGGGCCATGTATCGTGAGATTTTGAGTGCAAACCTCCTCCCATCAGCAAGGGCATAAAAGATGAAATGTGACAGGGTCTTTCAGCATGACAATGATCCCAAACATACCGCCCGGGCAATGAAGGAGTGGCTTCGTAAGAAGCATTTCAAGGTCCTGGAGTGGTCTATCCAGTCTCCAGATCTCAACCCCATAGAAAACCTTTGGAGGGAGTTGAAAGTCCGTGTTGCCCAGCGACAGCCCCAAAACATCATTGCTCTAGAGGAGATCTCCATGGAGGAATGGGCCAACATACCAGCAACAGTGTGTGACAACCTTGTGAAAACTTACAGAAAACGTTTGACCTCTGTCATTGCCAACAAAGGATATATAACAAACTATTGAGATGAACTTTTGATATTGACCAAATACTTATTTTCCACCATAATTTGCAAATAAATTATTTCAAAAATCAGACAATGTGATTGTCTGGATTTGTTTCCACATTTTGTCTCTCATAGTTGAGGTATACCTATGATGACAATTACAGGCCTCTCTCATCTTTTTAAAGCGGAGGGCCACCCGTAAAAAAAAAATGTCACCAAAATTCCTAAAAAAATTTAAAAAAAAAACATTTGGAAAAAAAAAAAAAGTTTTATACTTACCTAAACCATTGTTGCTAGGCAGTCTTTCTAATCTGCCTCTTCCTATTCCTCGGTGAGCGGCCCCGTTCTCTTCTGGGAACTGGGTGTGTTCCCAGAACACCACGGGGCCATTCACAGATCGCTGCACCGCTCGCGCGTGCGCAGTAGGAAACTGGCAGTGAAGCCGCAAGGCTCCACTGCCTGTTTCCCTTACATAGCATGGCGGTGCCGGGACCATAGCCGAGGGACGGTTCGGCCTCGGGCGGCCAACATCGCGAGCACCCAGGACAGGTAAGTCTACTTATTTAAAGTCAGCAGCTACAGTGTTTGTAGCTGCTGACTTTAAAAACATTTTTTAGCTGGCCGGAATCCCGCTTTAAGTGGGAGAACTTGCACAATTGGTGGCTGACTAAATACTTTTTTGCCCCACTGTATTTAACACGTCACCATTTTTCCAGGTAAATATATTTCTAAAGGTGTTATTGACATGAAATTTTCACCACATGTCAGTAACAACCCATGCAATCTCATACATACAAAGACACCAAAAGATATCAGTTCAGAAATGAAGTTATGTGTAATAAAATGGAATGACACAGGGAAAAAGTATCGAACAAATGAAGAAAGGGGGGTACAAAAAAGCATGGAAAGCCAAGACACCAGCTGAAATCTGTATAAAAAAATATATAAACTGCGCTATAAACCATCTATCCCTAAAGAAAAAGCAGCAATTATTTTGTGTAACACAGTCACAAAAACAGTAAATAAAAAGTAAGAATTGCGCTAAACATTAAATGTGAAGTCCATTGGTGTTTCCATATGGATTATAATCATCTCTGCAAAGATGTCCACAAGCAATGTGATAATAGGTCAATCTCCATAATGGCAGTGTCCATCATCCATCCACCAAAAACCGCAGTGAATCCACCACCAGCTGTAGAAACTGCTTACCAGCTCCTGTAGACCCCTTATTAAAGGGGGTCGGTGTGCACCTGTGGCTTGAAACCCAGCCGGGGTCTTTCTCCACATTTTAGGGCTTCTCCACGCTGCCAATGTCACTCAATGAGTAGGAAAGGGACTCGGCACCAAAAAGAGACCAACTTCAATCAACAGGTAGCCTGGAGCATGACCAAACAAAAAAGAACCCATCGTTCAACCCATCAGAAGCGTGGAGAAGCCCTAAGATGTGGAGAAAGGCCCCTGCTGGGTTTTAAACAACAGGCGCACACCGACCCGCTGTAATAAGGGGTCTACAGGAGCTGGTAAGCAATTTCTACAGCTGGTGGTGAATTCACTGCGGTTTTTGGTGATGGATAATGGACCCTGCCATTAAGGAGATTGACCTATTAACACATTGCTTGCGGACATATTTGCACAGATGATTATAATCCATACACCTTTGGACTTCATATTTAATGTTTAGCAGGATTCTAACTTACTGTTTATTTACCAGCTGAAATCTATCATTAGTTGTCAGTGCAAATTAATATTAGCTGGTTCAGGCTTATCTGATGCCTATAAAAAGGTGTCTCTCATTACCAAGGTGTCACACAAGAAACATCTCAAGATGGGTAAGAGCAAGGAGCTCTCTCAAGACCTTCGCAACTTAATTGTTGCAAAACATACTGATGGAATTGGTTACAGAAGGATTTCTAAACGCCTGAATGTTCCAGTGAGCACTGTTGGGGCCATAATTCTAAAGTGGAAAGAACATAATTTTACCATAAACCCCTTACAAGATTTCTGACAGAGGAAAATAAAGAATCAGAGTTGTCCAAGAGCCAAGGACCACTTGTGAAGAGCTTCAGAAAGACCTTTTTTAAAAGAAAACAATAAGTAATGCACTCAACTGCCATGGCCTGTGTATGCACGCTCACCACACAAGATCTCGTTGCTGAAGAAAAAGCATGTTGAAGCTTGTTTAAAAGAAATACAGGATTTTTTTTTTTTTTTAGGAATCATACTTACCTAGGTGGATGCAGCATCGGTCCGATGCTGCATCTGTCCCCCGGCGCCTCTACACTGAGAACCGAGCGATCGAACACCGCTGATCGCTCAGTTTTCAGAGCTCCGTGAGCAGAGAGCTGTAGACTGGATAAATAGAAAAATGCACCAAGACATTCTTGTTAAAGATTTGCTGCCATCTACCAGGGTGATGAAGATGAAACAAGGGTGGACATTTCAGCAAGGCAATGATCCCAAACACAAAGCCAAGGAAACTCTAAATTGGTATCAAAGAAAGAAAATAAAATTGCTAGAATGGCCCAGCCAATCACCTGACTTCAATCCAATAGAAAATCTATGTAAAGAACTAAAGATCAGAGTTCATCTGAGAGGCCCACATAACCTTCAAGATTTAAAGCGGAGTGCCACCCAAAAATGGAACTTCTGCTTTAAGTGCAGGTGACCCCCTGACATGCCACATTTGGCATATCATTTTTTTTTGGGGGGGGGGGCGGATAATACCCTCTTTTTAGAGGCATCCAGCTCCCACTAACTCCCAGGGGTCCGCGGCACCGGAAGGAATACGCCTCCCTGCAATCTTCAGGTCCCAGAAGATTGCCCAGCCATTCACAGCGTGCAGCGCGGCTCGCGCAGTACGTGCCCAGCCGAAGCCACAGCCGGGCGCCCACAGTAAGAATGCCGGTGCCTCAGAGGGGAGGGGGAGAGGAGCGGGGCTTCGTACGACCGCATCGCTGGACCGTGGAACAGGTGAGTGTGCAATTATTAAAAGTCAGCAGCTACACTTTTTGTAGCTGCAGACTTTTATTTTATTTTTTTTCGGCGGAACTCCACTTTAAGGACTGTGTGGAAGAATGGGCCAAAATCACACATACAGCAATACATTCGACTAGTTTCTCCATACAGGAGGCGTCTTGAAGCTCTCATTACCAACAAAGGATTTTGTACGAAGCATTAAAAAAATTTCACTTAGCGCGTTCAATACTTTTTCCTTGTGTTAGTCCATTTAGTTACACAAAACTTAATTTCTGAACTTATTTGTTTTGGTGTTACAGACATGTGGTGAAAATGTAATCTCAATAGCACCTTTATAAATATATTTACCTAGAAAAATGGTGACGTGTTCAATATTTATTTTACCCCCTGTATACCAGTACATTTTTTAATTGTATAATTTATTATTTTTCTAATAGTGATATTAAAAAAAAATGTTAAACTTTTAGCAATATTTGTAGTAGTGTCTTGGTACATAAAAAGCTCATTATCCCTGTTCCTTTCTTTGTGATAGGAATATGCACTAATGTGGAACCTTCCTATTTTCAGCCCTTAGTCTATTATCCCTAAAGCGGATCTTCACCCTCAGCAAACACTGTCGTCCTATCGACCCCTCCTCCCCTTGAATAGGGCAGTCACATATCCCATGAGGCATAGCACTTCATTCATAGGGCTGCATCATCAGGAGGTGTGCTGGCTGAATCAGGAAGTCGGCAAGCCTCTTGACGTCGTCATAAGCAATATGGCGGCTTGGGACCGAGAGGTGGCAGAGAACCAGAGGATCTCAGCAGGACAATGCTGGATCCACTGAGCGGGTGAGTAATGGAGAAGCAACAGACCATAAGGTAAGCGAGGGGGTGGGGGGAGGTGAGCGAAGAACCTCTGAGGCCATCCTGTGAGTGCAGGGTGTCATGGAAGGGCCACTTAATAGGGCATTACCACAGCACCATGCACTCACATTCAGAGCAGACAGAGGCACCAACATTATCACCTCACCACAACTCTCTGCATCGTTAAGGACCACCCAGTGCTGGAAGAAGATCCAGTGAGAAAGAGGGTACTGCATATCCTTTGATTGGCCTGGGGACATCTTTACTTAAATCATTTTATGTTCTTTTGATCTTATTTCTTTGCTTGTTACTATACTGTATATGCACATGGGGCAGCCATATTTGTTAAGCACATATGCATATTCTGCTTCCTGCTTAACTGTGCTACGACTGTAGCAAAGCCATGTTTCTATCTCTAAAGGGTAAGTAAAGTAACCTAACTGAAAACAATATACTCCCTAACAAAGTTTTTGTAAGCCACACACAAAACTCCAGGACACCTACTTTAAGAAGCCAATATGAAAGCTAGAAAACCACATCCATCCTGGAATGATTAAACTTGGTTTCTTACATGCGTAAAAAGTATCTGATCTTTTAGGTCATCCAGTTCTTCATTCGGGGTCCACGACTTGGCAAAACTTAAGAAGTCCCACTTTTCCTTGTCATCCTCTTCAGCCTGGAGGTTTTCCTTCTTCCCATTTAGCGTGCTACCTGTAACTTTTGCCTGAAGAAGTAAAAAAAACATTTATCAAAAGGGATGCAAAAATATATGTAGCATCATAAGATACTCCCTCACCAAAGTCAACACAATCAATAGGTTTGGAATGTACTAGCACAGCCTGGATCATTTCTTGGCTTATTCTAGGTCTCAAAAAAAACAACGGTGTAATCTCTGCATCTAAACTCTCCCTCTCATGTGCCCGCCAACACCTTTGATGAGGAGGCCTCGCTCTTCCTTTTTGATTTTTAAAGCTTATATTTTTAGCATGTTACAGGAGGAGAAAAGAGGGCCACACCTGAACATACAGCCTTGATGCCTGACCAGCGAAATCACAAAGATATAAGGGGGATAACAAATTACTGAACCTAGATGTTTAATGGATCAACACCTATAATTTTACCCAAATTTGCTATTGGCTGTTACCTCACTGTGGCATTTTGTTCTTTTACCAGATATAAATGATCACATACAATGAAAGGCAACACAGAGCAATTTTTTTTAGTCTTGTTTTTTTAACATAAATCATGAACTGCTATCTCAAATATTAATAAACAGGGTGCTCATCCAGACAAAGTAAAAAACAGCAATACAGTACCAGCCATATGTGATCAGCACACACAATATCCGTTATACAGTAGTACCTTGGATTACGAGCATTAATCGTTCCAGAAGCATGCTTGTAATCCAAAGCACTCGTATATCAAAGCGAGTTTCCCCGTAGGAATCAATGAAAAATCAGATAATGCTTTCCAGTGCCACTGCTGTTGTATGCAGTACCGCATGTGGCCAGAGGTGCGGGGGTGCCGGTGATGCTCGGAGACCGCTCAGAGACACTTAGTTCCCGAGTGTCACCGAGCATCACCGGCACCCCCGTACCTCTGACCACATGCAGTACTGCACACCCCAGAGGCTTAAATCCTGCTCGGCTTGCGACTCGCAAATCGAGTCAGAATTTAAAAAAAAAATAGCTTGTATTGCGAAACGCTCGTAAACCGCGTTACTCGCAATCCGAGGTATTACTGTATACAGCTATAAACAGGATAATAAATCATGTGGACATCTAAAAAACTGTGACACATATACATACACACAGTCATGACCAAAAATATTGGCACCCCTTCATATGTCAGATTATGCACCACTTCACCCAGAAAAATGTTGCAATTACAAATGTTTAGGGATTCTCATGTTTTTTCTTTTGTTTGTACCGATATGACACACCAACAAAAAGGTAAATTTGACACATTCCATGCAAAACTTCAAAAATAGCCTCAATTTAGTAGCACACCCTTTGGAAAAAAATAACTGAAATCAATTGCTTCCTGTAACCGTCAATGAGTTTCTTACACCTCTTTACTGGAAGTTTGGAAAGCTCTTTCGCCTACTGCTCCAGGTTTCTCAGATTGGGTTCCTTTTCCCAAATGCTATTTTGAGATCTCTCCAAAGTTGCTCTATAGAATTTACAGTAGATCTGGACTCATATGCTGGCCAGTTTATTACTCTCCAGTGCTGGGTGCTTTTTGACGTGGGCTTTGGGTCATTGTCCTGCTGTAAGACCCATGACCTCTGATGCAGACCCAATTTTCTGACACTGGTCCCTGGTTCCCCAGAATTCTTTGGTAGTCTTCAGATTTCATAATGCTATGCACACAGTCAAGACACCCAGTGCCTGAAGCAGCAAAGCAACCCCAAAATATCAGTGAACCTCCACCACGTTTCACTGTAGGGATTGTGTTCTTTCTTTAAAGGCCTCATTTCTTTTGTTTCCTCTGTCCACAGCACATTCTCCCAAAAGGATTTGGACTTCCTCAGGTAAATTTTGGCAAACTCCATTCTGGCTTTTTGATGTCTGTGTCAGCAGTGGGGTCCTCCTGGGTCTCCAACCATAGCGTTCCTTTTCATTCAGATTGCGACGTATAGTGTGAGCTGACACAGTTGTACCCCGTGCCTTAAGGTCAGCTTGAATTTGTCTAGAAGTTGATAGAGATTCTTTATTTTTGATCAATTTTTCTCTTTCATCCACGTCCAAGGAGATGAGCTACAGTGCCATGGGCTGTAAACTTCTTGACAAGGTTGTGCATAGTGGACACAGGAACATTAGGATCTCTGGAGATGGACTTGTAACCTTAAGATTGTCCATGCTTTTCCACAACTTTTGTTTTATTTTTGTTCTTTGCTGCTCTTTCTCTTCTCTATACTCCGTGTGGCACACAGAGAAAAACAACAGAAAATAGTCAATTGTCCACCATTTTAACTGGTTGCCGGTGTGATTTCTATATTGTCGGCACCTGTTAATTGATACAGGTGAGTTTAATTTCAAACTACAGAAGCGTCACAAACTTGGAATGCAATTATTTCTTACAATTTTGAGAAGGTGCTAATAATTTTGTCCAGTCAACTTTTTGGAGTTTTGCGTGGAATGTGTTTATTTTTTCTTTACTTTTTTTGTGTCATATCAATATAAACAAAAGAAATCCAGTAAACACTAGAATGCCTAAACATTTATAATTGCATCAAATTTTTGCGTGAATTGGCGCATTATCTAACAGAAACGCAGGGGTGCCAATATTTTGGGCATGACTGTGTGTGTGTGTGTGTATATATATATATATATATATATATATATATATATATATATATATATATATATATATATATTTATTTATTTATATATATATTTATTTATTTTTATTTAAACTTTTGTTTAACAGTGCTGGGCCCTGCCAGTCTCATAATAAGCAGAAAACAAACGATTCACACTAAGACTCCTTTCCCACGACGTGCTTTTGTTACACTGTAACGCAACTTTCCAGCAGGACAGGAGCTCATCAAAATTATATCCCTTTAAAGCTTATGAGACTTTTCACATCACTGCACTGTGGTTTGAAAAGCCCTGCATGCTGCATGTTTGGTGCGCATTTAAAAAGACCACCGAAGATGCACTTTCCATTGGAGTCACTGGGAAAAACGCTAGGGCTGCAACTAACGATTATTTTCATAATCGATTAGTTGGCCGATTATTGTTTAGATTAATCGATTAATAACCTTAAAAAAAGAAAGTGTGGTGTATAATTTAGTTAATATGTAAAGTTTTAAAAAAAGGCAATTTATTCTTAAATATCTCTATACAGTGGTAAATAAAAATAGCCAACTATATGGTTAGGGAGAAAAATATCTAATTCACTCTGAGAATAACAGACAGAAGAGATATACTGTATATACTATTAGAGGAGAGATAAGAACGTTCGATTTTCTAATCATTAGTGGGGTCAAATCGACGTTCATTTTCAACCACAGTAATGGGAAAATTTGGAAGTAATAAAAAAATTCTTGGTGAAAGGAATTATCAGACAGTATGTGGTTTTCGTTCAGAAATTACAATTATTTTTAAAACAGAATGTTAAAAACAAGTGAAAATTTCAAACATTCTTTCATTCATCGAATGTACAAAGATTTTTCTGTCTGAATGTTCTCATCTGAAAAATTGATCGGTGTGGCCAGCATAAGGCTCAGTACACACCTATGCAGTTTGCTTTTGATCTGTTTCTGCAGTGCTCTTTGCTGTGCGTTTTGATTTTTGCGCACGTGATTTTGCTGCGATTTGCATTTTTTTTGGCCAATTTTTTGTTGGGCAGATTAAAAAACACAAATTGCTGCAAAAACGCATTGCATGCTTTTCTGCAGCTTCTCCATTGAAGTATGTTGAACCGAAAAAGCACCAAAAAAAAAAAGTCCCTGACTCTTTCCAAATACGCAACGGCTGAAAAAAAGCATAGATGTGAACGTGTCCCATAGGAAACCATCTAAATGAACTGTAGTCCGTTTCTGCAAAAAGCACCAAAAAACACATAGATGTGAACCAGGTGTAAGACGTTTAGTAACATAATGGGGCTAAAAAAAAACGAATATTAGCCCTTTATAGTACAAAAAAAAAAGCAGATAATCACTACTCTAAGGGGTTCTTACCACATTATGTTACTGGCCGATTAATCGATTATGAAAATAGTAATCGATTAATTTCATTGATTATTTGTTGATTAATCGATTAGTTGTTTCAGCCCTAAAAAACGCACCAAAAAGGGAGCTACGGTTTGTTACTGGGTGCAATTTTGGGGTCGCAGGGGGAAAATATGTGCACAGCCTCCAGCCCCCTTGATGGTCAGCACTAGAAAGTTTTGCAGCTCCTGTGTATCCAATCTGACCTTACCCCGCAAATCCACTGCAACAGGGCAGGTAAGTATAACATGTTTGTTATTTTTATTGGAATAAAAAAAAAAAAAAAACAAGACTTTACAATCACTTTAGCAACTATCTACCATCCTTAACCACTTGACGACCGCCTCACGCCGATGTACGTCGGCAAAGTGGCACGGACAGGCAAAATCACGTACAGTGTACGTGATTTGCCTTCCGCGGGTGGGGGGTCCGATCGGACCCCCCCCGGTGCCCGAGGCGGTCGTCCTTTGTGCCCCGGCGATCGGTGGTGAGGGGGAGACCATCCGTTCGTGGCCCCCCCCTCGCGATCGCCGCCGGCCAATCGAATCATTCCTTTGCTGCTGTATGCTAAACAGCAGCAAAGGAAATGATGTCATCTCTCCTCGGCTCGGTAATTTCCGTTCCGGCCCGAGGAGAGAAGACATCAATGTGAGTGCACCAACACACACACACACAGTAGAACATCCCAGGCACACAAAACACCCCGATCCCCCCCCCCCCCCGATCGCCCCCCGATCCCCCCCCAATCACCCCCCCCCCCCCTGTCACAAACTGACACCAGCAGTTTTTTTTTTTTTTTTTCTGATTACTGCATTGGTGTCAGTTTGTGACAGTTAGTGTTGGGACAGTGAGTATTACCCCCCTTTAGGTCTAGGGTACCCCCCTAACCCCCCCTAATAAAGTTTTAACCCCTTGATCACCCCCTGTCACCAGTGTCACTAAGCGATCATTTTTCTGATCGCTGTATTAGTGTCGCTGGTGACGCTAGTTAGGGACATAAATATTTAGGTTCGCCGTCAGCGTTTTATAGCGTCAGGGACCCCCATATACTACCGAATAAATGTTTTAACCCCTTGATTGCCCCCTAGTTAACCCTTTCACCACTGATCACCGTATAACCGTTACGGTTGACGCTGGTTAGTTTGTTTATTTTTTATAGTGTCAGGGCACCCGCCGTTTATTACCGAATAAAGGTTTAGCCCCCTGATCGCCCGGCGGTGATATGCGTCGCCCCAGGCAGCGTCAGATTAGCGCCAGTACCGCTAACACCCACGCACGCAGCATACACCTCCCTTAGTGGTATAGTATCTGAACGCATCAATATCTGATCCGATCAGATCTATACTAGCGTCCCCAGCAGTTTAGGGTTCCCAAAAACGCAGTGTTAGCGGGATCAGCCCAGATACCTGCTAGCACCTGCGTTTTGCCCCTCCGCCCGGCCCAGCCCAGCCCACCCAAGTGCAGTATCGATCGATCACTGTCACTTACAAAAGACTAAAACGCATAACTGCAGCGTTCGCAGAGTCAGGCCTGATCCCTGCGATCGCTAACAGATTTTTTGGTAGCGTTTTGGTGAACTGGCAAGCGCCAGCGGCCTAGTACACCCCGGTCGTAGTCAAACCAGCACTGCAGTAACACTTGGTGACGTGGCGAGTCCCATAAGTGCAGTTCAAGCTGGTGAGGTGGCAAGCACAAGTAGTGTCCCGCTGCCACCAAAAAGACAAACACAGGCCCGTCGTGCCCATAGTGCCCTTCCTACTGCATTCGCCAATCCTAATTGGGAACCCACCGCTTCTGCAGCGCCCGTACTTCCCCCATTCACATCCCCAACCAAATGCAGTCGGCTGCATGAGAGGCATTTTCTTTATGTCCTCCCGAGTACCCCTACCCAGCGAACGCCCCCAAAAAAGATATTGTGTCTGCAGCTAGCGCGGATATAGGCGTGACACCCGCTATTATTGTCCCTCCTGTCCTGACAATCCTGGTCTTTGCATTGGTGAATGTTTTGAACGCTACCATACACTAGTTGAGTATTAGCGTAGGGTACAGCATTGCACAGACTAGGCACACTTTCACAGGGTCTCCCAAGATGCCATCGCATTTTGAGAGACCCGAACCTGGAACCGGTTACAGTTATAAAAGTTAGTTACAAAAAAAGTGTAAAAAAAAAAATATATATATATATATATATATATAAAATAAAAAAAAATAGTTGTCGTTTTATTGTTCTCTCTCTCTCTATTCTCTCTATTGTTCTGCTCTTTTTTACTGTATTCTATTCTGCAATGTTTTATTATTATGCTTTATCATGTTTGCTTTTCAGGTATGCAATTATTTATACTTTACCGTTTACTGTGCTTTATTGTTAACCATTTTTTTGTCTTCAGGTACGCCATTCACAACTTTGAGTGGTTATACCAGAATGATGCCTGCAGGTTTAGGTATCATCTTGGTATCATTCTTTTCAGCCAGCGGTCGGCTTTCATGTAAAAGCAATCCTAGCAGCTAATTAGCCTCTAGACTGCTTTTACAAGCCGTGGGAGGGAATGCCCCCCCCCCACCGTCTTCCGTGTTTTTCTCTGGCTCTCCTGTCTCAACAGGGAACCTGAGAATGCAGCCGGTGATTCAGCCAGCTGACCATAGAGCTGATCAGAGACCAGAGTGGCTCCAAACATCTCTATGGCCTAAGAAACCGGAAGCTACGAGCATTTTATGACTTAGATTTCGCTGGATGTAAATAGCGCCATTGGGAAATTGGGGAAGCATTTTATCACACCGATCTTGGTGTGGTCAGATGCTTTGAGGGCAGAGGAGAGATCTAGGGTCTAATAGACCCCAATTTTTTCAAAAAAGAGTACCTGTCACTACCTATTGCTATCATAGGGGATATTTACATTCCCCGAGATAACAATAAAAATGATTAAAAAAAATAAAAATGAAAGGAACAGTTTAAAAATAAGATAAAAAAGCAAAAAAATAATAAAGAAAAAAAAAAAAAAAAAAAAAAGCACCCCTGTCGCCCCCTGCTCTCGCACTAAGGCGAACGCAAGCGGCGGTCTGGCGTCAAATGTAAACAGCAATTGCACCATGCATGTGAGGTATCACCGCGAAGGTTAGATCGAGGGCAGTAATTTTTGCAGTAGACCTCCTCTGTAAATCTAAAGTGGTAACCTGTAAAGGCTTTTAAAAATGTATTTATTTTGTTGCCACTGCACGTTTGTGCGCAATTGTAAAGCATGTCATGTTTGGTATCCATGTACTCGGCCTAAGATCATCTTTTTTATTTCATCAAACATTTGGGCAATATAGTGTGTTTTAGTGCATTAAAATTTAAAAAAGTGTGTTTTTTCCCCAAAAAATGCGTTTGAAAAATCGCTGTGTGAAAAAAAAAAATGAAACACCCACCATTTTAATCTGTAGGGCATTTGCTTTAAAAAAATATATAATGTTTGGGGGTTCAAAGTAATTTTCTTGCAAAAAAAAAAAACTTTTTCATGTAAACAATAAGTGTCAGAAAGGGCTTTGTCTTCAAGTGGTTAGAAGAGTGGGTGATGTGTGACATAAGCTTCTAAATGTTGTGCATAAAATGCCAGGACAGTTCAAAACCCCCCCAAATGACCCCATTTTGGAAAGTAGACACCCCAAGCTATTTGCTGAGAGGCATGTCGAGTCCATGGAATATTTTATATTGCGACACAAGTTGCGGGAAAGAGACAATTTTTTTTTTTTTTTTTGCACAAAATTGTCACTAAATGATATATTGCTCAAACATGCTATGGGAATATGTGAAATTATACCCCAAAATACATTCTGCTGCTTCTCCTGAGTACGGGGATACCACATGTGTGAGACTTTTTGGGAGCCTAGCCGCGTACGGAACCCCGAAAACCAAGCACCGCCTTCAGGCTTTCTAAGGGCGTGAATTTTTGCAGACCTCACTTTTTGTCACAAAGTTTTGAAAATTGAAAAAAGAAAAAAAAAAAAGTTTTTTCTTGTCTTTCTTCATTTTCAAAAACAAATGAGAGCTGCAAAATACTCACCATGCCTCTCAGCAAATAGCTTGGGGTGTCTACTTTCCAAAATGGGGTCATTTGGGGGGGTTTTGTGCCACCTGGGCATTCCATGGCCTCCGAAACTGTGATAGGCAGTGAAGAGTGAAATCAAAAATTTTCACCCTTAGAAATCCTGAAGGCGGTGATTGGTTTTCGGGGTCCCGTACACGGCTAGGCTCCCAAAAAGTCCCACACATGTGGTATCCCCATACTCAGGAGAAGTAGCTAAATGTATTTTGGGGTGCAATTCCACATATGCCCATGGCCTGTGTGAGCAATATATCATTTAGTGACAACTTTGTGCAAAAAAAAAAAAAAAAAATGTGTCACTTTCCCGCAACTTGTGTCAAAATATAAAATATTCCATGGACTCAATATGCCTCTCTGGAAATAGCTTGGGGTGTCTACTTTCCAAAATGGGGTCATTTGGGGGGGTTTTGTGCCACCTGGGCATTCCATGGCCTCCGAAACTGTGATAGGCAGTAAAGAGTGAAATCATAAATTTACGCCCTTAGAAATCCTGAAGGCGGTGATTGGATTACGCGGCTAGGCTCCCAAAAAGTCCCACACATGTGGTATCCCCATATTCAGGAGAAGCAGCAGAATGTATTTTGGGGTGCAATTCCACATAGGCCCATGGCCTGTGTGAGCAATATATCATTTAGTGACAACTTTTTGTAAATATTTTTTTTTTTTGTCATTATTCAATCACTTGGGACAAAAAAAATAAATATTCAATGGGTTCAACATGCCTCTCAGCAATTTCCTTGGGGTGTCTACTTTCCACAATGGGGTCATTTGGGGGGGTTTTGTACTGCCCTGCCATTTTAGCACCTCAAGAAATGACATAGGCAGTCATAAACTAAAAGCTGTGTAAATTACAGAAAATGTACCCTAGTTTGTAGACGCTATAACTTTTGCGCAAACCAATAAATATACGCTTATTGACATTTTTTTTACCAAAAACATGTGGCCGAATACATTTTGGCCTAAATGTATGACTAAAATTGAGTTTATTGGATTTTTTTTATAACAAAAAGTAGAAAATATCATTTTTTTTCAAAATTTTCGGTCTTTTTCCATTTATAGCGCAAAAAATAAAAACCGCAGAGGTGATCAAATACCATCAAAAGAAAGCTCTATTTGTGGGAAGAAAAGGACGCAAATTTCGTTTGGGTACAGCATTGCATGACTGCGCAATTGGCAGTTAAAGCGACGCAGTGCCAAATTGGAAAAAGACCTCTGGTCCTTAGGCAGCATAATGGTCCGGGGCTCAAGTGGTTAACAACCAACGAATAGCCAGTTAAGGATCCGGCACCTGACGAAGTCCCTAACAGCCGGCTATTTACCAATATGCGCGGAAATGCAACGCATATAAAAAAAAACACTGTTTATTTAAAACATAGTATATTTTAGAAGCATTGCAGTATGAAATAAGCTGTGCTGCAGTGTGAAAGCAGCCTAAGGCAAAACTCCAGAGTAATTATTAGAAAACTGAGAAAAAAATGTTTATTTTAAAAATCGCAAGTAGTATAAATACCGGAATCTGATCTTGTGCCAACCTTCTAAATTCCCCATGTACAGCAGAGCTCAGACTGAGGGGAGGCAAAAGGTAGCACAAGAAGGCATGCAGCTCTGCGCAGTGCAAGCAGCATGCTAACGGGAGTGACAGATAGATGAGATCATTAGTCAGTATGCATTTCATTCATAGTGCCTTGCAAAAGTATTCACCACCCTTGGCTTTTTACCTATTTTGTTACATTACAGCCTTTAGTTCAATGTTTTTTTAATCTGAATTATATGTGATGGATCAGAACACAATAGTCTAAGTTGATGAAATAAAATTAGAAAAAAATATACATAAAACTATTTTTCAGAAATAAAAAACTGATAATTGGCGTGTGCGTATGTGCGACAATGTTGTTGAGAAGTACAAGTCAGGGTTAGGTTATAAAAAAAAATCCAAATATTTGATGATCTTTAGGAGCACCATCAAATCTATCATAACCAAATGGAAAGAACATGGCACAACAGCAAACCTGCCAAGAGACGGTCGCACACCAAAACTCACAGACCGGGCAAGGAGGGCATTAATCAGAGAGGAGCACAGAGACCTAAGGTAACCCTGGAGGAGCTGCAGAGTTCCACAGCAGAGACTGGAGTATCTGTACATAGGATGACAATAAGCCGTACGCTCCATAGAGTTGGGCTTTATGGCAGAGTGGCCAGAAGAAAGCCATTACTTTCAGCAAATAACAAAATGGCACGTTTTGAGTTTGTCAAAAGGCATGTGGGAGACTCCCAAAATGTATGGAGGAAGGTGCTCTGGTCTGCTGAGACTAAAATTGAACTTTTTGCCCATCAAAGAAAACACTATGTCTGGCACAAACCCAACACATCATATCACCCAAAGAACACCATCCCCACTGTGAAACATGGTGGTGGCAGCATCATGCTGTGGGGATGTCTTTTAGCAGTCGGGACTGGGAAACTGGTGGGGGTTGAGGGAATAATGGATGGTGCCAAATACAGGGATATTCTTAAGCAAAACCTGTACCACTCGGTGTGTAATTTGAGGCTAAGATGGAGGTTCACCTTCCTGCAGGACAATGACCCCAAACACACTGCTAAAGCAACACTTGAGTGGTTTAAGGGGAAACATGTAAATGTGTTGGAATGGCCTAGTCAAAGCCCAGACCTCAATCCAATAGAAAATCTGTGGTCAGACTTAAAGATTGCTGTTCACAAGCACAAACCATCCAACTTGAAGGAGCTGGAGCAGTTTTGCAAGGAGGAATGGGCAAAAATCCCAGTGGTAAGATGTGGCAAGCTCATAGAGACTTATCCAAAGCGACTTGGAGCTGTGATAGTCGCAAAAGGTGGCTCTACAAAGTATTGACTTTAGGGGGGGGGGTGAATAGTTATGCACAATGACTTTTTCTGTTATTTTGTCCTATTTGTTGTTTGCTTCACAATAAAAAAAAAAATATATTCAAAGTTGTGGGCATGTTCTGTAAATTAAATGATGCAAATCCTCAAACAATCCATGTTAATTCCAGGTTGTGAGGCAACAAAACCCGAAAAATGCCAAGGGGGGGGGGGGGTGAATACTTTTGCAAGGCACTGTATGTATTTAGCTGCTTGACTAAAGTTCACCTTTAAGAAAAAAAAAGTGACTACTTGAAATTGTTATTAATTGTGTTTTTTGAATTTGTCCAGGGCAGATGGGGGTCAATTCTTATTGCTAAACTTAGAGGGATGCACAGTTAGCATTTAGTTCTATCAGTAAATAAGGGCATAATATATGGAAAATAGAAGAAGCGTTGCTGGTACCCACTTATAAATGTAATACAGAACAAGTGGCTCAGTCATTTTTGTTTCTTGGTAACAAAAATAAAGCAAACATCCCTTTTCCCGCAGATCAGACTGATGCGACTTTCTCCCTTCCCTTCTTCTTCTCTTTTCTTATTGCTCTTCTTCTGCAGCAAGGCCCCCTGGGTCATTTCAGTTCTTTCTTTATTCTTAATAACCGTTGTCCACGCAGGGTGCAGAGACTCCCAAGACCCTGCTGCTCTCCAAGTCTTAATTTCATTTAAATGTTGACATCTTTATACGCAATGGTTTCTGTAATGAAGACTTATTTTTGGAAGTGTTCTATTTCTTAGACCCCTTTCACACTGGGGCGGTTTGCAGGCGTTATTGCGCTAAAAATACCGCCTGCAAACCGACCCAAAACAGCCGCTGCTGTTTGCTCAGTGTGAAAGCCCCGAGGGCTTTCACACTGAAGCGGTGCGCTGGCAGGAGAAGAAAAAATCTCCTGCAAGCCGCATCTTTGGAGCGGTGAAGGAGCGGTGTATTCACCGCTCCTAAACCGCTCCTGCCCATTGAAATCAATGGGACAGCGCAGCTATACCGTGGCAATACCGCAGCTATAGCCGTGCTGTACGAGTGGTTTTAACCCTTTTTCGGCCGCCAGCGGGGGTTAAAACCGCACCGCTAGCGGCCGAATACCGCGGTAAAACAGCGCTATAAATAGCGCTGTTTTACCGCCGACGCCCCCTACCGCTCCAGTGTGAAAGCAGCCTTACACATTGAGGTTGTGGTCTCTTTATTTACTGTATGTTTTCTTTAAATAAAGTATTGGTAAAAAAAGATTGATGTGACTCCACTAGACGTCTGTGGTATCTGGCACCAAGTCGTCAATAGCAGATCCTGCAAGTTTCAAGGTGGGGCCTCCATGAATCGGACTTGTTTTTCCAGTACATCCCACAGATGCTGGATTGGATTGAGATCTGGAGAATTTGTAGGCCAAGTCAACACCTAAAGCTCGTTGTTTTGTTCCTCAAACCATTCCTGAACCATTTTTGCAGCGTGGCAGGGTACATTGCCCTTCTGAAAGAGGCCACTGCCATCAAGGAATACTGCTGTCATGAAGGGATGTCACCAATGTTTAGGTAGGCCGCTTGTGTCAAAGTAACATCCACACGAATGGCAGGATCCAAGGTTCATCAGCAGAACATTTCCCAAAGCATCACACTGCCTCCGCCGGCTTGTCTTATTCCAATACTGCACCCTGGTGCCATCTCTTCCCCAGGTAAGTGACACACCCCTTGGCTGTCCACATAATCCAATTCTGATGTTCACATGCCCATTGTAGGCTCTTTTGGCTGTGGACAGTATGGGCACATACTATATAGCATTGCTATAACTGCAATACCCATTTTTTTTTTTTGCTTTCAGCACACCAACTTCAGGGAGAACATGTTTTCTTGCTGCTTAATATATTCCACTGACTTTCAGATGCCATTGTATTGCGATAAAGTGGTTGTAAACCCTTACATACACCCAGTGAAGTGACTGGTCTAAGGTGATACACAGAGATGAAACAAATCCTATTACATAAGTTATACCTGTTGCCCTCTCTTCTCCACATTCATTCAAAGTGCTGAATTGTAAAGCTTGTCTGAGAATTCTGAAAAAGGGGGCAGATAGCTGAAGTTACACTCCGCAGAACTCAGTGAGGAGAGGTCGGATAGCTGATTGGAGGGAAGGGATACACCCCCCTCCACACAGGAACAGAGCTGAGGCTATCAATCACATGGAGGTCCCTATGTCACCATTTTTCTCTTGGTGTCAGGAAAACTTATCAGCATGAATTACTTCTGACAACAGAGGGATAAGACAGCAGACAGAAATGTCACGTAGTGCTCTTAATTGAGACAAGTACAAACTAGAGAGGGATAGGTTTTGTTCATATTTAATGTCTGAATTTAACAACCAATTTATTGTTATTCACTTATCCTGTAAGTGGTCATAAGGTTATGGCTGATCGATGTTGTGGCAGACGCAACCGGGACAGAGGCTTTTGGAGGGGACTGCAGGGTAGCCTCTGACTATGGGTCCGGGCTTTTGAGGGGGCTCTATTCATGGGAGAGGTGTGCCCGATGGACCCTTTGGAGCAGTCTTGCTTCAGGTTTGGGTCCATGTCTTGGCACAGTGGTGTAGTGGGTAGCACTTTCACCTAGCAGTAAGAAGGATCACTGGTTCGAATCCCAACCACGACACTACCTGCCTGGAGTTTGCATGTTCTCCCTGTGCCTGCGTGGGTTTCCTCCGGGTACTCCGGTTTCCTCCCACACTCCAAAGACATGCTGGTAGGTTAATTGGATCCTGTCTAAATTTTCCCTAGTATGTATGAATGTGAGTTAGGGACATTAGATTGTAAGCTCCTTGAGGGTAGGGACTGATGTGAATGTAAAATATATATGTAAATGCGTAAATTGACGGCGCTATATAAGTAACTGAAATAAATAAAAATAAAAAAAATAAAATGTCTCCCAGAAACACAGACTCTGGGAACCTAGGACCTGGATACAGATTTGGGGCATTTCTGCCAAAACCAGCAATGACTGTTTCACTTCCTGTTAGACTGTGACATTCACAGCAGATGTAAACATAATCAGCCCAAAACAACCTGATGCTAGAGTCTCCTGCTATAGTCTGTTTATTAAGGGGTCTTGCTCTCTTGGTTTCATTCCCCAATTGTGTGCCTCCTAGGTGTGAATTCACATTGTTAATTGAGTCACCTATTGTTTCTGTCTGTCTGCTAATCCTTTTAGAGATTTGGACAGCCCTAGCTCCTCTTACTGGGGAACAGGTGCTGAATGTTCTTTGTGGGCACTGAGTCACCTACGTTTTTCTAGGTGATTAGTTGTTAATTAGATTTCTGTTTATGTTGTCTGTTCCTTAACCAAGATAATCGTGCTATTTACAGCTTGCATAATGCGATCAGGCTCTTACCTGATTTTCTGTGTTATATATTCTGGGTGAGTGTTTCAATAAAGTCAGTTCCAGTTTGCACTTAAGCTAGGGTCGTCTAGAATCTTGGGTGCAATATTCCGATATAATACCTGATTCCAGAGTGGAGGAAGCTATATTCTGATGGAGGCACCCAAAGCTGAGTGCCCGGTGGTCCTCACAAGTGTAAGTCAAAGCTATACATTAGAGCTGCACAATTCTAGCTAAAATGAGAATCATGATTTTCTTTTGCTTAGAATAAAGATCACGATTCTCACGGCATAACATCATTTTTCACATTACACAAAAAAATTGGGCTAACTTTACTGTTTAGGTTTTTTTTTTTATTATTCACTGAAGTGTAGTTTTTCCCAAACAATTGCGTTTGAGACCGCTGCACAAATACAGTGCGACATAAAATATTGCAACAACTGCCATTTTATTCTCTAGGGTCTCTGCTAAAATAAATATATAAATATATATATATATATATATATATATATATATATATATATATATATATATATATATATATATATATATATATATATATATATTGGAGGTTCATTTTCTAGCAAGTCAAGTGTGGAAGTCATTTTCTAGCAAAAAAATACTGATTTTAACCTGTAAGCAACAAGTGTAAGAAAATGGCTTGGTTTTTAAGTGGTTAAACTATCCTTGTTTGCAGACCGAAGTTCATTCCTTTGATCTAAAAAAAACTAAATGTTACAATGTTTATAGCTCTCTCAGCGCTGAGAAATGTTCATAAACAATTTTCTGCTTTTTTTTTTTTACAGCTCTGAGCAGAGAATGGCTCTACACTTGTTACATAGAATTGTGGAAATGCCGCATTAAGATCGTGAGGGGGGGTGTTGAATCGAGATCATGATTTTTTTTTTTAACGATTAATCGTGCAGCTCCTACTATACATAGAAGCAAAAAGAAGAAAAAAATATACAGCAGTTCCCTTAAAAAAAAATATCGTGCTCCTGCTGCTGACTGTATGGCAGTGGAAAATGTTGCTATTGCAAAGAGCGGCATGGAGCCAGAGCTCTCAACACTGCTCTGTCTTGATGCATCACGGAATTATTAAACATGGCCAATCCAAGACTGAATTTCGCATTTACAATGTCAACTGACAGGTTCGGATGAGATATGTTACTTGGTCTAATTAGCATAGACCAAGCATTCATTTGTTGTAGACAAAGTGGAACCAGTTCCTGGTGCACCGGTGCTATATAACAACAGGTGTCATCATTTCAACCTCTAGAGTAAAACACACAACCACCTTGACACCTACTACATATATATTATATAATATATATATATATATATATATATATATATATATATATATATATATATATATATATATATATATATATATATATATATATATGTTTTTTTTTAAATGTGTAAGAATGTGATTGTGGTACAGTGGGCTCTTCTATTCGCCAGTCAACCCCCCCACCCATCCCATTGTCTCCTCTACATTGAATGACAGAGCCACCAAATTAATTGAAGCAGCGAGAAGATCCGGAGTGGGTGTAAGGCTATGAAAAGATGACATCTTGTGTGTGACTCAGTCTTCATTAAAACTCAGGGCTTTTTTGAGCCTGTTTTTTTTTTCTTTCTTTTTTTAATATCAGTGAATCTATTGGGAGGAAAGAAGATGAAGATTTTTCCTTTTTTTTTTTTTTGGATTTTGACCTTGAAAAATAAGAAGGAAAAAACATATAAAAAGGGTTTTTATGCAACGTGAAAGCTGAGGAACACAACACAGAGTGTTTTGTTAATATTTAATAACCGTGCTTCAAATTGTATCCCTTTTGTTAGCAGAGGAGGGGAACTGATTCAATTCATGTCCTGGAGGTACAATGAGCACCTTTCTACATTTTATAAGCCGATGTGCTCCACGACAACCTCTATTCCTTTGCAGTTTTTTTGTAAACATTTTTAAGATATGGCTGTGGCACGGAAAGGTTAGTCTGTAGAGCAATATGTACAGCAAGCATTCACAACGTTTTCATAAAGCTTCATGTGGATTGACTCCTTGTGCGGGTACTATCGTTTCTGTAGGGGTTCATTTCTAATTAATTTAATTCATATTGATATACCGCTTTTCTCCTTGGGAACTCAATACACTTTATATGTTGAGGTGTATAGTAAAGCAGTAGCCATCTCCTGATGACGTCCCATATTTGACGAAACGATTAGGGGCGGGGACTTCTGGTTTTACGCCACATCCCCCTTATGGAACGCATGCTGGCTCTTATGTGAATCGGAGCAGCATCGCTCCTAGTACCAGGATTGGCAGATGATTCTGGGTGTCCGCTTAGGGCACTATTCTATGTGAGCGTGATTATTTTGCTTATTTATGGTTTTAATAAAAAGTGATATGCTATGAGATATACATCTCTCTGGTTTCCTCCTTTATGAGCATCGAGTATATGTGAGCAGTGATCAATGGGATATCGACATACACAGCCAGGCTGTGATAGAGCACATATTGACCAACCTCAGTGTAAACTCAGGAGGACATCTTTTGGCGAGTTGGGTCCCAGAAGGGGACGGGGGTGACTAAGCACAGATTGAAGCATTGAAGTGGATTGCCACTTGTATTTAAGAGGGAAAGGGACAAATATGTTGCACTAAATAAATAAAAACAAAATTTAAAAAAAAAAATTCCTGGTTAAAAAAGTGAAAAAACATTTAGTATTACACAGTCAGGAGGTCACAACCTGCACAGTAAGATATTACTGTTACCTTGCCTTTTTATTACATGAAAACTACACTGCGAGAAAAGTAATCAAATTCTGTCAGTGTGTCTCAGCAAGATGGAACATCCGGATGACCTGAGACCAAAGTAATAGGAGCTGTATGCGGGTTGGTTTTCTTCGGCTGTTGTCTCCCCTGTTTAACCTCAATGGTGGGTACATCAAGGCTCTTGTGACCTTCCATAATCAGAGGGTCCACACTCTGGGGTAAGAGTACATCTTAACCTTTGCGTCGGTGGCGTGTCACATGGTGGAGGATTGTCTACTGGATCTATATCACGCACCTCATGATGTATTTATCGTTTGTTTCATCTATCCTTGACTATTGATAAGCCATTGTGGTTCTGGACTATAGAGACTTAAATGTTTTTCCACTTTTTGAACAAGAAATTATTTTTGGAATTTTGTTTTTTTATTTATTTAGAGCAACATATTTGTCCCTTTTCTACTATTTTGTTGTGTTTTTATCTCACAATTGTTATGTTGCAGCTTTTTCATATGTTTTGACCACTTATACACAAGCGCAGTATTTCGTTGATGTAATATTGACTTGTATTTAAGACTTATAGCACAGGTTTTGGCACTTTTTATGGCACTTGGCATTGGACTATATTTTAAGCACTTCTTATTTATTGACCAGGACTCAAACTGAGGACTACAGTGCTGGCCAGGTAATAATACTAACCACTCTAGCAAGCAATAGGGAGGTCATAACAAAAGAGGGTCCTTAACTAGAAAGTGTAAGGTAGAGGGTACAGAGTAAGGCATGATGGTTGGCCTTGCGAGAAGTTAATTTCCTAGCCTTTAAAAAGGCTAATGGCCCGTACACACGATCCGAATATCGTACGAAAACGGTCGTCCGAGGAAGGATCATACGATATTCGGATCGTGTGTACACTACTTTCGACAGCCGATCACGACCGTTCATCCAATATTATTTGATCGGACAAACCCAAAAATTTTCCTCGTACGATTCCAAATCGTACGATTTTCGTTTAGTCAGTATAGTTGTCGTCCGAAAATACAATACAAATACATTACAACACATGACATCACTTCCGATTTTTGTGTCTGTCGTACGAGAATTTTCGTGACTTTATTTTAGCTATTAAATTTCTACTTGCGACTATTAAGCGAAAACGGTCGTACGATATTCGGATCGTGTGTACGGGCCATAAGTATAACAAATTCTGAGAAAACCCTGTTCCTTGGAATTGTGGCTTAAACAGCTATGTCGTCAAAACCAGTGGCCCAGAAGCAGGATGGACCACTGGTCTTTGGGCCTGGAGATCCAAACGATGCAGAGAAGCTCACAAAGCATCCACCCGGAGTCTGAAAATACCAGGTCTTCCCGAATCAATTTGGTACCAGGAGAATTCCCGGAATACCCTCCACTGCAATATAGACGAGGGAGAATCTGGAGGGGCGGAAAAGAATAGATCAAGTTGAACGGATCCCATGGAGTCACCAGAGTTTCCACTGTGAAAGCCCAAGGATTCCTGGACCTGTCACAAAATCTGTCCAGATTGTTGTTGAATCTGGACAACAAAAGATCCATGTCCAGCGTCCCCAACTTTCACTGTGGTAAAGGTTTTGAGAAACCCCCAGATGGAGGGTCTATTCTTCAGGGTCCAGATGCTGATGACTGAGAAAGTCCGCCTGCCAGCTTTCTACGCCTGGTATGTGTACATCGGACTCTGGCTAGGACATGAAATTCTGCCCATGAGAGGATAAAAGAATGTTACCCCGACATTTCATATTCCTGATATGTGTCTGTTGTACCATGTACTAGTGTTAAAAAGTATTCTGTTCTCTTTGCATTGCTCCCTTTGTGTGCAATACCTGGTAAACCTGCCAGTACACTGCTTTCCTATTTCAAACTGACCATGCTAGGCAGGAAAGCACAGCCATCCCAGGGTGGTCAGTTTCTGGCTGTCCTGGGAGCACAGCCTGTTCTCTAATAGTCAGACTCGTGCTGACATGCCACCTTGCACAGCTATTCACTGGGAAGATCAGTGTCCTTCTGTTTATCTACCCCCAGCTCTCTAAGCTCCTAATGCAGCTAGGAACAGAGGTCACATGATCACTTATAAAGCTGAATGGGTTGTTTTACAAGATAAGGGTTCACATATTTTCGAGTAAACGTCCTTTTGAGCAGTCCAGCTCTTTCTGCCCCCTTGATGACTGATGAGGGCCATGGCTGCGGCATTGACTGAGTTGATGCTCACCAGGTGTCCTCTCAGAAGAGAAGTCCAGCGTTGAATGGACAACTGAATTGCTCGAGTACAAAAACGTTGATAGGAAGTTGAGCTTCTTCCAATGACACTTTGTACCCTGCACCCCAGCACTCAAAACTGGCATCCCTAATAAGAATTTTCCATTACCTGCTAGGGGGAAAATGGCTTAAAAAAAAAAAGTGTGTCACTTAGACCCCTTTCACACTGGGGCGGTTTTCATGCGGTATTGCGCTAAAAATACCGCCTGAAAACCGCCCCTAAACAGCTGCCGCTGTTTGTTCAGTGTGAAAGCCCGAGGGCTATACCGCTGTAATACCGCGGCTATAGCCGCGCTGTACGAGGGATTTAACCCTTTTTCGGCCGCCAGCGGGGGGTTAAAACCGCACTGCTAGCGGCCGAATACCGCTGCTAGAGCGACGGTACAGCAGCGCTAAAAATAGCGATGTTGTACCGCCGACGCCCCCACCGCCCCAGTGTGAAAGGGGCCTAAGCTGTAATCTACCCAGTCTTTAAACAGGATTATCCTTCACGGGAGCTATGAGCGAAAAAAAAAATGGCAGGATATACCACTGAAAATGTTCTCAGGTGAAAAAAAAAACACCAAAATCCAAGACTGAACTAAGGGGGAGGCATAAGTGGCATGTGGGACTCATGCTGCCCAAGTCGGAAATCCAGTCCTTGAAGTCTCACATTGTGGCAGAAAATTTCTCCTTAAAAAAAGGATGAAGCTGACATAACTTGCAGCCCAGCAGAATTACCTGAGGAAAGCATTAAATCAAAAAAAAGGGTGACCATCTGAGGATAGGGTAACTGGCCCCTGGCCCTACAGTGCTGACACCTCCCAGGGAGCAAAAAGGCTGAGGAACCTTATCCCTGTATTTCTGATCTGCCACCTCTGCTTAAAGTTGTCCCCAAGAGCGGTACTTGTGAACCACTGCTGTAGCGGAGTAGGAAGGGGTAGGCCTCTGCACCACACCTGTAGGCCACTACCCAGGATAGGTGCATCACCACTGTACTGTGCCCTGCACTACCAGGAGGAGCTTCCTGGTCACTGTCCAGCATCCAGAGGTAGATCTGGGCTGCGCAGAAAGGAAAAAAGTTAAAAATCCTAGTGAGAAGGTAAGCCTCTCTCAGCAAAAAAAGGCGGCCTATCTCCTGGGGAGATATTAGCAAAACAAGACTTGTTGAGAGTGCAAGGAGTCATAAGGAAGAACGTCCCTGCGGCTTTTTTTTTTCCCACTGTGTCCAATCCCCAGAAGGTAGCTGCATATAACCCAGTTGAAAGGATTAAATAAGTCTGTGTCCAGTTACTGTACGATCAGGAAAGTAGCACTTTAATCAAGTCCTATGATCCAGCAATAGCACACCCTCTAACGCCAGCAGCGTTGCTGTATCACAGATGTATTAGCAGCCTAGCAACTCTCTGTTTCAGCAGAGAAATCGGCCCCATGTTGTCTTTGTGCATAGTCCTCTATTGCATGGGAGCATTGCCTTTGACGAGGTGCACACTACTTGCGGGTCCAATGGCAACGCCAGTTTTACTGCTATTTAAAGTCCCACTATATTTGCAACTGACAGGCTTAAAAAAAAAAAAAAACAAGGAAGTGTGAATAAAGGATGTTGCTCTGTCCCTTTAAATTCAATATACTTAATTCAACATGTGAATAAAAGTCCAACTGTGTGTATTCTTTCTTGTGAAATCAAAGCAGTGCATCACCACCACCACCAGAAAACATACGCCTCTTACCAGATGTTCTGACCCCCAAAAGTAAAAGAGGTCTAATAGTTAAAAATTTAAGCCTCAATGTGCCATCTGATCCTCCAGCTAGCCCTACCGATGGCATGCAAGTAAATATCCAAATAAAATAAGGAGAAAAGCTCATTAGTGTAAAAACCCTCAAAACCAAGGAGGTACTCACAAAGTAAAACAGAAAGCAAGCATGTAAAGATGGCTGCGCCGCTCTTGACTGGTGGGCATGACGACGTCAACGCTAACTCCTTCCTACGCGTTTCGTCACAGACGACGTCTACAATGGGCATTGAGATTTCTATGTGCTTTCAAAACATCCTCTTTTTTCCCCATTTTAACTGGATATTTACCCACATCAATATTCGTGAGTGTCATTGGTAGAGCAAGATGGAGAAGCAGCCTAGATGGCGTGTTGAGGCTTTTGGTCGCTGAGCACGATTACACTTCTTTACTTTTGGGGGTAAGAACATCTAACAAGAGACTTATGTTTTCTGATCGTAGTGGTGCTCTGGATTGATCTCACAAGAATTAAGCAACAGATTTTTCTTGTGGGTTAAAGTTTTTACATAAATAAAAGCTGACCGTTGTAAGCACCCCTGTCAGTGATAAATGGTTTGCCTTAACCCTGTGACCCCTACTATTGCAGGAAAGCTTGTTCATTTGAAAAATAGACTTACTGGCTTGATCACCAAGTGAAAATAAAGGAGAGAAAGCCTGAAAAAAGGAAACTAAACTTAATGTCTGCTTTTGGGTTTAATATCACTTTAAAGTCAATCTGTTACTGGTTTTAACTAAATAGTTACCCATCTTGCCATCCACCCCAGTATATTTATTCTCTCGAAAAGTCAGGCTTTCTGAATAATAATCTGCATCCAATATGTCCTGGAGTGTCAGATGCCTGGCCTCTCTGTGATTCTGTCTGCTGGCCCCATTGTCAGTACAAGACACATGGGGCCAGTAAAAGGAACCACAGGTCAGTAGGGAACAAAGCACCCAATTTACACAGAACTATGTAATGCTGAAGATCCTTCTGCAGCCATTGCTCGAAAAGAGAGTGAAGATCAGCAGTGCAGGTAGTGGGCCGGGTAAGTATTAAAACACAAAAAAAAACAAAAAGAAAACTGTATGCTGAAGCCTATCAGTCCTAAAATTTGGGGGCTGCATTAATTACCTTTTCCCAGCTTTTTAAGTAGTAATTCTGCCAATACCACACTTCTTGTCCTAGGGTGACAACAGGTCACATAAAGGGGATGTGTTCTGCAGTTCATAGAAGATAACTGGGAAGGCTGTTTGCATTCTTTAACCACTTCAATACCAGGCACTTCAACACCTTCCCGCCCAGGCCAATTTTCAGCTTTCAGCGCTGTCGCAGTTTGAATGACAATTGCGCGGTCATGCAACACTGTACCCAAACAAATTTTTTATCATTTTGTTCCCACAAATAAAGCTTAATTTTGGTGGTATTTGATCACCTCTGTGGTTTTTATTTTTTGCGTAACAAATAAAAAAAGAAAAATTACAAAATTTTTGTAAATAAGTATGTTTCCTTCTTTAATGACGGACACTGATATGGCTGCACTGACGGGCACTGATGGGCACCAATGAGGTGGCACTGACGGGCACTGAAAGGCGGCACTGATGGGCACTGATAGGTGGCACTGGTATGTGGCACTGATAGGTGGCACCGATGGGCACTCATAGGTGGCACTGGTGGGCACTCATAGGTGGCATTGATAGGCACTGATAGGTGGCACCGATGGACACTGAAGGGTGGCACTGATGACACTAATGGGTGGCATTGCTGGGCATCACTTTAATATAATGCTGCCAATCAGTGCCCATTTGTGGTCACTGATTGGCACAGACTGGGCACATGTGGATGGCCATGGGGTACATACCTGGCTATCCACATGTTGCCTGCTTCCCTGGTGGTCCTAGTGGCGTCCCTGGTGGTCCAGTGTGGTCATCTGAGGGGGGCTGCACTGATAAACATTCAGTGCAGACCCTCCCTGTCAGGAGAGCCGCCGATCGGCTCTCCTCTACTGGCGTCTGTTAGACGCGAGTGAGGAAAAGCCGATCAACGGCTCTTCCTATTGACATTGTGATCAGCCGTGATAGGACACGGCTGATTACGTGGTAAAGAGCCTCCGCCGGAGGCTCTTTAACAAGATTGGTGGAGCGGTGTGTCAGACTGACACACCGCTCCACCGATCACCGTGATGCGTGCCCCCACGGGCGCGCGGTGGCATGTTAACCTGCTGGACGTCATATGACGCCCAGTCAGGATAACTGAACCACCGCCCGGCAATCTGCTATAGGCCGGGCGGGAAGTATTTAAGATTCCAGGACAGTGCACAGTAAGTTACAGGGACACTATGTGATTATGTCGGACAGTATCAACACGTTTTTCGGTCAAAAATGTATTTAATGTAAAAAAGAAAACTAAAGCAACCACCACATTGAAAGGCTAGTAAGCTACAATGTTTAAAACGTTTGCTCTTCAGTTTAGAAACACTTTATTTTTTTTTGCGGCAACATCATTTTTAGTAGTTTAATCTCGCTTGAAAGCTTTCCTTTACCATTTTTAAACAGGTTTAAATTTGGCCACTTTTGCAGAAAAACTCAGCACTGGTGAGATTACTTTGAACACTTATGTTGACTTGGCCCCTCCTGTGTCAAACTTTTGCTGGTAATAAATTAAACAGACAGCTTGCAAACTTTTCCCTCTTTGTGCGGTTTTAGATGCTTGTTACCTTTCTGTTCAGCATCCCCCACATCAGTGTGTCCATGGTCCCTTTGGCGATCAAATAATGAATATGTACGGAGTTACTCTGTCCAATCCGGTGGGCTCGATCTTCAGCTTGTTTTATGTGGCCGGGGTCCCAGTAGAGCTCAGCAAAAACAACGTGAGTGGCAGCTGTGAACGTCAGTCCCTGAACCAAGAAAATTAAACAAACACAGTGGTCTCCAAAGGACATAATGGAATAATAATGAATTCAGAAACAACAAAACCAACAACCTAATTATGCACTGATGTTCTCATTTGGTTTGTTATACTAGACAACATGGAAACTTAAAAAAGACTTTGTAAAGAAAAAATAAAGAAAAAATAGTCCTAGGCATCATGTACACAAGTTTTCAGGAAACCGAAAAAGGGTGCACACACTGCTTCAGGCAAAAAATGGACACACCCGATCCAAGGTGCTAATCCCGTCTCATCACCGTAGGCAATATCAAGAAGAGAAAAAAGATTGATCGCACACTTGAATCAAAAAGATGCTGTAGAAATTTCTCTATTGTCATGAACCAGACAAAATTGCAATGATGATCAGTTGACGCATTTCATACGAAAAGAACCATGCTTGTTCACAACGAACAAGCACGGTTCTTTTCGTGTGAAACGCGTCAACTGATCATCATTGCAATTTTGTCTGGCTTATGACAATAGAGAAATTTCTACAGCATCTTTTGGATTCAAGCATGCGATCAATCTTTTCTTCTCTTCTTGATGTACATAAGTCTACTTTGACCGCCGGCCTCAGGAAAATGCAAAACGTGGCAAAATCGCGCCGCAATTTTACCGTGTTTTGGGGGCGGTGGTAAAAACGTTCCTATCCTGAACGCGATTCTTCCACATTCAGGAGAGGGAGGTTGAGGGAGGTAGAACCTCACCTAACCACAGCAGCTCCTAAACAGTCCTAAAAGCCTATGTGTACATGGACACATAGGCTTTTATGGAGTTGAGTTTAGGAGCTCAACTTAAGTTTAGCAGCTGTAGTGTACATGAAGCCTATGAGATTGGCCACAGTTTTTCTGGGTAAACCTGGCTATACACTGTATGAATTTCAGCCGATTCCTGAGGAACCAACCAACATCCATACAGTGGTTGGCCCTTCTGGCCACCTCCCAACCAACACCTCAATTGAAATAAATTTAAAGACAAAGAGGAAATTTTTGGACGTAAAGCAGCTGCATCCAATCAGATTGGGTATGTTAATACCTGGTCGGGCCAACAGTCAGACTAACAGCCACAGCAGTACGAGGTGTGACAAATGAATTCCCGGAATGTCCGCGGCGTACCACTACGGTGAGTCACACAGCCATTCACACTCGAGCGTGTTCAGACACGTTCTAACATGCACTCGCCTTTGTCACAGGCCAGTTGAGTCTTTACAAAGTGGTAGAGGAGTTAACTGGTTTGTCGGGTGCTTTTGGCGGCAAATGAGTGGCAGGAGTCTGGAGCAGCAGGTTACCATCAACATTTGCATGAAAATTGGCTCAAGTGAATCTTTAGCTCTGTTACAACGGGCTTTTGGTGAACATTCCATGAAGAAATCAAGCGTTTTTGAATAACGTAGGCATTTTAAGGTGGGGCGGGAAGAAGTCCACAATGACGCAAGTGGGCAGCCAAAGTACAAATGCAAATGTGGACAGACTGCGAACCCTCCTACGCTGCTCAGTGTGCGCATGATGGCAGAAGAATTGAACGTTTTCACTGAGGATTTCGGAATGAGAAAAATTTCCACAAAGATGGTGCATCTAATCTTGACAGAAGACCTTAAAGAACGTCGTCTTCAAATTTCATCCAATCTTTTTAAGAATGCAGAGGTTAGGGTCATTACCAGTAAAGGAGGGACACAGTAGAGGGAGAAGGAAGCAGTGCTGCTCACCCCTGGTAATGAGGACAAAAATGGAAAAGTGTTTCCCCAGGTGGGGTTTTTGGCAGCGGGATTGAAATATTAAACCAATGTTGTATAAAAAGGATTGTATTTTATTGTACAAAAAATAATTTAACACAAAGGTTTAAAAAATGAGCTCTGATATAGAGTGTTTGCAAGTCTAGTGAAATCTGACACGCATTATACAGACATATTTTCATAACAACATTGTATAAATATTGTCAATATCAGAAAAATGGATCCGACGCGTTTCAACCTATATATCCGAGGTCTTCTTCAGAGGTCAGTCTGCCAATGATGCGTGTCCTAAAAACGAAAAACGAAAAGCTTCCTATAAGAGAGTCCCCTTTTTAAAATCAAAATGCCTGCTCACTTTCCCCCAGAGGTCCTATGGCACAGCCTCTGACACCGGGGCAGAAACCAAAGATGTGGCTTACTAGAGAATCGCCCCCCCACACACACCCGGACCACACGATCAGTCGGGGAGAAGGCGACACCTATATCAATGTGCAAACAAATGTGAGACTGCACTGTGTTGCCCTATATACTTGGACTCAATTGTGACCTGACCCGGGATTGGCCACAAAATTTGTCAGGCTCAATGGACGCCCATCCAAACAGAGTCAGCAAGTAGAGTGAAAGCTGCAGGAAAGTCAACCAACCGGATACAATAAAATACAATCCTTTTTATACAACATTGGTTTAATATTTCAATCCCGCTGCCAAAAAACCCCACCTGGGGAAACCCTTTTCCATTTTTGTCCAGGGTCATTACCAGTTGATTCCGGGAATTAAATTGTGACACCTCATAGTTTCAGCCAACTGTGCTGTTGATGGAGTAAGGAGGAATCCGTTAGTCATTTACCACTACTTTTTACTATCAGCCCACAGGCTGTGTAAGGCCAGGATTTGTAAAAATGGATTAAAAAAAAAAAAACAAGTATCTAGGTTATGTTCTGGCCCATGATCATTTAAATTTTGACGTTGCAGTAAAACACCAAAATAAGACATCCCAGCGTTTCACAGTTTCTGAAATGTCCATCATGTGATCAGTCTTCAGACCAATGGACTACTGGAAGCAGTGAAGATAAGGAGACCAGAAGTAACATGAAGTGAGGAGAACCCCTCCATGGAAGGCACAAACTGCAAATAAAGAATTTTTAGTAGTAGCATGGTTAAATATGAACCCATCTAAGGCTTTTTTCTGGAATCCCACTTGTGGGACTTCCTGTTTTATTAGAAAGATATTATCGTCAATTGCTTATTTAATGTCTAGTGTAATGAGTTTGACATACACCACTAATTTGCATGTCTACCCATCAGAGTTATTTAAAATTGTTCTTATTAATTCTTCAGCTATTATCTTTTTTTTTTCAGTTCCATTCTCCTAAATACACTCAGCTTCCTTGGTATCCCTTGTTAATTGAAAATTGCTTCCTTTCCCCACAAGGTAGAGAAAGAATTAGGAAATAATAAAAGAGACAGTGAAGTTTTAGTAAGTTCTGGCAAAAAAAAGAGAAACAGAAAAGGGACCTCAATACTGCATCTCTGCCTAAATAAAAAGTGTAAATGAAGAAACAACACACAAAAGTAATATGATTTCATAATAAATACAAGTTGGATTTTAAATACCTCTGATGGGGTAAGACATGCAAATTAGTAAAATGTTAAATTGAAGACACTCAACATTCGTTATTAGAAACCTCATATATAGAATAATAACCGTTTATAGGATTTAATGGTTTAATAATATCAATAGGGACACCGAGAGAAAAAATACAACTCAACCAAGGTTTTAACCCTTCTCCATTCTATCTGAAACTTAAAATAATTACAAAAACGTCCACTTTCATTTAAATTGGATAATGTGTTTTTAACATGATGAAAATGCAAATCCCTCTTTACACAGAATTGAAGCTTATAGCGCTTTAAAGGACTATGCAAATCCTAGATGGCCATGAACATCTGCCTCCATGCTTATTTAAGTGAGGAAGCAAACCTGCACTGTCAATGAGCACTTAGTAGCGAAATTATGGAAAGAAAAAAAAAAGGAATAGCAAACTACAACTAAGGGTGAAAATGAAGAAATTCATATCACTAATGATTGGAGGTTATGAAATACATAGTCAGAGCCGTCTTTAAGGCAGGGCAAAAGGGGCAGCTGCCCTGGGCCCTGTCATTGTTGTGGAGCCCAAAGCAGCTGCCTCATACTTGCCAACTATTTCAGTTTAAATTCCCTTGTCCCTTGAAGTTTTAGTCCTGTGCTGTGTCCCGAGTGTGAAGTGCTGGTACTAATGCTGCCCAGCTCTGCCCTATCAGTGTGTACAGATGACTCACCTGTAGACTCTGTGTTTACATGTAAATAACCAGCATTCATATGTAAATAGCGGCGGCATTACTAAGTAAATAGCTGCGGCATTGATATGTAAATAAAGGCGGCATTCATATGTATATCATGCTCCCCTGCAGTGAGGAGATGAAGTGCTGTAACCTCTAGCAACCAATCAATGAGCAGTATTACTGTACAGTAATCTCTAGCAACCAATTAACAAGCAGAAATCATTTGCTGTAACCTCTAGCAACTAATCAGTGAGCCGTAAAGTGTGCTGTAACCTCTAGAAACCAGTCAGTAAGCAGTAATGATATGCTGTAACCGCTGGCAAGCAATCACAATTGCTGCCTGATCTGATACAGTAACTGATTTTAAGTCTAGCTGCTATTTATTGTATGTCTCAGAGCAGGTGGAGAGTGAAATTGCATGGGGGGCCCAAGAAAATGTTTGCCCAGGGTCCGGTCAATATTAAAGACGGCCCTGTACATTGTGCAAACAACACATTATCGCTGAAAACGCAGACTGGGTAGCATCACTATTGAAAGCCACACTAATGGTACGTAAACATGTGCTGGATGGCCTTGGGATAGACCTCCTAACTCCTCGAAATGCTTTCTCCTTCCAGTTCCCCATATGCCTCTCTCTCACTACAAACACAATGCTCTCCGTCACCTACTCAGTGCTAAGCGCCTCATACCGGTTCATTGGAAAAGCTCTTGAGTCCAGAGTTAAGTGGAGTGGATGGGGAAGGTGAGGGAGATTATGGAGGACGGAGGAGTGGCTTACCACTTGTAATGACAAGCGAGAGAGGTTTGATTCCATATGGGCAAATTGGAGGGAACATATATCTGAATCAGCCTCAATTTCTTCCAGCTTGGATATAGCTCTATTGGCAGTGGCGGACCCCTAATTTAAACAACTGCCCTTGGCTGACCAATGTCGACTAATCAGGGACCACATCTAAGTAGCTGTGAACAAGGTGTGGGCGCTATGACTATATTCTTGGAATGTGAACAGGAGTCCAGTCACATGATAGCTCAAGTTAATAGAGAATACTTGTCTGTGAGCTTTACGCACATTTTCCTTTACTTCTAAAAGAATCAGTCTCTTCGCTCCTCTGTCTGTTGAGACAGGAGATATGTCCACTGGGACCGAAAGTCCGTGACATAGGAGAGTTCCCTTGTGTTTAATAGTGCTGAGGTAGCTCTCTGCTTCTCTATAATAACGGTTACCTATAGTACGAGTGATGGCTCCTGGAAGTCTTATATTTTGTATACCTATATTGTTACTGTTTCCTTTTATCATATTTCTTTTTGTTCCTTTAACCTTGATTTGTGCTTATACAATGTTAAATAAAATCAAGATTATAAAAAAAAAAAAAAAGCCACACCATATAAAGCCAGGCTATGCGCCTACCCTCTAGCCTCTAGAAAATCTAAAACCAAAGATCACTAAATCTCATAGCAACCCAGAAATACAAAGGCCAACATACAGGGGGAGGGGGATTTACTAAAACTGGAGCACTCAGAATCTGGTGCAGCTGTGCATGGTAGCCAATCAGCTTCTAACTTTAATTTGTTTAATTAAGCTTTGACAATAAAACCTGGAAGCTGATTGGTTTCTATGCAAAGCTGCATCAGATTTTGCATGCTCCTGTTCTAGTACATCCCCCCTACAGAGTATAAGGCTTCATGCACACAGGTCATTTTTTAACTCTCCTAGAAGCCAGCAGCATTTTTGGAGAAAAAAGGCCTGACACTTGTAAAACGCTTTTACAACATGCACGTTTACAGGTGTCAAGCACTTGGGCGTTAATTCATTTAATAGGCCAGAATAAA
Organism: Lithobates septentrionalis; assembly: GCA_037952835.1. Lineage (NCBI taxonomy): Eukaryota > Metazoa > Chordata > Amphibia > Anura > Ranidae > Lithobates > Lithobates septentrionalis. The sequence continues at coordinate 521,709 of JBBDGP010002659.1, read as the reverse complement.
TAATGTATTTTGGCCTTTGAAATTAACACTTAATATAACAAATAATTCTGCGCTGCCCAAAAGAATAAGCAGCTAACACGGCCAGTAGAATATGTGCATGAAAAGAAAACCAAAAAGTGTAACGCTAATATGAAAAGTGAAATGGCCACATAATATGTACAATGAAGACCATTACATCATAAGATTGGCAAACAATACCAAAAAACTGAAAAGAACATCGAAAGTGAAAAAATTATAGTCCTCTATAGGTATGTGACTTCATACGTAGATTATATCAATATACACGTGAAATCTTGAAATAAGAAGAATACCACCACCAACAATAGGGAGGCTTACCGGAAAGTTTGACCCCAAAGAAACATACGTTCGATTGAGGCATACAAGCTTGTATGGTAAACAGCCGATAGGATTCTGTAGAAGTTGAGAGAAGATCTTGTGATGATCTGTAACCTGGTGTATCCCTCAGGGATGGCGCCCAGATTGCATGGCAGTTAGATTGGATAGGAAGGAACAAAAGAAGGCCACATAGTGTAATTCCGTATAAAATATAACAAATTTATTAAAAAGAAAGAAATAGTTGTTGGTGGTGGTATTCTTCTTATTTCAAGATTTCACATGTATATTGATATGATCTACATATGAAGTCACATACCTATAGAGGACTATAATTTTTTTTACTTTTGGTGTTCTTTTCAGTTTTTTGGTATTGTTTGCCAATCTTATGATGTAATGGTCTTCATTGTACATATTATGTGGCCATTTCACTTTTCAAATGAACGCTTAAGCCCTAAATGTGCCACACCTTTAGTCATGTTTAGATGCATTTTCAAGCGTGAAGCGTTTTTTTCTGCCCAACCTCTGCTGCTTTTGCATGCACTGGCAGAGGGTTTTTCTTCCTGCCTCTAAATCAGTGCTTCTCAACTCCAGTCCTCAAAGCGCGCCAACAGGTCATGTTTTTAGGCTCTCCATTATTTTGCACAGGTGATTTGATCAGTTTCACTGTCCTATTAATTACCACAGCTGTTTCACCTGAGTGAAATCCTGAAAACATGACCGGTTGGTACTCCTTGATGACTGGAGTTGAGAAACACTGCTCTAAATGCTGATAAAATTCTATGGCTGCATGGGCACATAGGCTAACATGCAAGGGAGTTTAGAAAGAGGAATGCCAGAAGCCCCTAGGAGCAGATGCAAAAATGTCCAGTGTGCATAGGGCTGGTATTGGGAATCACGGGGGCCCCAATACAGCCTGACAGGGCCCCCCTTCCCTTGGCCGAAAGTCACCGAGGACATCGATCTATCAGTCAATTTCTCTGTTGTCACAGTTTACCATGCTTCAGGGGAGAATGGACACAGCAGTGGTTGATACCGATTGTTCACTGTGTACAATTGGGAAAGGAAGTGGCCAGTAAATTACATATTTACCAGCCCCTTCCGCCGCTCGCCATCTTGAAAAACCCCAGTGTGCCTACAGCAGCTCCCAGTGGGAGAGGAGGGAAGCCAGCAGCGCTGCTGAGGAAAGGGGCACACAGGGGGAACCAGACAGCAGGTGGAAGGGGCGCATGTGCTGGAACCATTCCCCCCCTGCAGTGCAGCCAGAGGGGGAAAGAAGAGGAAAAGCTGGCAGTGCTGCAGGGGGAGGGAGATGGGGATCAGTGTCTGCTATAAGACAGTACAGCTGGACCTCTTGCTCAACATGTTCTCGGGCCCCCCTCTTGAATTGTTGGGGCCCGGGCCCAGTACAGGAGGCCCTGCTGTACTGTACTGCCTTATCAGCGGCCCTGCATGTGCATGAGGCCTTAAGAAATAAAAGTTACATAACTGCTGTTTGTTGACATTTAACAAATTATCCTTTCACCTGTGTTCATCATTTCCTGTATCTCTCTGTCTCTTTGCAGCAACTTTCTCTCTACATGGACTTCAGTGAGTGACATTTCTCAGGGCAGGTTTCCGGTGACAACAGGGAACCATGCCCATGTGTTTAATTTACCAGTTCTCCACCAGAGGCCCATGTGAAGGCATGACAATGCAGGTGCACAACTTGGAGACTGAAACAAAAAGTGTTATCACCCTATAACAGGAAGTTCCTGAACAAAGACCTTCATGACAGAATCACCTTCATCAAGAGCTCCTCACCTGCCCAGCAGCCTGGATACTCAGAATAGCCACTCTGGTGTCTGGGTCATTCTGAAACTGGTGCACAAGATGTATTCTTTCTGCTGATGGAACACTGCCATCTATCCGGATATAACGAGCCTGGGGGGAAAAAAAATCCAAAATGGAACACAGCCTTTTGAAGAAGTTTTTTTTTATTAGATTAGAGAGAATTGAAAATTTGATAACCTTATATAAATCATTAATATAAGTTATTTTTTGTAAATATTAAAGTGTTACTAAACCCACAACAGTAAAATCGGTCTGTATATACAGAATAGCATGCTTGTTATACTCACTGTGGAACCTAATGGGTTAATCCTCTGTATTGTGTAAAAAAGGCTCTTTGATCCTGTATGGACAGATCCTCCCCCTCCTGTAGGGTCTCTCTTAGCAAGGCCAGAAAAGACACAGTGAGGGTAGTACTCCTGCACATGCTCAGTTTGGTCTCTATTGCTGGAGAGAATATTTCCTGTTTGAGCTGAGCATTTTTAGGTCACATAATATTGACATCACACATGTGGGCGTGAATACAGATCCTAAATGACAGCCCAGTCCCTCCCTCCCTCCTCCATGCCCAGTAACTAAAAAAGAACACAGTGGGTGGGATGTCACATCTTGATTGATGGATGATCCGCCTCCTATAACGGCATGAGGACACAGGATATAGTGAAAATCTCCTACCTGAACACTTAGCACTCGGGCAGACCCTGCAGTTTATCTATAGTATATATATAGTGGCAGTATTTTAATGTAAAAAGAAGATTTATACGCTGTGGACCGGGGGGCGGGGTTTGGGTGCGGGCGGATGAAATATTTTGATATTACTGGGTTTAGTAACACTTTAAGAGGAATCCCTTGTGTGTATGGTAAAGCTGTAAGGGAGTACAACATCGATCTTGTTTTGTCTCAGTATTACATTATAGTGAATCTAGTGCCTGGCTCAACAAGCTCTGGGCTTCTCTTGATTGTATCAATTTGTCATCAGTATGAGATGCTTCAGAGGTCATTCAGAAGTGACAGGTGCATTTCACCCACAGTTTACCTCCTCCTGACCTGATTCAAGAGGGTTTTGCATTCTGATAGACTTCTATGGGACTGCAAAACCTGCTTGAACAGAACAAAAACCCGCTGACAAAGGCCCTGATGTGCATTTCAAACGACTCTTTACTTAGCCAATGTTCACAGAAATGGCTGCCATATAAAAACTATTCAGCTTATTCAGGACTCACCAGTTTATAATCAGACACTCTGCCCCAAAAGGAGCTCGTAATTCCACTACTTACTTCTTTAACAATATAAAAAGGTGAAACCAAGCTGGCAATCAAAGCTTCCACATCAAGTGTGCAGTCACATATCGCAAGTATACATCAATGGCCAGGGGAAGATGGAAATGAGGAATAGATGAAAATGAAGCACGAGAAATAGTTGGAGATGAGGAACTAGAAGGACATGGAGATGAGGGACTAAGAAGGAAATGGAGATGAGGGACTAAGAAGGAGATGGAGATGAGGGACTAAGATGGAGATGAGGGACTAAGAAGGAAATGGAGATGAGGGACTAAGATGGAGATGAGGGACTAAGAAGGAAATGGAGATGAGGGACTAATAAGCAGATGGAGATGAGGGACTAAGAAGGAAATGGAGATGAGGGACTAAGAAGGAAATGGAGATGAGGGACTAAGAAGGAAATGGAGATGAGGGACTAAGAAGGAAATGGAGATGAGGGACTAAGAAGGAAATGGAGATGAGGGACTAAGGAGGAAATGGAGATGAGGGACTAAGGAGGAAATGGAGATGAGGGACTAAGGAGGAAATGGAGATGAGGGACTAAGAAGGAAATGGAGATGAGGAACTAAGAAGGAAATGGAGATGAGGAACTAAGGAGGAAATGGAGATGAGGGACTAAGGAGGAAATGGAGATGAGGAACTAAGAAGGAAATGGAGATGAGGAACTAAGAAGGAAATGGAGATGAGGGACTAAGGAGGAAATGGAGATGAGGGACTAAGAAGGAGATGGAGATGAGGGACTAAGAAGGAGATGGAGATGAGGGACTAAGGAGGAGATGGAGATGAGGGACTAAGGAGGAGATTGATGATGAGGGACTAAGGAGGAGATGGAGGTGAGGGACTAAGGAGGAGATGGAGGTGAGGGACTAAGGATGAGATGTAGATAAGGGACTAAGGAGGAGATGGAGATGAGGGACTAAGGAGGAGATGGAGATGAGGAACTAAGGAGGAGATGGAGATGAGGGTCTAGAAGGAGATTACAGTCTAGGAGGAAATAAAGATGGGAGACTAGAAGGGGATGAAGGTTGGGGACTAGAAGGGGGTGAAGGTGAGGTACTAGGAGGAGAGGGGGGGACTAGGAGGAGAGGGGGGACTAGAAGGAGAGGGGGGACTAGAAGGAGGAGAGGGGGGACTAGAAGGGGTGAAGGAGAGGGACTAGAAGGGAGCGAAGGTGCAGAACTAGATGGAGATGAGGAACTAGAATGACATAGAGATGTGGAACAAGATAGTCACTTAAGACAAAAGTCAAACTGTATATTAGTAACAAAGCAGTTAACTCTACATGTTATTGGGAAAGAAGAAGTGTGTTTAAAAGAGTTTCTGGAGCAGATTATGGAAGAAAATAGAAAGGATCACTTCAAGTGAGTAAACGCAAGGAAATCACTCCATTTTGCTGAGCCTTGTTGGTAGATTATCCCCTTTACTGCAACTATCGCTATTACAGCTCCATGGCTTAACACACAGTGTGAGCTTCACCTTCCCTTCCTCAAGTGTGCCACAGGATAATAAACAGGATAATCCCATAAGGTTATTGATCCGCTGCAGAGAGGTCTTTGGATGTGATTGATGACAACGGTAGATCCTGGGTTTATTTTTTGCAATTTATGAACAGTTGAGGCTATCCACAATGTATTGTTTGTTGCATTTGGAAGTGTAATTGTTCTATTTATCTGAAGTCTTTTTTTAAGGTCAATTTTACAAATTTTACATGTATACTGTGGCATGTTTTCATTATGTTTCACATAAAGGTTTAAAAGTAAGCGCTTTAGTGTTGATCTATATAATGGTGGAAAGTGACAAGCAAGTTTTAATCTAAGCAGATAAAAAAAAAAAATTAAGTCTTACGTAATTTTATTTGATGGAGTTTAAAAACTGAACTATAGAATTTCCTATAAATGGCTGGTACTTCTAGGCGGCTGTATCCCAGTATATCGCTCCCATACCACACTGGAAAACTCCTTTGGGTCCCTCCATCTCCTATTCCCAAACTGCAACCTTCTAATTGGCTAGGACCCTGACACAAAGCGCTCTCCTTCAAATCAAACCCATAAACCAATGACCTGACTGCCTCTGGTAGCTTTTAGAGACACCCATTACATCACAACTAAAGGGGATGAACCCTTACATTTTACTTAGCACACCTCTGGATTTATAACATTATAAAGCTACTAAATGAATTTAAAAAGTTTTAAACCCAGTTTAAAATCTGTTTTGTTTTTTTTACTGACCTGAAATGTCCTGCTTCCTCGTGCTTAGTAGAAACACAGGATCAGTACATTCCCCTCTCACAGAACAGCGGTCTGCCTTGTCTACATAGCCAGTCCGCCATTCTGCCAGTCTCCCGAACAATCGGCGGGTCCTGGCAGACATCGCGCCTGCCAGATCCGCTGATTGGCTCCCGCTGTGTCCAATCACAGCAGAAGCGGATCGCCGACGGCGCGCTCGCTCATCCCAGACCCAGAAGTGTCAGATTGCGTACCAAATATGTGGTCTGGCACAGAGCGGCCGTCCTGCCGCGGTATATGTGCGTGGGGGCGGTCCGCAAGTGGCTAAAGAATATGTAAACCTAACATTTCATATTCCTGATATGTGGCTGCTGTACCATGTATTGTATGAAAAAGTATCCTGTTCTCTTTGCATTGCTTCCTTTGTGTAAAATGCCTGGTGTTCCTGCCAGTCCCTCTGCTTTCCTATGAAAAACTGACCACACTAGGTATGAGAGCACAGCAGCCTGCTCTTCTCCAATGATCAGACTTTTCCTGACACACCCCTCCTGCATAGCCATTCTCTGGAAAGATCATTGTGCTGCTGTTTCTCCTCCCCCCAGTGAAAATCCCTATGCAGCTGAGAACGGAGTGTATTTGATCACTTACAAAAAAGGGAACAAAAACTGTATTTATAATTATTTTTTATATCAATACACAAATGTTTTGTCTTTCATTTCAATTTGAAACTAAATGGGTTGTTTTACAATACGAGGGTTTACATATATTTTAAAGAAACTCTCCGCGATGAATCCCAGATGTTGCTACCTACTTTGAAATTGCATGTTACCAATAATATTCATATATTGTTGCAAGCTCTCTCTTTGTAATTAGAATGTGCATATAATAAACACTTTGAAATGCCTATTTGCATATGGCAGGAGATATAAATTGAACAGGTGTGTTTACTTACTTATGCATGGCCATTATATGTGCCATTTACTAAAGCTCCAGCAGTACACAGACAGCCTTTAACAGAGGAATTCGATCGATACATATAATGAGGTTAAGCACAAAGAAAGCTACACATTGAAGACATGTTATAGAAAAATAAAGAGGGACTGCCTCGCAGAGCTTACGATTAAAGCAGGTTATTAATTAAACTGTCAGTAGCGGTTTATTGACAATTCGCATTGCCGAGCTATTAATGGGCCGAAATCACCCCCAATTAAGATTTCAGCATCTCTCCTGGGACTTTCCAATATAGTTTTAGTAAACATGAAAGAAGGAAAAAGCTCCACTGAAGTTAAATTCAGGAGGAAAATCCTGTCCAATTAATTCAAAGCATTTCACTACAGACAATGGACGCAGCCACCTTAATGTAATAAAAAAAAAACTAAGCAGGAGAAAAGCCGCTTTAAAAAAATTCACCCAAAAGAGTTGCATATTGAACACTTGTTTAAGTGAATTTAGGCCGTCTGTAAAAGCTTCTAATACGCCTGTAATCACCTGTGTGTGCATGGTCACATAGGCCAACATTGAGGTGCTTTTACAGGCTAAACAAAAAAAAAATGCCAAATGCTGGTAAAAGTGGCATTTAAACCAAGCCACTTCCTGCCCAGGCCAATTTTCAGCGCTGTCACACTTTGAATGACAATTGCACAGTCATATAAACACTGTACCTATATGAAATTGTTATTTTTTTGCACACAAATAGAGCTTTCTTTTAGTGGTATTTAATCACCACTGGGGTTTTTTTTATTATTTTCTAAACAAATGGGGAAAAAAAAAGCTAAGTTCGAGGGGAAAAAAATTTTTTTTCATAGTTTGTTATAAAATTTTGCAAACCGGTAATTTTTCTTCTTCACTGATGTGCACTGATGAGGCTGCACTGATGGGCACTGACAGGCTGCACTGATGTGGCGGCACTAATGGGCACTGATAGGTTGCACTAATGTAGCGGCACTAATGGGTACTGTTAGGTGGCACTGATGAGGTGGCAGTGGTGGGCACTGATGAGGCTGCACTGATAGGCACTCCAAGGTGGCACAGAAAGGTGACATTGATGAGGAGGCACTGATGGGCACAGATAGGTGGTACTGATGGGCACTGATTGGCAGCACTGGTGGGACCGCACCGATAATCAGTGCCGATGTCCTTTTAACACAAGCCGGTTATTGGCATTCTTCTTCTCTCTGCACGCTGTCAGCGTGTCTTAGCACAGCAAAGTCACAGTAAACCTCAGACATGAAATATGAACAAAGCATATGCCTCTACAGTGTGTACTTTTCTCAATTAAAAGCACCAAGTGACATTCATGGCTGCTGCTTAATTCTTCTGCTATTAGCATCAATTACTTCTGACTAGTTTTTCTGACACCAAGAGAAAAAAGGTGACATGAGAAGGATTTCCAGCTGATTGGGGGGGGGGGGGGGGTGAGTCCTTTCCCTCGCTGAGCTTTTCAGAGTGTAAGGTCAGCGCTCTGCCCCCTTTTTTCTGACAGCTCAGAAGCTTTATAAAGTCTGAATTTTAAACGACTATAGAGAAGACTGCAGATACACAGGTAGAACATATGTAGGAGGACTGTTTCATGTCTGTGTATCACCTGAGGCACTTCACTGGGTATATGGAAGAGTTTACAACCACTTTAAAGCACACTACTAAATAAGTACTGTATGCTGAGATTTTTGTTCTGCTTTGAACTGAAATAGTTACATCAGTCCAGCTTGGAACCATCTAAGTATGTACTATATGTGTCATACCTGCGGGATCCCCGTGAAGACTGTAAATCACTGCAGTATGAATTGCTTCTCCAGTGATCTCCACTAGCATCTGGTGCTGAGCAGCTGTCCTAATTGTATTGTCAACACAGAAGGTCACCCATTTGGCATGAGCACCATGTAGAGTGGCTTGTGCCAATGAACGTCAAAGGAATGCCAAATGTTCTTTGACCTGGGCGAGGTGGAGATCATGACATCACCACCTTGCCTCTCCACCTCGCTCAATTACGGAATGCTTTGCATTCATTGTGAAGATGCACGTTGTTCCCTGCACCCGTGCCAAGAGAGCGAGCGACCTTCTATGTTCACAATGCAGAAGGGCAGCCGCTTGGCACGGGATCTGGAATCTAGCGGTGATCACTGGGAGTAGCAATGCCTTCTACAGTGACTTCCAGCTTTCATGAGGATCCCACAGGTATGGTATGGTCCAAGCTGCACTAATGTAAAAATGACCATACCTGGACTTCAGATTTAAATGATCGTATAATATACATATTATCTATTACAGTTACTAGTAGTTTTTTGTTTGTTTTTTCTCCATAAAAGTACAATTTTTCTGGCAGGGAGAATTATTACTATTTAAGGAACAAATCTTTTATACAAGAGATTGTTCATACGAAACATCGCTCATACGTCTGGCAAGCCCCGTCTGTGGGTAGGCGTAGCTGGGAGCTCTTCTGTAAATAACAAATCACATGACTGACGCATTTGAATGGAGAGATGGATTAGGTTACCTTGTTCTCTATGGCAGCCTCCGTGCAGGCCTGCAGCATGGAGAGATGGTGTGCAAACACCAAGAACTTCAGCTTGTCATTCTCCAACATCATTTTAATGTAATCCTTCACGGCTCCAGCCTAGGAAATGAACAAATAATTCTCAGTGTCATACTGTGCAATACATCTGATGCAAGGCTGCCTGCGTCTAGTAATCTGCCACAGCTTCAAGATAAGTCAAACGTCGCTTGCTTTACTGTACGGGAGGCAATATGTCAGGGACTGTGCTTTGCGTTATATAATCTTGACATGAACACCAGGCAGGATCATTAATTATAGCAGACCTTCCATGGCAAATGGAAGGTCCTCTTTATTTTGCCAGCCACTGCCCCAACAAAAAAATAAAAACATTCGTAGACAAACCCCCCCCCCCCCCAAAAAAAATGAATACTTACCTTGTCCATGGCCTCCCACGCTTGAAAGCTGGAAATTACAAGAATGTATACTCACCACCCAGTTCTGCCAGGGGGCACGGTGACATCATCCCTGCCTTCCAAAAACATGGGCGGCTGGAGCCAAGGTCGTCCCCGTCCTTCCCCTCCGAAAAAGATTTCCCTTACGATCGCTTTTTCTTGGTGGGCGGTGGGGATGGGAATAGGGGTTTGGCTAAAGGAAGACCTCCGATTTGCCATGGAAGGTCCACTTTAAGGGGTAACTCCCTTTGACAAAAAAAAATAAATAAAATTGCAAATAAAAAAAGCAAGCATATACAATTGCAAAAGTCATATTGCAATAGAATGTTATTAAAGATTACCTTTACTTTTCAATTTACAGTGTTGTCATTTTCTACAAAAAAAGCAATGCAATATGGCTATCTGGAGGCGTTCTGATGGTGTACAGAACACCCCCCCACCCCCCCAGATATGTCACTTCCTGCTCGTGTGATTGGCTCACTGATTTTCTCAGAAGTCTGCACTAAAGATGCAAGTCAGATTTTGGGCATTCCCTGCAACAACAATGCCATTTTTAATGAGATACTCCCAAAAAGGAAATCACGTCTATGCGTTTTTTTAGTGTATTTTGCAAAAACACACTACAGGCCATTTAACATGGTTTCCTATGGGACACGGTCACATATGTGTGTTTTTTTTTTCAGCCACTGCATTTTTGGAAAGGGTCAGGGACTTAATTAAATGCAGCACAGTGCATTTTTGGTTCAGTAGACAAAATGCAGAAACACTTTTTTTTTTTATGCGTTTTTGAGACGTTTTGCATTTTTTAATCTGCCTAACAAATACATCTCCCCTTAAAAAAAGAAATAAAGCATAAAAATGCAAAGCGCCGAAAACGCGTGTACAAAAAGAAAAACAATTAGCAAAATGCACCACAAAAAGCACTGCAGAAATTAATCAAAAGCAAACTGCATAGGTGTAAACCAGACCTTAAGGAATGCAGACCCTGCAGTTTTCCTCATTAGAGCCCTGCAGGTGCAGCAGATGATAGATAATTATGAAGTCATCCCCATACAGATACACTCAGGACACGGACACAAACAGCTACTCCTTCAGAATAACAAAATGTAAAAATCTGCAACAAAGTTTAGTCTTTGCAATGTGCATACATCAGCCAGAGGGGAATATTTTTTTTTAAATCAACAAAACTGGGGTTACTCTTTAAAGCTGAATTCCAGAAAGCTATAAAAGACACAGATTAATTCAGATCTCTAATCCTTAATGATGGATTGTACAAAATATAATGTCAGGTTTGCTGCTATGGAACTGCCATAGAGGGGTAAAATTCCCATTGTGAACAATATAAGACATGCATTCAGCCCCAAATTCCTGATGTAATGAGAAAGTTTCTATTTTCTTCAGGAAAAGGACAAGGCTTTCACTTAAAGAATTTCCTACATATTGGTATCCAGAAAATCGGGCAGGTGTCAAACACACAGGTACAATCAACCTGTCAAATGATCCTTTCTGATGAAAGAACTTTCTATAAACAAGCAGGCTCAGATTGGTCCCGACTCGGACCAATATTATTGGAAAAAATAAAAATTGTAAAAAAACAAAAACAAAAAAAAAACAAAAAAAAACACACACATACAACGTTCACCCCCCCCCCCCCCCCCCCCAAAAAAAATAGTAAAAAAAAAAAACTGTCACGTGACATTAAAAAAAAAGTATCGGTAATCGGTATCGGCGAGTACTTGAAAAAAAGTATCGGTACTTGTACTCGGTCCTAAAAAAGTGGTATCGGGACAACCCTAGTCCCGAGTAAATGTTTAAATCTTTGCAGGAGCAGGCAACCAAAGTAGTGGTGGTTTCTCCAGGAAAATCCATACCAGCTGATAGATTCCTCACCCAAGAGGGCCTTGGCTGAGAAATGTCTAGAAAGGTTGGGAGTGAGTGCAGACACAGGATTGTCCCCAAATTAAACTGAAACTGTCAGAATGGTCAAAATTCATTCTAGATGGAGGAAAACCACACACGTTTAAAGTCCCAAAACTCCCCCCCCTTTAGTTATCTACTTTAATAGTATTACACTATTGGAGCTTCTTTATTTGTAAGATCATTTTCTGTTCCTGGGCGATTGGAATGTCCCGCTGTGAGGGGACATTACGGTGAAGGATCCATCCACAATCTCATTGCCCTAGGAGCTTGGTGTTCTGCTTGACTGTTTGACCATCCTAGAGATAGGTGGTCCCGACTATTAGGTAAGAGTCCTTGACTACCGAAAAACTGAAAACTCTACATCAAGTCACTTGGTGGTGGATATTTATTTATTACGTTTGGACTTTCATCATACTTAAAGGACTCATTCACATTTATATTTTGAAGTGTTTTTTATTATCTGTTTGCTTTTTTGCACAATGCACTTTATGATGTTTCACCTAATAAACCTCGAGAAATGGACCTCGAGAAAACATGACAGAGAGGAGCCATAACTTCATGCGTCTCCAGAGCATTCTGTAGACACAACACTCCTAAACCTTACATAAGGATAAACTTGATGGACTTGTCTTTTTTTTTTTCCAACCATATCTACTATATAGCTATGTAAGAACTGGGATAATCAATAATGCAGATAGGATCTTCAATCCACAAAGCTGACATTTGAATCTTCCCACCACCATGCCAACACCACGCATTACCTGCACCTTGCCATTGGTCACTGGAATTTACGTATTGCCTGTTTTACCAACTGTAAAGCATGGTAAGAGGCATAACGGGTGCCCTCATGGTATGTACAGGCATCTCCCAATACTTGAAGTGATTACATGTGTGCAGTATTTTATTATTTTTTAAATTTATTTCAGGTACTTGTAAAGCGCCGTCAATCCCTACCCTCAAGGAGCTTACAATCTAAGGTCCCTAACTCACATTCATACATACTAGGGACAATTTAGACAAGATCCAATTAACCTACCAGCATGTCTTTGGAGTGTGGGAGGAAACCGGAGTACCCGGAGGAAACCCACGCAGGCACAGGGAGAACATGCAAACTCCAAGCAGGTAGTGTCGTGGTTGGGATTCGAACCAGTGACCCTTCTTACTGCTAGGCGAAAGTGCTACCCACTACACCACTGTGCTGCCCTGCAGTATAAAAATATGCTATTGAAAGATGATGCCCTCCTAGCCCAGACATTAAGAAAAGAGAATGGCCACAAGTCTATGGACACCCCCTTATGAGCAATCTAGGGGTGAATGAGTAGTCTACGAAGGATTTTCCCTACAGACTGCAATTGTTATATCCCGCACTCCCACCCCCAAAGGTTAGCTAGGGCTACATCACCACTCCCATCCAAAAAACACACAATTCCTGAACCTCGACACTGGGATTTATGCATTGCCTCGTTTACTGAATGTGAAGCACAGAAAGAGGCATAAAGGGTGTCCCAAACAGACTGCAATTGTTATGTCACTGACTTCACCCCCAAAGGTTAGCCAGGGCTTGAATATCCCCATTCCCATCCCAATACAATGCAGTTCCTGCACCTTGACACTGGGATTTATGCATTGCCTCATTTACTGAATGTGAAGCATAGGAAGAGGCTAAAAGGGTGTCCTAAGGTATAAAGGGTGTGCCAAGGATATGCCATTAATAGCCCAGCCATTAAGAAAACTACAAATCTATGGACACCCTGGCTAAGGAATCTAAAGGTGGGTAATTAGTCCATAAAGGATTTTACCAACAGACTGCAATCGGTATATTCAACAGAAAGAAAGGGTGCCAGGTCACCAGAAGTGATAGAGTCACTTACGTGGCGCCCCTTCTTTCTGTTGCATGTTCTTGAGGGATTCCCATACCTGTAAGGAGCTTCCGGAGACAGCGTATATCATACATCCTGTGTACCAACACTGATTGGACCTTTTTGGATGCAACTACATTTATGGACTTTGGGTTGTCACCTATTGCCACTAATCGATTTTAGTTTACTGCTGCCTGTATGCCAGTGGAGCGCTGACTCACTGGTGGAATTCAGCCTGTGCCTGCATTTTTGCAATGATTGTATTATTACTACACCACACCCCCCCCCCCCCCCCCAAAGTTTAGCCAGGGCTCAAATCCCCCCCCCCCCCCCTTACCCCCATGTTTATACCACAGAGTTACTGCACCTTGTCATTGGTCATTAGGATTTATGTATTGCTTCCTTTACTGACTATGAAACATGGGAAAAGGTATAAAGAGTGACCCCCAGGGTATGAATGAATGTGTCATAAAATCAATTGCTAGCAAAGCAGAACACCCGAACTTCTGGGATCACGTGGGGCGCGATGGCGGAATTGGAATCCGTGATACCAGAAGTTCGGGTGTTTTGCTTTGCCGGCAATTTGTATTTATCTTATATGCGCATACAGATTTTTTATACTTTGAAAGCAGCCATTTGGCTTTCTTATTTCAATAAACCCTACTTTAATAGTATTACACTAATGGAGCTTCTTTATTTGTATGATCATTTTCTGTTCCTGGGTGATTGGGATGTCTCGCTGCGAGGGGAGATTACGGTGAAGGATCCATCCACAATCTCATTGCCCTAGGAGCTACTCCGCTACTCCGTTTTGCTACTCCGCAGTCTGCTTGACCATCCTAGAGATAAGTGGTCCCGACTATCAGGTAAGAGTCCTTGACTACCGAAAAACTGAAAACTCTGCATCAAGTCACTTGGTGGTGGATATTTATTATTTTTGGACTTTCATCATACTTAAAGAACTCATTCACATTTATATTTTGAAGTGTTTTTTATTATCCGTTTGCTTTTTTGCACAATGCACTTTATGATGTTTCACCTAATGAACCTCGAGAAATGAACCTCGAGAAATGGACCTCGAGAAAACGTAACAAAGAGGAGTAACAGAGAGGAGTTAGAAATTTTTTTCAATTATCTACTATTAGTACCCACTTATAGCTATTGGCTAGCGCAATTTTTTTCTGCTTTTGGTTAATCGCTGCAGTCCTCATTTCACATTATAACACATTATATTTTAGTGCACTATACGCCCGCTTTTTATGAATAGAACATAAAATATTTTCCCAAATGACTGCAATTGTTGTACAGTATCCCCCAATCTATCCCTGCAGTTTCCACAAGGCTCGAATATCCTCCCACCTCCCCTCACAGGTGTAAATATGGACGCTATTACCATGCAAGAACAAATATTTACGGAAACATACGCAGCTCATAGTGTGAAAAGTCTACACCAAGACACACTGAGCAAAAAATTTGCAAAGAACATTAAAAAAATAATTAATTAATTTAAAAAAAGGACAAAGGACACCAACGTGTATCTGTGTAGCTTGTCATGCTCAATACCATCTAAGAAAATCACATCATTATATTCAGAATTAGGAGAATTTTGTTAAATTGGAAAATTGATACCATTTCTATTTTACTGGCTGCACTTCATTGTATATTAAAGAATAATAGATAAGAATTCAATTTACTATGCAGAAAATACCCAATTGTAGCATGTTTTTTTAATTAGGCTATAAATAAGTTTTTGCACATTTAGTGCTACTTTCCGATAAATATTACATTTCAAAGTACCGGTTTTCCCAAAGAGACAATAAGGACTGAATCTAATAGAAAAAAAAAAAAATTAAAAAAATTAAAGTACAGTACAGTATCTCGAAGACAAAGGAGGACAAATCTTCAAAACAGGAGTCTCACTTTCCTGTTGGAAATTTTTATTTTTTTTTGCCCTATGTACCATTCATTATTAAACATTAAGAAGGTACCAGCTCCGCGTGTTCCTTTAATTGTCAACTGCTCTATCATTTACATAGCGTTGGCTTCGATAACTAATCATGGGAGCTTGGGACTTGATAATCAGGCAACAGTTTTGCAAAACAGACAGCATCCAGTTACACAACATGAAAAAAAAAAAAAAAAAAGAACGAACTGCCATTTTGTCCCCAACCAAAAAAAAAAAACACCGCCCTCTCCAAATAAACATCAATGTGTTCAAACCCAGCAAAAAAAAATACTAAGCGTGACACGTTGCAAATCTGGAATTTTAAGGAAACATCCAGATGAAAGCCTTCCGTTCTTCCTTGTCATTTCAACACACACTTAATGTAACATGAAGATAATTAGATTCTGCTGTCTGTTTCGCCAGTCTATACATTCTCATACACGCCGGAGCAATACAGGTATCAATGATGTCATGGATTTTAATTAGTAATGAATAATTTACCGCTTACCGCTGTAACCCACGCAACCCTGGAGACGGCAAAGGCTCTAAATTGACAGGAGACTCTTTGTAAAGCGCATTAACCCCTTCTGCTCCTTAGCGCATTAACCCCTTAGGGAGGAGGCCAGCTTAATGCTGTGGGTACACCTGAAGCTACGGAGGGGTTAAGTCTGCAAGTCTACGAAAAAAACCTTCCACAAAAGGGAGCGAAAGAAAGAAAGAAAAAAAAAATGCATTAATAAAGTATTCGGCGTAATGCGCTCATTAAACTGCGCGCTTGAAATATACCATAATTCAGTCCTTGTCCCTTCTCCAACTCTTTCACACTATTTATGAATTCCGTCCCTTCCTAATGATAATTTTATCTGGCAATAACAATGTGTCACTTATTAATAATAGAAAAGTATTTGAAAAAAAAAAAAAGTCTTTCATTTATTATTCATAATGTTAAAGTCTATAAGAGGAGCATTTGAAACAATCAAATAACAGTTTAGGGAGAATATCTCGGTGAACCTGGTCAGGCTGGGCGACTGGGATTAGCTGTTAAGGCAGCTCTTCGAGAAGAAATAGTAGGACCTCATGTTTATATAATATTCTCATTTACATAACGCTTTCAGAATATTTCATGGACAGGTAAAAAGGCTTTTAATGCGCTAACACAGTGTCAGGTTTTTTTTTTTTTAGCGCCTTGATGCTTTGCTTTTTTTTTCAAGGGGGTAACATTTATCCGATCTGGCGTTCGGTGGTTAAGCCAAGTTGCGCGATTCTATGAATATCTTATACATCTCTAAATGAGGTAGACATCTGTGAATTTTTCATGGGCTTTGGAAATTATGTGCAAAGTGAAAAAATCAAATCAAAAGCTTTAGACTGAGTTCTGAGACAATGCTGGTCAGAACAGGGGGAGAATAGAGAAAGCGCAACGCCGTAAAACGATATGCTGGTCTACTTTGAAGTCTTTAGGAAGAACTCCTTTGAGGGACAACTGGTGTAAAATAATCTGCTTTTGTGAAAATTTTTAGATTTTTTAAATTAATTTTTAGGTTTTAGAACAGTACTCGATCCTCTAATGTAAAGGCACAGTCAAGTGATTGTAAACCTCATTACATAAAATATGTACAAAGCATATCCCTCTGTAGTGTGTACTTGTCTCAATTAAAAGCACAGGGGGGTTTATTTACTAAGACCCCTTTCACACAGGGGCCTTTTTCAGGCGCTTTAGCGTTAAAAAAGCGCCTGTAAAGCGCCTGAAAGAAGCCTCATCTGCAATCCCAATGTGAAAGCCCAAGCCCTTTCACACTGCCAGCGCCCGGAAAACACTGGTAAAGCGCCGCTTAAGACCCCTTTTACACTGGGGTGTTTTTCAGACGTTTTTCGGGCGCTGGCAGTGTGAAAGGGCTCGGGCCATCGGCGCACCCAGCCCGGTGGCAAAAACACAAAGTGCTGCAAAGATGCTACTTGCAGGACTTTTTTTGACGCCCTGCCGGCGCAGCGCCCCGATGTGAAAGCACTCAGGCTTTCACATTGGGATTGCAGATGAGACTTCTTTCAGGCGCTTTACAGGCACTTTTTTTAACGCTAAAGCGCCTGAAAAACGCCCCAGTGTGAAAGGGGTCTAAAGGCAACTCCACTGTGCACTTGGAAGTACAGTCGCTGCAGATCGGAGGGGGGACATGCAAGGGAAATTAAAAAAACAGCATTTTTGCTTGCAGATGATTGGATGAAATAAATCAGCAGAGCTTCCCCTCAGATCTACAACTGCACTTGCCGTGCACAGTGGATTTGCCTTTAGCAGGGTGGATAAAAAAAACAATGATTAACCACTTGCGGACCAGCCGTTGCAGTTTTACTGTGGCAGAATGGCACGGCTGAGGGAAACAACGCTATGTTACGTCGCTTCGCCCTGTGGCCACTAGGGGCGCCTGCTGCTCGCCCCCCCGGAGCCAATGCGAGTGCCCGGTGGGCGTGATGACCGCCGGGCTCCCGCGATTGCTCTTGACAAACCAAGAACAGGGATCTGTGTGTGTAAACACACAGATCTCAGTTCTCTGAGGGGAGAAGAGACTGATCGTGTGTTAATACAAAGTATGAACAGCGATCTGTCATCTCCCCTAAACAGTCCCCTCCCCCCTTCAGTTAGAACACACAAAAAAACAAATCCTCCTACACAAGTTGTATCTCTGTGCATCAACTGCGTCCAAACACTTCACTGGGTATATGTAAGGGTTTACAATCACTTAAAGTGGTTGTAAATCCTCCCTAGTGACTTTTAACTATAGGCAAGCCTAGAATAAGGCTTACCTATAGGTAGTGGAATATCTCCTAAACGTGCGCCATTTAGGAGATATTTCACTTGTAGTGCACCGATGAAGTAATTGGCGCATGCGCTGTGAAGAAACAGACCTCTGTGCTGTTTCTTCCCCCAGCGTGTGCCGTTACTGACGGCTCCCACGCGCATGCGCGGGAGTGACGTCACACGGCTCCGGACAGTCACAGAGCCGGGGTCCACGGCCCCTAGAAGGAAGAGGGGTGAAGATGGACGCAGCCTGCACAGGGGACAGCGATGGGTTAGTTTGCAGGTAAGTGTCACATAATGGGCTAGTATGCAAGATTCTTTAAATGTTTATATGCTTTTAATTTGCAGGCTTTGCAGGGAGCAAAAGAGGAAGTAAAACCCATCAGGGTTTACTTCCTCTTTAACCATAAATATCAAAAAACTGTTTTACAGCTCCCTATAAATCTTTATTGAATAGCAAATGTGTAAAGTCAGAGATGATTGACACTAGCTCTCGCTTTGTTCAGAGGGCATCTGCATCCAAGGATCTTTTTTTACTTTACAGATAGAAGTATTTTCATTTGATATATTTAATACTGTTTTATATTAAAACTAAGCTTTTTTTGTGAGTTTCTGAGTAAATGTAATCAATCAGCATACTATATCCCGCCCCCATAGTGTTTAGCAATAGGACGACATAGAGGAGGGAGGAAAAGAGGGAAGGAGGGAGGAAAAGAGGGAAGGAGGGAAGGAGGGAGGAAATGAGGGAAGGAGGGAGGAAAGGAGGGAGGAGAAAGTCATTTACCAATCTGTATACAACCACATGTGTGACTCTATAGTCACATGGGCTGCACAGATGAGAAAAGAAAGAAAAGAAGAGCTTAGGTTGAGCATGCTCAGTAGAGGACACCAACTGGTCTACAGAATTTCAGCCTGCAGTGGGGACACAGAGAAGATGGGGACGGATAGTTGAAGGCAGGACCAACCAGGTATATTGCTTTAAATGCTTTAGTGGCTTTGTGTGTATGAACACTCTTCTTATATAGCATGTAATGAGAGTTTTTCATAGTCTGGGATTAATGACACATTACCCGCTTGTTGACCAGCCGCCAGTTATACTGCAGCAGATTGGTTCAGCTGCGCGAATCGCTGTAGGTGTACGTCGGGTGCACACACTGCTTTCTGTGGGTAGGGGCGCATGCGCGCTCACCCACCCATTCTGTCAGGTGATGACACAGAGAGCCAGGGAGCCCATCCCCCACAAAGTTAGTAAACACACCCAGGAACACAATTAACCCCTTGATCGCCCCCTGATTTGAACCCCCTTCCCTGCCAGTGCCATTAGTACAGTGTCAGTGCAAATTTTTAGCACTGATCACTTTAATAATGTCACTGGTTCCCAAAAAAATGTCAGTTAGGTGACCGATCTGTCCGCCGCAATGTCGCAGTCCCGCTAAAATTTTGTAGATCACCGTCATTACTAGTAAAAAAAAATAATAATAATAAAAATGCCATAAATCTATCCCTATTTTGTATACGCGATAACTTTTGTGCAAACCAATCAATATACG
The DNA here is from genome assembly GCA_037952835.1 of Lithobates septentrionalis. Taxonomy (NCBI): domain Eukaryota; kingdom Metazoa; phylum Chordata; class Amphibia; order Anura; family Ranidae; genus Lithobates; species Lithobates septentrionalis. The sequence continues at coordinate 502,028 of JBBDGP010002659.1, read as the reverse complement.
CTTATGTTTTTTGGGAGTTTTTTTTATCCAAAAATACAAAATGCGAAATAAAAAATACAAAAACGAATACAAATTGACCTAAATCGATAAAGAAATAAGATTATTTAAATGTTTATATTGGGTATGTTTTAGAGTAGAAAATAAAAAATTGTCTCTGTTTATAGCGCAAAAAAATAAAACCCGCAGAGGTGATGGAATGCCACCAAAAGAAAGCTTTATTTGTGAGGAAAAAAAAGGACATCAATTTTATTTGGGTACAGCATCACACGACCGCGCAATTGTCAGTTAAAATAACGCAGTGCCGTATCGCAAAAAAAATGGCCTGGTCATTAAGGGGGTAAATCCTTCTGGGGCTGAAGTGGTTAAGGCATTTTTTAAAATAAGGGGACATGCTTTTTTCCATGTTACACGTGCAAAATAATTGTCCTTTACTGGCAAGAGGCTTTTTAATAAAACATTGAGACACTCGGCAGGATTCCATGCAGCCTTGCCTGCAAATGCAGATTTAACTTTCTTTCATCCCTCTACTGAATTTTGGCTGTTAATGCAAAGTAAATAACTCTTTTTCTCTTGAAAGAAGAATGAAAAAAAAAAAAAAAAAACCCACCAGGCTCATATTTCCAACCCAGTGTCTGGATAAGGTCCTTGACCACCAAGGCAGAGAGGTACAATTGATGACCCCCTTACAGTGAACTACTTCAATAGCATAGGTTACTGTCCTGCCATTTTTGTACCCTCCTCCTGCTGAAGAGCCCAAGGTAGCCATCTCTTCTGCCTACACCTTGTTCCAACCCTGCCTCTGCCCTTCAACTGCCTTTGTGTTGTGAATATACAGTATATATAAAAGAAAAATACCAGAACCAGGTATCTGAATTTATGTCAAGTAAAATAACCATGCAAAGAGTTGGTCAAAGCTGAAATTTCAAGCGGTCTTTTAGGAATTCTATTACTTTCCACCACATATGCGGGGCAGTTCAACATCCATCAGCTCATTATCTTACATGGGAGGGTTGAGCAAACCTCCCAACTTTTTGAGATGGGAGCGAGGGATACCTAATAGCAAAAGTATGTAGGCATAGGACACGCCCCTTGCCACGCCCCCTTAAAGGAGAATTATACAAAAAATGATTGGTTAAACCCACAAGTGCTTTATTTTTACCACTACTATTCCTTTATATTGGCTTTTGAAATTTACAAATGCAGCAATTTAGTAATTGGATGAAAGGTTTAGCACCAGAAAACACTTTTTGAAACTATATAGAGCAGACCAAAATGAGAGACAAATGAGGAGGAATGAGGGACAAAGGGACTTTGTTCCAAATCAGGGACAGTTGGGAGGTATGGGGTTGAGTACTGTGTAAAGCTTGAGCCCTTACTTAAAATAAGCTGCGCCGGGATGTACCACATCCCTACAAATCTCTTCAACAAAGAACATCGTACAGACTTTCCTGGTGCCACTTGTACCAACACTAAACACAATAAATATATTATATATACACACACACGACAATATAGATCAGGGGTTTCTAAACAATGGGGCAGTTTACGGTCCTTCAAACTTTAGGGGGTCAGACTGTGACCATCAGGAGTAAAAAATGTCCCAGAATCAATGGGATTAAACAATCCCCAACAACTGGTGTCATTAGGAGGAATTGTGCCCCATCGTTGATGTAATTGGTAGGAATTGGCCCCATCTTTGGTGTCATTGGGCGGAATTGTGCCCTTCACAGGTAAAAGCAAGCAAAGGGCCGGATAAAAGCAAGCCAATGGCCACAGTTTGGACACCACTCATATAGATCAACCCAAAACCGCTAGTAAGCCAATCTTACTCTTATCATGCTACTATTACAGGTTCACTATTACATAACAGAATAGAATAAAACATTTTCGACTGTATCGGAATATTTTCCCATCCATCAGCAGGATAGAGGTGGCTTAGATCAACGCGTTTCAAAAGGGGCTTTGTTCATTCATCAAAATATTTATGATCCTGCGTTGCACTTGGCCCCCATCCTTCCCAATCATCACTATTATCCTTTTGATGGACAGCCTCCTTGACCAATAGTGAGGCATGGTATGTTAGAGGGGCAGCTTCAGAAACTAAAGTAACTTTATCCAGATATTCCAAGGCTTTGGGGCCAATAAAGACCTTTACAAGGTATATGACTATAGTTAAGCTATGCATTAAATGGCCACCTTCAGTTTACATCATGTAAGGAGATCACAGCTTCTCCCTCAAGTTTCCGAGAGTCATGATATGGCAGTTGCCCAATTGAGCTGAATTGAGCTGTATTGTCCAGGTAGAACGTTGTTGGTTCTTGGAGGGAACTATCCACTGGACAGGCTACATAACCTGCTCTGATCGATATTTTTCCATGTATCGATTGTGCAAACACAATCACGTTCAACCTGAACAATTTTACATATTTATGTATAGAACAATCACAAGAAAGATTTTATTTATTTATCTGGACCCACTGACCACTAACCCATGCTCTTGTCTAAGCATTATGGTGGCCACACAAAGATCAAAACAGTCATTCAATGCGTCTAAATTTATCAAATAAAAGTAACCATTGTTAATTGCCCGTGATGGAATTTTGTGAATTGCGTCTGATCATTCATAGTAATCTGAGTGTGTGATGAAGAACGGGCCAGAAGATAAAACGATAATTTGATCATTTAGAATTGATAGCTTACATTTATGAATAATCAGCTTTTTTTTTTTTTTTTACTTTTTAGTCAGTTGAAAATCAGCAATACTTTGTGTGTCCTTCGATATTTAAAGCGTTACCCCACTTTGGCTGAGCTAAAACCAATCCCCTCTGGATGATCTATGTACATTGCAATCATTTTAAATGTAACAGAGTCCTCCCTGTCAGGGTCTGCATCCCTTTAGATTTGGGTATATACAGTATATCACCAGCACACCGTGGATCTTCAAAATAGCAGCTAAAAGTTTAGTAAAGCTATCAATTCACAGAAAAGAACTGAGATGTTTTAGTGCCATGCAGGACCCCTTCATCAGGCAGCCTGATGAAGGGGTCGTGCATGGCACTGAAATGTTGCAACTCTTTGCTGTGATCGCTTTAATAAACTTTTGGCTGCTATTTTGAAGATTCACGGTGTGCTGGCAATATATGCCTTAACTTGTGTTTATACCGATTCCCATCCGGTGGTTGCTAAACCATCCACTCGTTAAAAGCCACTCCCCTACCGCCCACCTGAACTAGGGCAGGCAGTCATTCAGAGCTCGCCGGGGATGCAATGCTGTGCTTTAGTAGCCACAGTAAAAATTCAATAGCATATCCTATTTGGCAGGTGTTCTTCTTGCAAAACTCGACCCAGGCAAGTCTAAAGGGCACGCCACAATGGCACAGTGGTATATTATTTACAGGGGTAATCAGGCACCTCCTCAACGCCTGTCAAGCACCCTCTGGATAGTCCACCATTGATCACTTTTCAGAGACGCAACAAGGGCTGCAGCACATGAGAAAAAAAAAACACGTGAACGTCTGAGAAAATCAGTCAGTCAATCATCAGAAAAGACATTTCTGGGGGCGTGCTGTATACCAACCCTAAATAGAACGTCTCCAGGTTGCCACAATGCATTGCATTCTTTGACCGTTTGAAAAAATTACAGCAGCTTTAGATTGAAATAGAAAAGTTATTTTTAATAACGTAAAATGTATTGAAAAGTAGAATTCCTCTTTAACCACTTCAGCCCCGGAAGGATTTGCCCCCCTTAATGACCCGGCCATTTTTGTGACACTGCACTTTTACTTTCTGCTATAATACATACACCAAAAAATAAATATAAAAAAACAAATGTGTTTATCAGTTTAGGCCGATATTTATTCTTCTACATATTCCTGATTAAAAAAAAAAAATAAATCACAATAGGCGTATATTGATTGGATTGCGCAAAAGTTATCGCGTCTACAAACTATATGATAGATTTAGGGACTTTTATTTTTTTATTGTTTTTACTGGTACTGGCAGCAATCTGCTTTTTGTAGCGGGACTGCGACATTGCGGCAGACAAATCTGACCCCAAATGTCACTTTTTGGGGACCAGTGACATTATTACATGTGCATTAAAAATACACTGATCAATGTATAAATTACACTGACAGGGGAGGGGTTAACACTAGGGGACGATCAAGAGGCCAAGTGTGTTCCCTGGGTGTGTTCTAACTGTAGGGGGATGGGCTACCAGGGACATGACAGAGATCACTGTTCCCGATCACTGGGAACAGAAGATCTCTGACATGTCATCTGACAGAACGGGGACACACCTTGTTTACAAAATGGCAGTTACCCATTTTGTCTCTGTAAACCCCAATAGCGGATCGCCGGAGGACATAGAGTCCGCAGGACCAGCGCGCCTCGCTATCTCCTATGCAAAGACCGACGTACACCTACGGTGGTTTGCACATGAGAGCTGACCTGCCGCAGTATAATGGCGGCGGCTGGTCGGCAAGCAGTTAAACATAGTACTGTGCAAACGTTTTAGGCAGGTGTGAAGAAATGTTTTAAAGTAAGAATGCTTTCAAAAACATATTTGAATTGTTTATTTTTTAACAATTTACAAAATGCAAAGTGAGGGAACAGAAGAAAAATCTAAATCAAATACATTTTTGGCGTGACCACCCTTTACAATCACACGCCTCCCTGATGGTATGGCACGATGGATAAGTATCTACTTGTAATTCTCTGCATTGAGGACACCATTGATCAGACAACATTGAGGACCATAGACACAATGGTCGGCCAAGGAAACTTAATGCAGCAGATGAAAGACACATCATGCTCACTTCCCTTCCACATCGGAAGATGTCCAGTAGTGCCATTAGTACAGAACTGGTGGAAACCAGTGGGACCCAGGTACACCCATCTACTGTCTGGAGAAGTCTGGCCAGAAGTGGCCTTCATGGAAGAATTGTAGCCAAAAAGCCATACATCCGACATGGAAACAAGGCTAAGCAACTAAACTATGCACAAAAACATAGGAACTAGGGTGCAGAAAAATGTCAGCAGGTGCTCTGGACTGATAAGTCAAAAACGTGAGATATTTGGATGTAGCAGGAAGCAGTTTGTTGGTGAAGGGCTGGGGAGAGGAACCATAATGAGTGTCTTGTCTGCAGGCAACCATGAAGCATGGTGGAGGTTCCTTGCCAGTTTGTGGCTACATTTCTGCAAATGGAGTTGGAGATTTGGTCAGGATCAATGGTGTCCTCAATGCTGAGAATACAGGCAGATAATTATCCATCACGCCATACCACCAGGGAGGCGCATGATTGACCGTAGACTTATTCTGCAGCAGGACAACAACCCCAAACATACAGCCAATGTCATTAAAAACTATTTTCAGCTTAAGAAAAACAGCTTAAGAAAAACAAGGAGACCTGGAAGTGATGGTTTGGCCCCCACAGAGCCCTGAATCTCACCATCATCAGATCTGTCTGGGATTACATGAAGACACAGAAAGATTTGAGGCAGCCTACATGCACAGAAGGTAGTTAGTTCTTCAAGATGTTTGAAACAATCTACCTGTTGAATTCATTCAAAAAACTGTGTGCAAGTGTACATAATGTGCACGTTTTTTCACACCTGCCTAAAATTGTTGCACAGTACTGTATACAATGAACCGATCGTCTGTGACTGCTTGTGCCTAGTGCAATCAAAAATTGCTTTGTAACTGACCAACTAGGGATAAACTCGGGGGGGGGGGGGGGTGTTCGAATCCTTGTCTGAATCCACATGAGTGAGCTAGCCAGGAAGCTATCGATTGTACTGGTCCAATCGTATGCAGCGGCGGCATTCCCCGCTCCAAAGCAAGGGCTGTGTATATGCGCGGTTGTGGGGTGGGGAATGCTTCAGCTGCAAATGATTGGCCCAGTACAGGTGACCGCTCCAGGCTGGCTTGCTCACATGGGTTTGGACAAGGATCTGAACATGCTCATTCCTCATGGCCACCTATACTGTTTTACAGCAGCAAGGATGAACAATTATGTTCCAGGAGAGTAAAGGAGTAAAAACTAGGTGGGAGCTATAGTGTATTATTGCATGTTTAGGATCTACACTAATTAATCAAGACATTATGACCACCAACCATAATATTATGATGACTAACGTTTTGAATAGGTCCCAATTTTGCCACCAACACAGCACTGACCCGTTGAGGTATAGACTCCAAAGTAACATTCACATGAATGCCAGGACCAAAGTTTTCCCAGGAAAACATTGCCCAAAGCATTACTCTGCCTATACTGGCTTGCCGTCTTACCATAGTGTGCCAACTCTTCCCGAGGGAGGTGGCGCACACGCACCACTCAGCTATCCACATGATGTAAAAGGCAACCTTCTTCCATTGCTCCGTGGTCCAGTTCTGAAGCTCACTTGCCCATTGTAGGCACTTTTGACTGTGAACATCAGCATGGACACCCTGGATACCATGGGTCAGCATGAACATCCTGACCGGTCTGTAGCTATGCAGCCTCATATGCAACAAACTGCAATGCATGGTGTGTTCTGACAACTTTCTAAGGGAACCAGCATTACCTTTTTTAAGCAATATGAGCTACAGTAGCTCTTCTATTGGATGGGACTACACGGGCTAACCTTTGCTCCCCATGTGCCTCAATGCCCATGACCCTGTCACTGGTTTGCCTTCCTTGGACCACCTCTGGTTGGTCCTGCCAACTGCAGAACGGGAACATCTCACAAGAGCTGCAGTTTTGGGGTTGCTTTGACCCAGTCGTATAGCCATTACAATTTGAACCTTGTCAAAGTTGCTCAAATCCTTACAGGTGACCATTTTTTCTTTCAACACATTAACTTCAGGGACAACATTTTCACTTGGTACCCAACATATTCCTCCCACTTTCAGGTGCCATTGTCACGAGATAATCAACGTTATTCACTTTATCTGTCAGCGGTCATAATGTCATGGCTGCTCTGTGTATATACTAAGTAATACACCTCTGACTACAGTAGGCATCCAAATAAAAAAAAAAAGCTTACTGCTACTGTATATAGATGAAATTTCATATATTTTCATTATTTCAATAGGTGTCCCTTTAAAAGAAACTCAGAATAAAAAAATAAAAATAAAAAAATAAAAAAAAATAAGTCCCGTCTTCTCAATTTTCCAATTATAGCCGAAGCCGTATACAAACATCGCCGAAGCTGAGAAATAACGGAGGCTCGGCGGCTATCTATCTCCTAAATTGCAGCATTTTAATACACAGTGTGCGTGTGAAGTCACATTAACGTGGGCTGCCAATAATGGCGGGCTTCAGATACTGATCTAATCAATTTACACTTATGTTCTCCGGTGCTAAGTGTATTAATAGTAAATGTGATCGTTAAGAATGATTTGTCTGCAGGTAATGTGGAGAGGTACGGTCCCCATGGTGCCAATGCGGTGACATCTCCTCACACAGATACAACGTTGTCTGCTAATCTAAAAACTCGGCTGTTATTAGAGGCAGCTCAGTTTCCATGGCAACGCTTGAGTTATAAACCTTTGGTGGGTGTTTGGGTCTTTTTGCCTCAAGAAACAGCATCTGGCTTGGCAAAAAGCTGTTGTTTTGAGAAAAAAAAAAAAAAGGAGAAAAAAATGGGAGCAAGTGTAGAACATATGCAAGCTTATGTATTTTTATCTGGAAGTGTTAAAAATACCATTTCAAAGTTTGATATCAAAGTTGAAGTCTTCAGCAAATGTTACCTCTGCGGATAACGGAATTTTTCAGAGACGCGGATGAGTTTCATGGGGGAAGGGGGGCTTTTGGAAGGGAGTAGAGATACGCCGCCGAGTAGGGGTGCTTTAGGTAACCGTAGAGAAAAAGCGGAGCAGAGGCCCCCGAGCCGCCAACTTTTAATGCGTGCTGAGCCCCAGGAAGTCACAAATCGCTGAACTAGAACAAAAGTCAAGCCGATTCCCCAAGCCACCGGGTCTTAGGACTTCAAGCATTTGCCATGCACTTACAGAAACTGTTTTACCTGACAAATAATTTACAGCTCTGTTCAGACTAGGCATGCCATCCAGACAGCATACACAGTGAAGAAAATAATTATTTGATCCCCTGCAGATTTTGTAAGTTGCCCACTTACAAAGAAATGAAGGGTCTATAATTTTTATCAAAGGTGTATTTTAAATGATAGAGACAGAAAATCAACCAAAACTGGAGAAAAAAAACAATAAAAATGTTATAAATTGAGTTGCAGTTCAGTGAGTAAAATAAGTATCCCCTACCAACCAACAATAATTCTGGCTCCCACAGACTGGCTACAGTATGTGCTCATGTGGTACACAGATTAGTCCTGTCAATATAAGAAGGCGCTCCTAACGACAACTCATTAGGTGTACAAAAGTCACCTGTCCACAGAACCTCTTTCTTCCATTCAAACCTCACCATCATGGGCAAGAGCAAAGAGCTGTCAAAGGACGTCAGGGACAAGATTGTAGACCTGCACAAGGCTGGAATGGTCTATAAGACCATCAGCAAGATGCTTGCTGAGAAGGAGACATCTGTTGGAGCGATTATTCGCAAATGGAAGAAATACAAAATAACCATCAATCGCCCTCGATGTGGAGCTCCATGCACGATTAGGCCTCATGGGGCAAGGATGATCATGAGAAAAATGAGAGATCAGCCCAGAACTACACAGGAGGAATTGTGAATGGTCTCAAGGCAGTTGGGACCACATTCACCAAACAAACCATTGGTAAAACAATACGCCGCCATGGATTGAAATCCTGCAGCGTCCGCAATGTCCCCCTCCTCAAGAAGGCACATGTACAGGCCCGTCTGAAGTTTGCCAATGAACATCTAAATGATTCAGAAAAGGATTGGGAGAAAGTGCTGTGGTCAGATGAGACCAAAATTGAGCTCTTTGACAGTAACTCGACGCACCGTGTTTGGAGGAAGAAAAATGCTGACTATGAATCTAACAACACCATCCCTACAGTCAAGCACAGAGGTGGAAACATTATGCTTTGGGGCTGTTTCTCTGCTAAAGGTACAGGCTGACTTTGCCGCATTGAGGGGCCAATGGACGGGGCCATGTATTGTAAAATCTTGGATGAGAACCTTCTTCCCTCAACCAGAACACTGAAGATGGGTCTTCCAGCATGACAATGACCCAAAACATACCACCAAGGCCATAAAGGAGTGGCTCAAGAAGAAGCACATTAAGGTCATGGAGTGGCCTAGCCTGTCTCCAGACTTAAATGATATAGAAATTTCAAGTTGCCAAGCAACAGCCAAGAATCCTTAAAGTGGAGTTCCACCCACTTTTACAACTCTTCAGCATCCCTCACTAAACTGTGCACTGTAAACGAATTGGATATTTTTACATTTTTTTTATCAGCACTTGCTGTATATCTGCTGCATTCATTTTTCACTTCCTCCTCCCTGGCCGCGGCCCATCGCATCATTTCCTGTTTGCAATGCCTTCTGGGAAGGGGAGGCAACTTCCTCTGAAACTGCCGTTGCTATGGAAACCTGACCTGAAACCTATTACACTGCTTGTGCTGCACTGAGCATGTGCAAGATCTGCAAGGTTGAGATCCAGGAAGAAATACAGTCTGGCTTCAGATGCCCACACTTAAGATGGCCACGGCCTGCTGTAAGTTTATAAAATAACAAACTACTGCTATAAACTAACAAAACAGACCTTAGGTTTACAGACTAACTTTACTAGAATACATTAAGCTTGTGTATTATAGGGGTATTTTTATTTAAAAAGTATACTTTCGGCCGGAACACCACTTTAAGGATTTAGAAAAGATCTGTAAAGAAGAGTGGACCAAAATCCCTCCTCCTGAGATGTGTGCAAACCTGCTTACCAACTACAAGAAATGTCTTACCTCTATGCTTGCCAACAAGGGTTTCTCTACCAAGTACTAAGTCATGTTTTGCTCAGGGGATTAAATACTTCTTTTCTCATTGAACTGCAACTCAATTTATAACATTTGTATCATTTTTAGTTGATATTTTGTCTCTATCAATTTAAATACACCAATGATAAAAATTATAGACCCTTAACGCCTTTGTAAGTGGGCAAACTTACAAAATCTGCAGGGGATCAAATAATTATTTTCCCTATTGTAGCTAGATCTTAGACCAATGGTCTCCAAACTGCAGCCCTGGGTTAGGATGCAGCCCTTTGCTTGCCTTTATCCGGACCTTGAGGCATTATTCCTGCCACTCACAACAAACATGGGGCACTATTCCTCCCAACGACAGCAACTATTTCTCCCCCAAATTTCCAAAGATTAGGCGTTGTTTACTCTCACTGGGCACACTCCCGCCCCCCTAAAGTCTGAAGGACAATAAATTTGCCCTTTTCTTAGAAAGTTTGGAGACCCCTGTCCTAGACCATGTAACAAAAATGGAAAGTGAAGCGTCACACCAGTGCCAAGAGTTCCAGATACAACTTTATTCCAATGAACATCAGGGGAAGAATGCCAAAAGTAACCAATGCCATGTTAGTTCTGACTAGCCCTGTGCACAATGAGTTGGAGGCAAGCAGTCAGGCCATTTTTTGGCATCAGCCTTAGACCAGCCAACCTTACACTGTCTTTAATAGGTAATCTCATATGACAAAGGCAAACTGCTCAGTGGCAAACTCATAAAGTGTGTTCTTCCCCTTCCTTCCCCCGTGGCACATACATGTATGATCTCTAGTAAGCCTGAATGCCGAGCCCTATGGCCTGGGTGGCAAGAACGACTAAAGAAAAAATCCTGTCTTTTTTAATTGCTCTGGTTAGAACCCTATCCCCCATTGATGGAAGACAACCTATCCAACCTAAGGAAGGTTATGAGTTTTATAATTGAAACGTGTTGAGGTACAGTTAGCGGGATTAATCCTGTGGGAATTCCTTACAATAGTATTTATACCTGCCTGTATTATGGTAATTTCTGTGTTAGACTGGGGTCATCATATTGCCAGAGCTCATATTTTAAATCAACGTTGGTCTTAATTTTTGTACAAATAAAGTAATGAATTTCACAAGAATATCTGTGCTCATTTGACCTATTCTTTGTTGCATTAAAACCCCCGGGGAAATTAAATTTCTTTTGCTGCCAAGTAGACGTGTTTCTGGGGCTCCAAGAGTAGCCCCTTCATATGGGCTAGAAAAAACATAAAGGACATTCGATATCAATACATTGCATTGATATAGGACTGATATGGAAATGCTTTTTCTAGCCTTGATGAAGGGGGGCATTCTTGGACCCCCAAAACGCATTGGCTACTTTTTGGAGTGTTTCCCAAATTTTTGTTACATTACACTACAAGCCAAGGAGACCATGGAGATCCTCTGGAGTGTATAAGCTGCCTGCCAGGGAACCAGATCATTAATATTAACATCAATACTTTGAGATAGCAATACCAGTGAGATAATTCTATGGGTCCAACGCTATTTTTCCACCTTCCTCAACAGATTTTGGAACATGGGTGGGCAACCTTAAAGAGGTGATCTACCTGAACAACACGGGAGAAGTCAAAGATCACCAGGCACAGTGGTCACCTCCTCACACCTGTATAAACCTCTAATTGCAAAACTACTGTGTCGCAAACGCGTACATTGCACAGCAATCATGGGTTTAGCCTAGGTCCACATTGCAGTGATTTGGCATTCGATTTGACAAGTCAGATCGCGTGCCAAATCGGCGGCTATTGCGAGCAAAGGAACCGTCTGAATCGGTGTGTCGTCGACTTTGCGGCGCCACACTGATTCCCAAAACATGTTTCTGTACTACTTTTGGCGACTTCGGGGTGCGATTTGTTAACACATCTGTGCAGCAACCCGCACAGACATCTCTGAAATTGCCCCGAAGTCGGGACATACGTGCGGCAATGGAATCGTGTGAGTTCAGCTGCACTCACAGCGGGATTGAAATCGTGTAAGTGCGAACCTGGGCTTAAATCAGGTGTTGAGAAGGCAACATGTTGCCTCCTCACCACCTATCAACACACGCTCGGATCACTTTTCAGAGGAGCAGCACTTCTTGTTCACACGTAAAGTTAGGGGGTGGTAAAACAGCAGGATATAATAGAAGTCTATTGCTCAGCGCAGCAAACCTGCAGGAAAGCTGCAGGTACACTGCACTGCACCCGCGGTGTGGGTAAACAGCAGCACATCAGTGTGAAAGCAGACCTATACTATAATGCCCAGTGTATTGCTTCACACTGACCTGAAGATCTCTTCTTTCCTGCTGCTGGCACCACTCTGGAGACTGGTATCTGGGATAAGAGGTAAAGTGCAGTTGGTATTACTCCGCATGGGACAGGACTCAGCACTACAGAGAAGGCATCGGTTTATGCGGCTTTTGCTCCCTACTACAGCTCCAACTTTACAAGTAGTCCCTCTGAATTGCACTCTGTTTGATGCTCTGGACTGGCAGGTCAGCAAACCCAGACTGAGATCTACCAGCCTGTCCGCGATCTACTGGTAGATCACAATCTACAGGTTGCTGACCCCTGTTCTAGACCATAGCTTGGTTAGGAACATGACCAATCCTCGTAACGCTACACAGGAAGGATGTAGTTGCATCTTAAAACGTCCAGCACATGACAGGAGCATTGTACAATCATGTGAGCTTGACTGCTACTACATGCTACTTGTGTAATTTATTCCATAGGGAGCCAGCAATTATTAAATGATGAGATCCTAATCTCCTGTCTAGCTCTGTGCTATTCAGTTGACTGCAAGAAGGTGGTTACAACGGCCCTTGTAGCTTGGTCCTGAAGCTGGCCAATAACTAGTGACTTTTGGCTGGTTTGTAATAAACTGTCCAAAATTTGCTCCACAATTTGCTCAGTCAGCCCCCTCCCAGCCAACATCCCTGGACTGAAAAAAAAATTTAACGATTAGGGCAGAAAATTATTAGCTGAACAAAGCCTGCATCCAGGCTGGCAGCACCGGCTGTCAGAATAAAATAGCCACAGCGGAAAATTCAGCCACCCGCACTGTAGTGCAGATGGTGGAATCCCTTTGATTTTTATCTGTTTAGCCTGCAGTTTGAACTGAAAAAGAAAAATTGTGTATGGCCAGCTTTAGGCTGCATTTGGCAGTGTTGTCCATTGCAACAACAAGGCAATACGTGTTTACGTCCTATGGTTTGTCAATGAAAAAGAAAAAACAAAACAAAAAGGACAAGTTGCATTTTTGTGCAGCGTATTCCAACACAATTATATAGAAGTTTAAAAAAGGTTAAAAAAAAGAAAAAAGCAAGGACTGCAATACACTAGAACATGTGTAAAGTGCACAATAACACGCGATGTGTGGTGTGAAGGGGCCCGTAGGATCTCTGTCAAGGTTTTAATTGCTGGAGCTGACTTGGCACGATATGAAACAAGAACAACCGAAATATGGGACACCTCTGTCCTACCCACCGAATCAAAGGGCAGCATAATATGTATTCTACTTAAAACACATGAACTAAGCAAAGATATTATTGACAACAGTGTAGAAAAGGATATTTTTGTGAAATCTTTTAAATTAATTATTATTTACAACTCACGGTACCAGATCTCTAGAGGGCTCGAGTCAAACTTTCTCTGTGTCAAGTATTAGCTGTGTGCTTTTGTGAGGTTTGGTAGAAAAAGGATTGCGTTTGGCCTTTTTGCAACACGGGTCTTGGAACAGAGGTCCTGCCATTCATATCCAAAGTATGCCCATCCAACTGGAATGCAGCTTTAGAGTGCAAGAAAATGAAAGTTTATCTAAATCCAAGAGCAAAAATTTCACATATTGCATCTAATCAATCCATAGATTTGGTGGTTGCATTTGTTTTTTTTGTTTTTTTATTTCAGGCTTCTTTTCATCCAGTGACCCTACCAGCAACACACTTCCTTTCCTAGAGGACGCTCATCACACTATAACTAAGGCTTCATGTACACGGGACGTTGTACAACCTCTCCTGAGCGATTTAACTTAACAGCTAGAAACCGGCGTCTAAAGACGTCCGTTTAGCCGCGATTACATGCCACGTTTAGCTGCGTTTGCGTCTAGAAGCGTTTTCCTTTTCTTTTTTTTTTGTTAAAATGAGAAACGACTGTAAAGAAACGCTGCGAAAAAGCGAGTTACTGCGTTTAGCAGTGTTTACAGGCTGTTACAGGCCTTTCAAATGCCTCTGAACATCCGTCTGAACCCATTTTTGTTGCGTTCCAAAAAATGCTTCTAAACTCAACTGCCTAGAAATGACTATAAAGGACCCTGTGTACATGGACAGATAAGATAACATAGGGGAGAGTTCAGGGGCAGCTGAAAAAAATGCCCAACTGCTCCTAAACGTCAGTTTACCAGCAGCAGTGTACATGAGGCCTAAGGGGAAAACATAGAGGAGCACCGTAATTACCCATAGGGCTCATGCACACTGCAGCTCAAAAAAAAAATGCTTTTACAGGCATTTGAGCTTTTTTTTTCAGCTTGAAGAAGCTTGTGCTTTTTTTGTGCTCTTGTGCACATTTTTATTCAGCTTCTTTGAGTATGGGCATGTTTTTTTTTTCACAAACCCTCCTAGACGGTATTTTCTTAACCACTGTATAAACAAAACAAAAAGCTGGAACAAACTTCTTTGCGTGTTTTCGAGTTTCTTTGAGCTTTTTTGAGCTCTGTGGGGCACTAGCTCCTCTCAAAAGCGTGAGTTTGGTGGGGGGGTTTTCTGTAGGAGCATAGGGCTGAAACCGCCTGAAAAAGCCATAGTGTGCATGGACACATTGGCTAACATGGAGGGGAGTTTCTAGGCAGAAAAAATAAGTGCTCAATAGCCTGTAGGAGACGCTTCTTTGAGCTGCAGTGTGCATGAGCCCTAAATCAAGAAGTGCATTGAAGCTACTGAACGCTTCCTCTTCTCCTCTATGCCAAAGGTGGGGGATGTTCTGTAGTCCTAATATAGGACCTCATAACATTGCTTGCAAGAAGAGCTCACTTACACTTGTTTTGCGGTTTGAAGAGTGATCTGTGTTTGGATTGCATTAAACCCCGTAAATACTGGACAACTGCACATTGTGCTCGGTTTCCGCCTGGCTCCATTCACATTCCCGCCGAGGCTGCGAAGCAAAGAATTGTGGCCGCAGAATGTGTACACCCCCGGGTTGCTGAATCAGCAGCAAAAAAGGGAGCAGTTAAAAGGCGGTAAAAAGACGGCAGAGTTTTACCGACCCCTTTGACTTTAGTACAAAGGACGGCACTCGATTTCAGACAGGAAAAATGTGTATTTTTGTGCACTTGTCAAGCAGATATAATAAAACACTTTCAATTATATTCAATATAATTGAAAGTACACAAGGTAGCAAAAAAAAGAAAGGTTTACATACACTTAAAATAAATAAATAAAAACCTAAAAAGTAAAAAGCATTACTTGACCCAGAATCAAAAACCAGCTATAGAAAATTGCCATCCAGGATTAGGAAAGTCAAGATTATTAGTACCAAGAATCAAACAGCATCAGTGAAAGCTTTATACCTTAGCGAGTGCTGTTTGCTTATACATGCGTGTGATGAGCCCCATGACTTGGATGAACGGATTGGTGGAATCTGAAGCCATCGATTGGGGACATCTCATCAGTTTCTCCCATTCTTCAAAGCTGGTGTTCATTTCCTGTGTAGGGGAAAATGAAACAGATTTCAAGCTATGGTGAACAACTTGATTCCAATTCTGTAGGTCTCAAATTAAACAGACAAAAACAAAGAAAAAAAAATTGTTCCGGCAGCAGGTATATTACTTGACTTTAACACCAACTACCATAAATGTAATCAATACAAGGCTCTATTAGAGGTGTAGCGGGATTTGAATTACAAGCGGATGCTAGCACTATCTAGCTTGTAAACAGAGGGAAGGAGTAGTAGCCAGTAGTGAGGTTGATTTACTAAAACTGAAGAGTTCAAAATTCAGTACAGCTGTGCATAGAAACCAATCAGCTTCCAGGTTTTTTTTTCGTCAAAGCTTAAAGCGGAGTTCCACCCAAAAAATGGAACTTCCGCTGTCCGGATTCCTCGCCCCCTCTGGTGTCACATTTGGCACCTTTAAGGGGGAGGGGGGAGCAGATACCTGTCTAATACAGGTATTTGCTCCCACTTCCAGCAAAAGACCGCCGCAGTATATGTGGCGATCTACGCCATTTCCGGCCCCTCCTCTGTCGTCGTCCCTCCCCCCACCGCAGTCTCAGGTCCCAGAAGACAGCAGGGACCACTCAGAACACGCAGTGCGACTCGCACATGTGCAGTAGGGAACCAGGCTGTGAAACCGCAAGGCTTCACTTCCTGATTCCCTTATTGAAGATGCCTCCACCCAAGAGCCGAGGGACGGGTCAGCTTCAGGCGAGGACATCACGGGCGCCCTGGACAGGCAAGTGTCCTTATTTTAAAAGTCAGCAGCTGCAGTATTTGTAGCTGCTGACTTTTAATTTTTCTAATCAATCACAGCAGGTCACATGACAGTTACAAACAATGGATGGCTTTCTTTCAAGCCATCCATTGTGTACAATGGTGGTGCTAGCTGTGATTGGTCACAGTGATCACATGGTACAGACTGGGCAAATCATAGCCCATCTGTTCCATGTTATCAGCTGTGGCTAATCACAACAAAACAACAAAACTGAATTAATCAATTTTATTACATAAAAAGCTTGCATATATAGCAATGAAATTCATTGCTACAAGCAAACAATGTGTAAAAAAAAAAAAATCCTAATCAATTCCCCAGAGTAGTACAGTGTAACTATTGGAACTTTATATTGCTCTGGTCAAAGTGTGTTTAAAAAAAAAAAAAAAAAAAAATCGGAATTTAAAAAAATAAAATAAAAAATAAAAATAAAATAATTATATATATATATATATATATATATATATATATATATATATATATATATATATATATATTTTTTTTTTTTTTTTTTTTTTAAGTCAGTGTCCCTGATTGCCTCCATACCAGTTATATGACGACGCTGTACCGCACTGGTGAGAGTATGTATTTTTAATTTCTTCATTTTCCAAAAAATTATGACAACTCGGCATGCCTCTTTACTAAATACCTTGGATTAGCTACTTTCCAAAAAGGGGTGATTTTAGGGTTCTTTCTGTACTGTCCTGACATTTTTGGCCTCAAGAAATGAGGTAGGCTGTTAGTACATCAGGATTCATCAATTATCAGATATATACCATAGCTTGTAAACGCTATAATTTTCCTGCAGACTAAATAATATACACTGATTTGGAGTATTTTCACCAAAGAAATGTAGCAATTACATTTTGGTCTAAATTTTTGAAGAAAGATATTTGCAAAATTTTAAAACAGAAAAAAAAATCCCAGTTGTGTGAACAAAATGGTAAAAATTTAGTTTGGGTACAGTGTTGCATGACCGCGCAATTGTCATTCAAAGTGTGACAGCTGAAAGCTTAAAATTGGCCGGGGCAGGAAGGGGGTAAAAGTGCCCGGTGTTTAAGTGGTTAAAGGTTTAAAGGGATTGTAAAGGCAGAACTTTTTTTTTATCCTATTTTATTCTATGCATTAAGCTAAAAAGCCTTCTGTGTGCAGCAGCCCCCCCTTAGCCCCCCCCCTAATACTTACCAGAGCCCATCTCTGCCCAGCGATTTCCACGAGTGTCTCAGCCTTCCGAGATTCTCCCTCCTGACCGGCTGAGACACAGCAGTGGCGCCATTGGCTGCTGCTGTCAAAGTCTGCTAGCCAATCAGGGGAGGGGAGGTGGGGCCAGGGCAAGGCTCCGTGTCTGAATGGACACAGAGAGCTGTGACTCGGCTCAGGTGTCCCCATAGCAAGCTGCTTGCTGTGGGGGGCACTCAACAGGGAGGGAGGGGCCAGGATCCCAGAAGAGGGAGCCGAGAAGAGGAGGATCGGTATGGCTCTGTGCAAACCCAGCTGCAACAGAGGAGGTAAGCATAACATGTTTGTTATTTTTATAGGAAAAAAAACATGACTTTACAATCACTTTAAACATGAGTACAAGCTTACCATTGAAAGCACCCTCAGCAGTGTTATATGGTTTGTGACAAAATTGTAAAGAAAGGGCATGTGAAATCAAGGAATTCATAAACAAATTATGATAGAAATAGGGGGGTGGTGCTGGTTTGGCACAAAGAGTAAAGTTTACCCACATCCCGATTGATATGTATACTGGAGGATACATATCAAACATTCCCCACTTGGCAGACATGTCACTTCAGTACATGAAGGTATCTGCCCCAAATTCTCCTTCCTCATCAGCCATGTAATATATATAAATACTCCCCACCTCAACATTATGCTTATCAAATGGGGTGCATATTGCTCAATGTCTTGCAATTGTCAGCATTATTATTAATTTGCCCCCCTTTAGGTATATCTCTTTATCTGGCGTTCATCGGTTTTCCATATGCATTTTACCTACCGTATATACTCGAGTATAAGCCGAGATTTTCAGCACATTTTTTTATGCTGAAAATGCCCCCCTCGGCTTATACTCGAGTCAAGCACTTTTCTGGTGCAAAGAATGACATTTTCCGAACCGACTTTGGTGCCCCGTATCGGGCCACTTGGTGCTAGGAACCCCGAATTTGGATATGTTGTAGTGTTCGTTCCACTGTGTTTGCACACTAAATTTGGGGTTCCTAGCACCAAGTGGCCCCGAGATATGGGGCCCAAAAATCAGTTTGGAAAATGTCATTTTCTGCTCGGGAAAAGTGCTTGACATTTTCTGAACCGATTTTGGGGCCCCGTATCTCGGGGCCAATTGGTGCTAGGAACCCCATCTTTAGATATGTTGTAGTGATAGTTTCACTGGGTTTGCAGACACTGGGGTCCCTAGCACCAAGTGGCCCCGAGATACAAGGCCCCAAAGTTGGTCAAGTGTGTCCATCTGGAGGAATGTCATTTCGGGACCCTTTGGGTCCAGAGACCCCAAATTTTGGCTGCAGCTAGGGGGCATCTAGGACTTAACTACCGAGTTTGAAGTTCGGGGGACCTATGGCTGCAAATGGGCATTGTTGACCCTTTTTTCCACTTACAGTAGCTGCGCATTTCTCACCCTAGGCTTATAAGTTTTCCCAGTTTTTTGTGGTAAAAATTAGGTGCCTCGGCTTATATTCGGGTCAGCTTATACGCGAGTATATACGGTAATTACAGATATTTTTAATTCACTGCAATCTGTATACCTCCTGTATTATACAGACACCACTCCGAATGAAGGCGCACAGGGAGCAGATTTGGACAGCAGCATTGTCAGAAGGAGGGGAATGTTAGATGGACTAGCAGATTTAAATACAATAAAAAATTGTAGCCAAACTCCAGCTCACACATTATAATCAGTTACAGTAAAAAATGTTCTTCATTTTGGGATAAAGGGTTTTACATAAATAAAAACTGATCATTTTAGGCACCCCCCCCCAACCCCCCCCCCCCCCCCTCCCCGCCAGTGTTAAATGCTTTGTTTTATCCCTGTAACTGCAAGAGAGTTTTTCTGTTGAAAAACATAATTTTCTGGCTGGATTACCAAATGAAAATAGAAGAAAGCAAGCCTAAAAAAAGAAAAAAGGAAACTAATGCTGCCATCACCTTTAGGAATTGGTAAACTTCAATATAATAAATGTTTTCTTTTGGGTTTAATTTTGTTTTGATTGCACAGAATTACCAGAATTAACATATTTTTGCCCTGGTGGGCTTTTGACTAAGCAGCAATATCATGAAGAACATTCTTAGGCTCCTTGAAATATAGAATCTTATTCGGCAAAAGTGAAAATCTTTATGTGCAAATTACCGAAAGTAAAAGGAAATCATTGAGCAAACAGGCAACATGCTGATATCATGCTGACAAATCTAAGTCGGCTTAGCCCATAATACAGCGGATTGACGTTAGGCAACCCTAATAACCTGCCTTTGGTGGATTTAAAATTGGTAGCAAAAAGGCTTTTAATTTCATTGTGTTCATGGCCAGGTAGATTATCTCCAGAGATGTCAATGTGTTTGCTTTCAAACTTTACCCCAGCCTATGTTCTGAAAAGCGATCCGCGGTGGGTCACTTTTCAGAGTGCAGCTAAGGCAGCCAATATGAGGCTTTCAGGAGGCAATCCTAACCAGCACCTGAAAAGGTTTTTTTTTTTGCAGACCCAATTTACATCGGGACTTATGTGCTGCAACTGCGAGCCAAGCATTGGGGTTGCGGTTGCAGTCCGATCCCATTGACTTGAATGGCTGAGTATAAAGTGGACCTTCAGTAATTTTTTCATCTTTCCATCTATTAAATCTTCTGCCCTTGTTATTTTAACTTTGGATAGTAAAACATTTTTTTTTCTGCCAGTAAATATCTTATACAGCCCACTTCCTCTTTCTTGTCTGGTCATTAGCCTAGGCTTATGACATCATGTACAGCTCTCTCTCTCCTGAGAGTTTGCCAGGTGGGGGGGGGGGGGGGAATGAGTCATAAGAGGGCCAATGAGAGATGCAGAGCTGGAGGTGTGTCTGTGTAAATCCAGGAAGTGAACAGGCAGCAGCTTCTGCTGCCCACATTTAAGATGGCTGCAGACAGACTCAGGGGAGGGAGATTTTTGCAGCATATTTAGCAAGTACAGAATCACAGTATATATAAAATAATGTGCAAAGTGGTCAGAGGGAAGCTTCAGAATGGCAAATATGTTTGTATTACACATTATGTGAGCAGACTGCAGTTCCTCTTTAAAGTGATACTAAAGGATCGTTTTCTATTTTTTTTTTTAAATAACCTCCACAGTGCAGCTCGTTTTGCACAGAGTGGCCCCGAACATCCATTTCTGCGGTTCCTCAGCGGCTCTCTCGGCTCCTCCCCGCATCAGATAACCCCCTGGGAGAAGTGCTCTCCCGAGGGGGTTACCTTGCGGGCGCGCTCCCGAGTCCAGCATTCGGCGTACATAGAGGCCGAATGCAGGACTCGGCCCCGCCCCTCATTGGATTTGATTGACAGCAGCAGGAGCCAATGGCTGCGCTATCAATCTATCCAATCAAGAGCCGGGAACCCATGCAGATCTGGATGGCGGGGAAGCGCCGACAGAAATTCGGGGGTTCAGGTAAGTAAAACGGGGGGGCCGGTCACTGCAAGGTGTTTTTTCACCTTAATGCATAGGATGCATTAAGGTGAAAAAACAAGAGCCTTTACAACTCCTTTAATAGGCGGTGTCGACTATCACATTGAAATGTCGTTTTAATATTGATGTGGGCGCAGAATGCGCATAGCCACCTCCAGCTGTATTTTAGAATATAGGTGGGCAGTTAGGGGGAGGTAAGACCCCAGCTCCACCACCTGTTTTTACAGCGCCTTGCCACCCACATGAAAGAAACCCAACAGTAATGAAGCTTGTCTTGGAGACTGCTCTGGACTTCCTGGATTGGCCACTGGCCCTAAGTGGGTATTTATGCGGGCAAAATGGAAGGAATGCCTTCAGGTGGATAAGTGCCCAGTGATGGACGGTGGCGATGGGCCCTCTTGTGGATTGGGCTGCTGCCTTTTCTGTATGACTTTATGGTCGCTTCTGTGGGTAGACTTGGATAAAAAGAAAGGAGAGCCGGTGTCCAGAGAAATGTAACTTCTAAAGTATGGTTCACAGACGCCTTATTAAAAAGTAGCAACATGTACATCAAGCCAATGCATTTTGGGGGAATAGACTCCCCCTTCTTTAGGGCTGTTGCTGCGTGTAGTTTGATGGGAACAATCCCCATATGTTGGAGCAAGGCTTCAGAAACCAGGATGGCAGGATGCCGGCTTTAGTTGTATCAAATAGTATGCAGCAAAAGCCCTGAGGAAGATGGAGTTGATTCTGCTGAAACACGTTGGCTTGATGTACAGGTTACTATTTTTTGATATAAGTCTATGAACCATACTTTAGATATTGCATTTCTCTGGACACCGGGCGCTCCTTTCTTTTTATCCAAGTCAACGGTAATGAAAGGCAACATGATCGGAGAGAGATTAACCCGATGATTTAGAAAAGTATTTTTGATTGCATAGAAAATAAGCTCCACCAGGTTAGAAGGCGAGACATTTACAGCAGTTTACCCCAAAAAGTGGCCCAGAAGTCCCATATAAATGTGCCTCCTAATAGACTCTAGGTGGGCCCTTTGAACACTATTTCTAATGAAATTGTTTGCCAACTAAATTTCTGAATGCCTATATTATACACCTTCCACTGGCTATAGAGAAAATAAAAAATGTATAGCATTGTTAACAGAATACCTAATCCCAAAGAAGTACTTATCTATTCCCTTCTATGGCAAGATTTTGGTAACCTTGGCCCTGGTTGTCAGAGGTTAAAAGGAAACTTAAGTTTGGCTCCATCCCCCCTACCATGCGCCATCACCATCTTTATTATTCTGGTTGTATCTGCATATATGTGCTGAAGGACCCTTCCTGGCCTTCAGCTCCTGACAGAGTCCTTTGGTACAACTGTGCATGCGCAGACACAGTGAGGTAGGAACCTAAAGTCCTTTGCCACAATAGACGCAAAAATACTCTAAAGTTAAAAAAAAAATCCAACTCTGAAGAAGGGAGAGGGGAAGAGAAGGCAAATAAGGCAAGTCTGCTAGGCCATTAGTCCCATGCCGCTGGCTGTACTGAGCACCAGAACTATGCACCCACCATCATTTGCCACGATGGTCTTCTCAAGGAACCCCTAGCAACCTCAGAAGAAACCCAAAAGGTTTAAAGGTACCCTGATCAGGGCTAAATACAATACATTTTTAAGATTATAATTAACCAAAGTTATCCCACTACTGGTTTCCCATATCAAACATGCCTCACCAGCACGATACCTTAGCACAGCTTTTCTAAACCTTTTCAACACAGAGCAACCCTTGAAATAAGTTTCCAGGCTCAGGGAACCCCTTCTAAAAAGTACTCCATCTACAACTCATGATACATTAATGTCATGGTCAGTGAGAAGAATTCTCCGTACACTTGTGGTCATTGGGAAGAATTAACCCCCCACCACCACAGATAGCTACAAAGATCAATGGTGTCAATGGGAGCTGATTTGAGAGGCAGAACTTGCTAATTGCTCAAGGAA
This sequence comes from Lithobates septentrionalis, assembly GCA_037952835.1. Classification (NCBI taxonomy): domain Eukaryota; kingdom Metazoa; phylum Chordata; class Amphibia; order Anura; family Ranidae; genus Lithobates; species Lithobates septentrionalis. Next base: position 478,985 of record JBBDGP010002659.1, on the reverse strand, counting down.
CCCCTAGCAACCTCTGGAGTAGGGCTGGGAGATTTTCTCAAAAAAAAAAAAAAACTCGATTCACGATTCAACTCGAGTTTGTTCTTTTTTTGGACACCACGCCGGTCGTGAGGAGCTGCGAGCAGGAGTTTTTAGGCGAGGCCGCGGACTAGGCCAAACCCGAGGCCTCGCCTAAAAACTCCTGCCCGCAGCTCCTCAGGAATGGCGCGGTGTCAGCGCCGGTCCCGGTGAAGGAAAAAAAAATTGATTTGACCTCTTAACTCAATTCAAGATTTAAATCGATTTTTTCCCCAGCCCTACTCTGGAGGAGCTCTAGGGTAAAATGGAACCCTGATTGAGAAACCCTGCCTTAGCCAGGACATATATGGAGCAATTTTTCTTCCTGCAACCACTCGATTACCTGTTGTGTGTTGATGGGGGAATCCCTCCCACTGAGACGCTACGTTCCCTGGCTCCCCCTGCGCCCCCTCCCCCCACCAGGAGAAAACAGTGATTACTGCTAGAGGCTATAATAGCCGCTAGCAATAATTGCATGTAGAATCTGACAGGCTGGTTGTACCCAAGTCGATTGGTTGATACATTCAGCCTGCCCATACATGATCCAGGCCAAGATTCGAACTGGCCGGCTTTAGCATGTGGCCCACACTGTAAAAGATTTGGGTCCTTTAACATACAGCTATCAAATCACAAATGTCAGTAGCCCCCCATAATCAAACCAAATACAAAATCTGACAAGAAAGAGCGTTAAAGAAAAAAAAATGGATGCCATCTTACCCAGCTAATAAATCAATTGGGAGAAAATGAGTCTCTTTGCAAATCTTATTACTTAAAGGGATTATACAGTATAGAGTACATTTAAAGCAGGCTCATTTTTAAATGTCTGCACTGGGTTTTCTGGGAATTTTAATTTAATCTAAATAGGGATACAAGCTGTGATTCTCTACTTTACTTGCTCTGTACCCAAGGGGCAAAGAGCTGGTAAAAAATACATCCATGTATCATTCTGACAGCCCTTTTTATCATTTGTGCTGCAATTCTTTTTCTCTATATTGTGTGACATTACCGAGACATCAACGTATGCACCATATTTTGCAATAAAGAGGAAGAGGATTGTCAGGATCTCCCGTACAAGAGGACATAGACCTCATTAACATAAGTTATTTATTGATCCATAAAAACGGCGAGTCTTGCTGGACAGAGCTGCTATTATTGGCTGGTGGAAGAAAATAAAGATGCAATGAAATGACAGGTGGAGGACATGTCAATGTGACTTGGCTTAATATGTAAACCCGCAGCTCAGAACGATCCTTTTTCTGGATATAAATCTACCAGAAGCTTCTCAACAGTTTCCTTGTTTGGTCTCATGTATTAATCACTGGGATCAGAGATATAAACAGCTTAAATGATATACAAACCTTGTTTTTTTCCTGTAGAAGTTAACATGGAATTCAAGCCTAATTCTAACTATTCCTATAACACCCCTTTCACACTAGGGCGGTGTGGGCGTTAGCGGTAAAGCAATGCTAGTGTTAGCTTTACCGCTGTTCAGGGTGAATTTGATTTAAATCAAGTCAATTTAAATCACGATTTAAAATCATGATTTAAATCACTAGTAAAAAGGCTTGATTTAAATCAACTCGATTTAAATCATATGTTTTAAAGAGCAACTGTCATCTCTGTCCTGCAGTGGCTCATCCTCTGACCGACTGTTGTCTCACCGACAGTCCCATTCACTTTAATGGAATGGCTGGTAGAGCTGCAAATTAATCGTTAAAAAAAATCATGATCTCGATTCAACCCCCCAGACGATCTCTATTACAGAGTTTGCAGATTCTTTCATATAACAAGTGGAGAGACTTATCGGTTCACTCAGCTGTCAAAAGAAAAAAATCTGGGCAGTCTGCCAAGTTTAAACATGAAACATTGTAAATAATACTCCCTTCTTAGATCAAAGGGATAAACTTCTGTGTGTAAAGAAAAAAATCTGGGCAGTCTGCGCAGTTTTTAACATAAAACATTGTAAATAATGCTTCCTTCTTGGATCAAAGGGATAAACTTCTGTGTGTAAAGATAAAAAATCCAGGCAGTCTGCCAAGTTTTTAACATAAAACATTGTAAATAATGCTTCCTTCTTAGATCAAAGGGATAAAATTCTGTGTGTAAAGATAAAAAATCCGGGCAGTCTGCCAAGTTTTTAACATAAAACATTGTAAATAATGCTTCCTTCTTAGATCAAAGGGATAAAATTCTGTGTGTAAAGAAAAAAATCCGGGCAGTCTGCCAAGTTTTTAACAACCTGCAAATGCAGGAAGTTTAACCACTTAAAGTCTAAATCTTTTTCTGACACTTGTTTCTTAAGTTAAAATCAATATTTTTTGCTAGAAAGTTGCTAGAAAACCCCCAAACATTATATATATTTTAGCAGAGACCCTAGGGAATAAAATGGCAATTTCTGCAATATTTTATGTCGCACTGTATTTGCCCAGCGTCTTTCAAACGCAATTTTTGGGGAAAAAATACACTTCAATGAATAAAAAAAAAAAATATTTTTTTGTTTTAATGTGAAAGATGATGTTACACCGCGAGAATCGTGAGAGAATCGTGAGAATCGTGATCTACCTTCCAAGCAAAAAAAAAAAAATCGTGATTCTCATTTTAGCCAGAAACGTGCAGCTCTAACGGCTGGTGATGCGGCAGTGACGCAACAAGGTGATGGACGAGGCGGCAGCAGGTGAGTGGATATCCGCTAACAGACGCTACCATGATGGATCTGAAATGACAGGTGCTCTTTAAAAGTAAGGACTTATTCTTGCTGGTAATTAGAAACTTTAATATTTGCAAACAAAATGAAGGTTTCCTATTTAGAATAATAAGCTGTCAGGTTAGTAAAACAGCGATTTCAGAACCGATTCAATCATACAGTTTGTAGTGTACTTAGATTTGCAAAACAATGGGATAAAGGAATATTCCTGAACTTTGTTTTATCTCATGGTTACTGTGAAATTATGTGAATGCATCAATGCAGTGCATGTTATCTCAGCTTGCAGAGCTTGGATTCACTGAATGAGTTTACCAAAAATGTAAATATTGCAGAATATACAGCCTCCTGCTACATAACTAAGCTCCATTTCATGCTGAATAAACTAAATTATTAATGTATCTTGAATAGAAAACTATTTTTAGATAATTTCTAATCCAAAAACATTTTATTTAAATAAATTTGATAAAAATAAACAAAAATCTATATAAATCAAATAAATCCAAATAAAATCAGATTTTTTTTTTTTTAAATCATTGATTTTTATCCACCTTGCCCCTGTTATAGCGGCATTATTCAGCCGCTAGGTGGGCGCTTTTAAACCCCGCAAGCGGCCGAGGAAAGGGTTGATAGCGCCCAAAAAGGGATATGCAGGTGATTCGGCAGCGGTGCCTATTCATTTTAATGGACAGGGGCGGTAGAAGATCGGTGTACACACTGCTGCAGCAACGCCCCAAAAGATGCTGCTTGCAGGACTTTTTTTCCCGTCCTTCAAGCGCACCACCCCAGTGTGAAAGCACTCGGGCTTTCACACTGGGGTGGCTTGAGAGGCACTTTACAGGTGCTATTTTTAGCGCTAAAACGCCTGAAAAGAGCCTCAGTGTGAAAGGGGTCTAAATGTTCCCTTCCCCCTCCTACCTATCCTGTGAAAAAAAAAAATCTGTATATTTAACTTTTCTTTAGTACACGCCCATCCAGTTACATGATCCTGCAGCTCTGGCTCCCCTGTGTCATGGAGCACTCAACAATGTCTGGAAATTCTGGGAGCCTCGATATCGCCCTTAGGTTTCCATGGGCCAAGCCCAACAGGTGGGAATTCCAGGAACTGTGACATCACCAATAGGCTTTCATGGGCCTGACCATTGTTGGAACTTCCTCCTCTCCCCTGCAGCAGCTGCTCACTGACACAGGAAAGCCGGAGTGCAGGATCACATGACCGGACGGAAAGGGCTAAAAAAAATGGTAAGTATAAAGATCTTTTTTTTTTTTTTTTTTCCTTTTACATACGGTAGGCAAGACAGGTAGGAGGAGGGGGCAGGAAACATTTTTAGGAATAGTTAGTGTTAGGCTTGAATTGCACTTGAACCTGGGCCCTTCCTTCAACCAATGCAAGAGACTTCCTACTTGTATATAAGGCAATCCCCTTATACGAGTTCACTGACTTCATTACATAAATAAGCTTATAAGTTATCAACGCATTTTATTTTAAAAACCTTCTATCTATAGTTTTAAATTATACATGTGCAAAGGGTTGTTTATTACATATGAAGATCCATCTTCCTACAAGTGTAAACTACTATTTCACAGTGCTACAAAATGGTTTTGCTTCACCACTCCTTCTCAAATGGCAAGCCCATGAGATAGCTGACTTAGGCCTGATTCACACCTATGCAGTTTTAGTGCTTTTTGCAGATTTGCACTACAGTCCAATTAACATGGTATCCTATGGAACACGTTCTGTAGTGCAAATCTGCAAAATGCAAAAGCACCTCTGTGAATCCAGCCTTACTGAAAACAACGCACTCCCTGTGTGGCTGGTCTCTTGCCCTACAGGTGCTAAAGCCGGCTATACACTAATAGATGTTCAAACAAACGTTACTAAGAATAGTCACATGAAAATTCACATTATTATTATAATACAGGATTTGTCAATGTGTATGTTACATAGAAAGGCTGAAAAAAAAAAAAGACACAAACCAACAATGGTAAAAATAGTTTTAAAAATACTATATAAAAAAAAAGTTTGCTTTTAGCATTCGATTCTGGAGTGAATGGACTTTCCTGAATGAAAATCACATTCATTGTTAAAAATAAAAAGAGTCAGATAAAAAAAAATTCCATCCTGATGCTTCAAATTTTCTCATTGCTGAGGTTGAAAACGAACACCGATTTACACCATTAACCGTTTGAAAACCTAACAAACCTTCTTAAATCAAAAACATATGAACAATATTCTACTAGTGTATGACCTGTTTAAGCACTTGCCTACCTGGGCATTTTTACCCCCTTCCTGCCCAGGCCAATTTTCAGCGCTGTCACATTTTGAATGACAATTGCACGATCATGCAACACTGTACCCAAATAAAATTTTTAGCATTTTTTTTCACACAAATAGAGCTTTATTTTGGTGGTATTTAATGACCAGTGAGTTTTTTATTTTTTGCTAAATGAACAAATAAAGACCGAAAATTTTGGAGAAAAAAACAAAACAAAACTTTTTCATAGTTTGTTATAAAATTTTGCAAACAGGTAATTTTTCTCCCTCACTGATGGACACCGATAGGCTGCCCTGATGGGCACTGGTAGGTGGCACTAATAGGTGACACTGATGAGGGGACACAGATTGGCCCTGGCTCTCTGCTCACTGAAGACCAAGAGTGGTCTTTGATCACTCAGTTCTCAGTGTGGAGGCGACGGAGGACAGATGCAGCATCAGAACGATGCTGCATTCACCTAGGTGAGTATGTATGTTTTCTTCTTGTTTTTTTTTTTTTTTAAACTCCAGACTTCTCTTCTCTAAGCAGTTCGGTGAAGTCATTTTATTGCCTAATCTATGCTATCTCTTATCGTAATCTACAAATCTCTATATGTAATTGCAAAAATGCAGAAGCAAAATAAAGTTAAAATGTGAAAGTTATATCAATTTTTTACTGTCTGAAAAATGTTGCAATAATAATTGTAAATATATGCTCACTTCTAGAGAGAGAGAGAGAGAGAGAGAAAGAGAGAAAGATGTTTTTCATTATTTTAATGGGTGATGAATTGTGAGAACAATTTTGTTACTTTGTTATAAAAATGTATACAAGATAGCTTTCAACCATTCTGTAAAATAATTTTTGTAAAATCTTTGCTGAAGCCTTCTGAAAAATGATCTGGTGTATGGCCAACCATATTCCTTTGATTAGATCAAGCTGTCCTGTCCATTGTTTTGTTTTTTGTTTTTTGTTTTTTACAACACAAATTATGGATCATGAACACCAAGAACATAATGAAGCAGAATGAAGCTCCATGGCACAGCACAGAAAGGACCTTTCCACAAGATTACAGCTGCAGTCCCCCAACAGGAAGCTGTGGTCGATTTATATCACAGAATGCACCATAAAATATATCTGTGTGGTCCAACCCTTTCAATAAAATGAAGTTGTGGCATATTGGATAGCCACAAGACTGGTAACATTCAGCAGTCCAAATAAGTTCAGCATTTATATATCAGAGTAAAGTAGAACTAAAAGCAAAACTATTTTTCCATTTCTGATAGAATAAGTAGAGGTTCATAAGCTTGGTTTTATTTTTGCCATCTGTGTCCCATTGGGGAGATTTTCCTTCCCTTCCTGTCCCATAGCCAAAACAGGAAGTGAGAGGATATCCTTTCAAAGTGAGGGAATCCCGGGTTTTCAACTAAAATTAGTGTCCCCATCAGAATGTATATCTGTTCTGGTGACAAACCAACATTTGGGATTTTCTTCCACTTTAATGATAAACAGGACAAATAGGAAGATTATGCTGCCTAATGGAGGCACAGACGGCAATAAAAACTTGACAGGGGTTCTAATCCCCTCTACTCTATCCAAAACTGAGAAACAAATGCCTTTAGTTATACTTTAAAAGAGAAATTCAGGATTAAAAAATATATATATATATATATTTATACTAACCTAGGTAGATGCAGCATCCATCCAATGATGCATCTGTCCCCTGCTGACTCTGCAGTGAGAACCGAGCGATCAAACACCACTGATCACTCAGTTCTCACCTTCCACTCTGATCAGAGAGCCGTGACTGTCAGTCAGCGGCTCTCTACTCTCCCCTCCAGCGAGTGAGCACTGGGGGGGAGCTGGCTGTGAAGGGGGTGAGAACGGCTGGCTCAGGCTCCCAGCAGATCGCTGAGCATCTGAGCCAGGTGCCAAACCAGCCGTCTGGGCGGATATATGGTCGGGATCTTTTCAGAGCCTGGACCAGCTCTGTGACTTCGGCATGCTTGCAGCTAAAAATGGATTGCAGAACCAACTGCACTGCTGTGTTCTATAGGAGAAGTATGGCCAAAATAGCTTTGGCCATACATAGCAGGAGGGGTTCCTCTACCCTGAGGCTGCTGTTACATTTGAAATCAGGGATCTGTGAATGAAAAAACTACAAGTCCCACCTGACACCGTGGCAGGCGACTTGTAGTTCTCAATGGAGTACAAGTGTGCTGATCAGCTCAGTCGTAGTCTATTCATTCTTTCTGCAGCTCTGAAACTGATGGCCTAAACAGAGGTGTGAGCACAAAAACTGTAGGCAGAGTTTGCAGGAGCCTGAGATTGGACACATGCGATCCACACGGATCATGGGCGCAATGCTTTGCAGGCTCAAGAAAAAAAAAAATATTAAAAATGCACTTTTTTTTTTTTTCACAAAAAAAATTAGTTATTCCTTTAAAAAGGTGAACTTACTCATTAATGAAGTAGTCTTATGAGCAATTCAATCTTAAAAGTGGAACTTAACCTTTAATTAAAAAACAAACAAAAAAAACAACCTGTTCTTTATTGAAGAAGAGACACAACATGTCTCTTTGGCAAAAAAAACCCACAAACCTGCATGCCTGTAGTCGTCTATTGAAAGTGCACGGTGTTACTCATGAGGATCTTAGTGTGCATTCCAGACATAATGACGTCTACACCCGCCAGCCAATCAAGAGGCCGAAAACCTGGAACCTAGAAGTAGCTTAGGGAGAAAGTGACAGTGGCCGATGAGGGATGTATCTAGGGCTGCAACTAACGATTATTTTCATAATCGATTAGTTGGCCGATTATTGTTTCGATTAATCGATTAATCGGATAATAACCTTAAAAAAAAAGTGTGGTGTATAATTTAATATGTAAAGTTTAAAAAAAATGTATTCTTAAAAATCTCTATGCAGTGGTAAATATAAATAACCAACTATATGTTTAGGGAGAAAATTCTCTAATCTACTCTGAGAATAATGCCGCGTACACACGGTCGGACTTTCCGGCATACTTGGTCCGGCACACTTTCCGCCGGACTTTGTCCGCCAGGTGCGCCGGACTTTAAAACGGACGGACTTGCCCACACACGCCGGGACTTTCCGGCGGGCTAAGTCCGCCCGTCTTTCTGACGGACTTTCGCCGGACTTTCAGAATGAACGGACTTGCCCACACACGGCCAAGTCCGTTCATTTTGAACGTGACTCAGGTGCGACGGGACTAGCAAAGGATGTCAATCTTGCCGCTTTTATCGGCGAGATTGACACCTTGCGAGCCCCGTTGCGGGGCATACCAGGCCCTTAGGTCTGGTATGGATTATAAAGGGAAGCCCCTACGCCGAAAAAACGGCGTGGGGTCCCCCCTAAAATCCATACCAGACCCCGATCCGAGCACGCAGCCTGGCCGGTCAGGAAAGGGGGTGGGGACGAGCGAGCGCCCCCCCCCCTCCTGAACCGTACCAGGCCGCATGCCCTCAACATGGGGGGGGTGCTTTGGGGGAGGGGGCGCCTTACGGTGCCCCCCCCCACCACAAAGCACCTTGTCCCCATGTTGATGAGGACAAGGGCCTCTTCCCGACAACCCTGGCCGTTGGTTGTCGGGGTCTGCGGGCGGGGGGCATCACCCAGTGACCACGCCCCCTAAAACGTCACAGTCCCAGCATGCCCAGGGACTGTGACATCAAAAGGGGGCGGGGTCTCCGCCTATATAAGTCACAACGCAGCCCTCGGAGAGCAGTCCAGCCGGAGAGAGCGTCGTGTCAACATCTGGAGAAGAGAAGAGAAGAGAAGAGAAGAAGCCCAGCAGCTCAGAAGTCCAGACCTCTGCTGGCAAGAGAGCTACCTGAACACAGCAGAGGAGCCGGCCGAAGAACTGGAACACCGGGAGAAGAGAGCGGAGAAGAACCAACCGGACGCCGGGAGAAGATGAAACGGAGGGACCCCCGAAGCCGGAAGAAGACCCCCGAAGCCGGAGGAAGATCCCCACCCCCGGAGCTGTTTAATAAAATATTTTAAAAACCTGTGTAGTGTGTTTTATTACTTACAATTTTTCCCTAGGTGAAGGGGTAGGGGGACCATGTACCCCATACTCATTCACATAGGGTGGGGTGCCGGGATCTGGGGGCCCCCTTATTAAAGGGGGCTCCCAGATTCCGATAAGCCCCCCGCCCGCAGACCCCGACAACCAACGGCCAGGGTTGTCGGGAAGAGGCCCTTGTCCTCATCAACATGGGGACAAGGTGCTTTGAGGTGGGGGGGCCCCGCAGGGCGCCCCCCTCCCCCAAAGCACCCACCCCCCCATGTTGAGGGCATGCGTCCTGGTACGGTTCAGGAGGGGGGGGCGCTCGCTCGTCCCCACCCCCTTTCCTGACCGGCCAGGCTGCGTGCTCGGATCGGGGTCTGGTATGGATTTTAGGGGGGACCCCACGCCGTTTTTTCGGCGTAGGGGCTTCCCTTTATAATCCATACCAGACCTAAGGGCCTGGTATGCCCCGCGCTCGCCGCAATAGGAAAATTTGTTTTTCCTATTGCAGCGAGCGCGAGATGCAATACCCTGCCCTCGCGTCGTATCTGGTCCGTCGGACCAGCATACACACGAGCGGCCTTTCCGTCGGACCAGCACACACAGGAGCGGACTTTCCGCCCGAAACTGAGTCCGACGGAAAGATTTGAAACTTGGTTCAAATCTAGGTCCGGCGAGCTTTTGGGAAGAAGTCCGCCGGAAAAGTCCGCCGGCGCCCACACACGGGCGGATTGTCCGGCACACTCTGGTCCGCCGGACCAAGTATGCCGGAAAGTCCGACCGTGTGTACGTGGCATAACAGACAGATATACTGTATACACTTTTGGAGGTTGAATCTGGTAAATATCAGACTAGGAGATCACATTTTTTATGTGGACCCCTTTTACACCGGGGCACATGTAATGATCCCTGCCCCTGTAATGTTCCCTGCCTCCTTGTAATGTGCCCTGTTCCAATGTGCCCTGCCTGCATGTAATATGCCCTGCTCCCACGTAATGTGGCTTGCCTCCATGTAAAAGTTTACTTTAAATGTTATTGTAATGCCTTCTATTACCTCTAGTCTATCAGCTTTCACCTTCTCTGGTTTCAGATGCTGATCTTCCCTGCACAGTCTTTAAAGTATTTTTTTTTTTTAAAACAACAAACATGTTATACTTATATGCTCTGTGTAATGGTTTTGCACAGAGCAGCCCAAATTCTTCTCTTCTTGGGTTCCTCACCGATGCTTCTGGCTCCTCCCTGCCTTCAGAGTGCCCCAATAGCAAGCTACAAATTATAGTATAGCGTGCCCCTATAACAAGGTAAAAAAACATCTGCCTTTACACACACTCACTTCCTGCCCAGGACTACATGTTCCATGAGGCATTGCTCCTCACACATTCACATTCACAAGTTCTCAGGTACTTACTGACATGTATGGACAGTGTTCTGAGCTGTATGTGTGCTGCACTGTATTTCCTGATGTGTAAACAAATATTGCATTCTGTATGCAGGCCAACTAATCGGCTGGCCGATTAATCGATTATGAAAATAGTTGACAACTATTTTCATAATCGATTAGTTGTCGATTAATCGATTAGTTGTTTCAGCCCTAGATGTATCCATCGCATCACAGGAAGATGGAGGTGAGTATTTTACAGTTTATTTCTACTTTAACCAGCTGGTATAGTGAATGTGGAAGAACTTTAGTTGCGTAAAGAAATGCTGTGTGATTCTACAGAAATACATTCTCTCCCATTACTGCCTGTCAGCTCCTTCCCTGCCAGCAGACCGATTTATGGGTGTTCAAGGGGAGCTATAGTACTCCCATCCCTAATGCTGTGACCATGTACTCTTTTACTCCCAGTAACTTATACAATGGATACTATTCTGTGCTGTCACACATAAAAAATCCCGCACACTTGTGCAGGCAATGAGAGCATGCTCATATGAGACTGGTGTTTGATACCTGCAGATGCGGGTTTAGATGCACGAGTTCTTACATTTGACAGCACAACATTCAGAGAGAATCGGAGAGTTTGGAACAGTATCCTTTTATGAGTTGCTGGTGTGAAAAGGGACGCCCATATTCTCATGTGTGACTGACAAGAGTACACAGACAAGTTCCCCGCAGTACACAGGCAGAGCTCGGCATTCTTTCAATTCCGCTGCTGTGAGAGCGCTTGTATCCTAGCAGTTTGTGCTGTCAATCCAAACTAATTAGATATTCATCTCCTTGAATGCAGTGTGGCCCCTTGTACCGGATTTTACAGCCGTTCAAAAAGCAGCTTATCGCCTTTCTTTTTATCAAGGCAAAATAAACGAAAGCCAAAGCAGGGAAAATTCCAGAGCTGATATAGCAGAGGTTAAGTTGTACATGAATGAATTCTTACCAACTCCTAGCTCAGATTTCTTAAAGTGTATGTTACCCCAATATTTCATATTCCTGATATGCATCTCTTGTACCATGGACTTGTGTTAAAATGTATCCTATTCTCTTTACATTGTTTCCTTTGTGTGAAACCTCTGGTGATCCTGCCAGCCCTTTTGATTTCCTATTGTCGCTAGGCATAGAAGTACATCCTCCCTAGTGTGGTCAGTTTTCTGGCTGTGCTGGGAGCACAGCCTGCCTGTCCTCCAATAGCCAAGACTTGTGCTTACTCACCCTATACACACCTTTTTACTAGTAAGATCAGTGTATTTGCTCTCTCTGCCTCCCGCTAACAAATCCCCCCCCCCCCCCGCAGCCTCCACCCCCACCTCCCCAAGCTTCTCATGCAGCTAAGAACAGGGGTCATGTGCTCACTTATATAAAAAGTGAAAAGGGTATTTATAATGTGTATACACACACAAACCTTTTGCCTTGCATTTCTATTTTATTACAAGATAAGGGTTCACATATATTTTAAGGTTTGGGAAACTTGTCGTCATGATGCAATCAAAACCCTCATCTATTTGTAAACACCCCCCTTCCTTCATATTTAAAGGATAAGTTCACCTTTTGAAATAAAGTCACTTTTTCGCTTGTAAAAAAATGTGCATTTATTATTATTTTTTCTAAGGAGCCTGCAGAGCATTGCACCCGTGATCAGCGGATCGCAGGTGTAACCTCAGGCTCCTGAAGACCCTCAGGATAGCGGTTAGTTGGCAGTTACCTGAGAGCAGGAAGATCAATGGACTTTGAGAATGCACACCAGTGCCCTTGTAGTTCTTTGAGAACCACGCACGGCCACGGTATTTTCAAATTGTGACAGCGGGTGCGGGGAGAAGATCCCCTACCAGCTGTTACAGGGAGGTGGGATCAGAGGGGAGAGGACGCAGATGCTAGAACATGTTACACATTCCACCCTAAAAACAGGTGGAACATGTAACATGTTCCAAAGCTGAATTTATCCTAACTCTGAGCTCTGAGGAAGAACTACCCATCACATCTCCCTCCCCCATCCACCACCCCCCCTATCTTTTCCCCACTTGCTATTAACATCTCCTGTTCCCCTCCCATAAACCTTCTTTCTCACCTTCTATCCCTAACTGGTATTAGCAATTGAGAGCCTGCATTTTCTGGACACCTTTGTAGGAGAATACCCTGCTATGAACATCAAGGATCACCCTGTAAAGCCCACTCTGTTTGTCTCTCTTGCTTGTTTCTGGCATACTACTGTTGTTACAAGGCCCCTGCGTGGACTCGAGAACTTTTAGCCCCTCACTACTGAAGCAAATCCTGGCTAAACATAGCTAAATGTTTGCTCAACACCTCCATCTTAGAAAATGCCTATAAAGGCCTCCACTGGTGGTATTGGGTCCCTGCTTGGATTGCTCAAGCCAACCCTAACCATCCTAATAAATGTTTCAGAGGTCGTGGTTTGCATGGAGACATAATCCAGATACGGAGGTCCTGCTCTAAAATCAGGGCCTTCTGGTCTAGGATTTTTGGGTTGCTTCAAACCCTATTTTCTCGAATCATTCCCAAGTATGCAAGGATGGCCCTTCGCCCAATCTTGGGTCTTTTCTCTTACCAGCAGAAACTAGCAACCTATCCACTTCTCTTAGTAAAACAAACAATAACTAGGGCTTGGAAAAAGTCTGTGTCCCCTTTTAAGAGGTTAAAGACCACATAAACCTAATGCTACTGGTGAACAAGAGAATGTGCAGTATATGCTTCATGATTCACAGTCAAAACTTATCAAAGTTTGGGAACCGTGGCGCAATTATGCCCTCCTTAAACCTCATTAACCGGAGTGTGTTCTTTTTCCTTATTCTCCCCTTCCTCTTCTTTTCTCCCCGTCCTTTCTTCATAGCCATTCATTTCTGATTGTGCTTTCACTACTAAACTTTTTAGCATTGTTTAGTCCTTATATCGATTCATTTAGTTTCACGGTTATTACACAATGAAATGTTTCTAAAATTTCGTGTCCTTGAAGGCTTTTCTTTTGGACATAATTTATGTCCTCAAACTTGTTCATTATTATATTATTATTCATTGTTGTCCCTACATGGGCAATTCAGTTGTTACTTCCTGCCTTCACATTATTAAAAAGAATTGAACAGAAAACCAATACAAATATTGAAACAGAAAGCAGTGTGGTCAAAACAGTGGTGAGGAGGGGATTGGGGTAGACTGCTGACCACACAAACTCACCAGCTAGATGACCTAGAAAATAGGACCAATTGACACTTGCAATTTATAACCTGGGGGACTGTAGGGACTGAAGAAAGGGTTAGAAAGAAGATTTTTTTAAAGTGGAATTAAAGTTCTGCTTTAAAAATCAAACAAAAAAGACCTAGTGCTCAAGTACCTCAAAAACCAGGGTGACTCTGTAGGTACTCAGTAGCGATTTGTGCCAGCGTCCCCAACAGATCTTAGATTTTATGTGTTTTCTGCTTTAAAAAATTGCAAGCAGGCAGGCTCTTAAAAGCAGAAGAAACATGCAATGCCTCTTCTGCAATAAAATAAACCTACCTGCTGCTCACAGCACATCTGCACTGTGTAAGCGCAGATCAGTTTCCATTTTGGCACAGCACCTGTGTGCCGGGATGACTGCGCATACGCAGTGGTGAATTCATAACACACTGGCTTATGAAGACACCCAGGAGAAGCCCTGTAGACGATGCTGGTGAGGGATATTGGATCACTGAGGGAGAGGTATTGCAGAGTTTAGCGAGTGAGTGAGGGAGAGTGTGGTGATTTTTTTTATCACTACCTGCCCCCACTTCCACAATCCTCGCCTAGGTTAAGATAACGTCCATTGCCCCATTGCCCCAACCCCCTCTGCTCCCACAGCCTCCTGGGACACATCATAAGTCCCAGGAGGCTGCAGGATATTCACAAAGGGCTGCATAATCTCGCTCACTTGCAGGGGGAAGCCAGTTGTGGTTCCTCAGAAAGACACAGCTGGCTTCAGCATCCAAGGTTTTGGCAAAACGCAGCAGTAAGAACCACCGGCTGCGGGCAGACTGCGCTGGACCCCAGAGAACACCTGGCTGTGGGAAGACAGAGCTGGACCTCATGGTACGACTGGCTCTGGGAAGACAGTGATGGACCCCAGGGAACGACCGGCTCTGGGAAGACAGTGATGGACCCCAGGGAACGACCGGCTCTGGGAAGCCAGCAATGGACCCCAGGGAACGACCGGCTCTGGGAAGACAGCGATGGACCAGAGGGAACGACCGGCTCTGGGAAGACAGCGATGGACCCCAGGGATCGACTGGCTCTGGGAAGACAGCGATGGACCCCAGGGATCGACCGGCTCTGGGAAGACAGCGATGGACCCCAGGGAACGACCGGCTCTGGGAAGACAGCGATGGACCCCAGGGAACGACCGGCTCTGGGAAGACAGAGATGGACCCCAGGAAACAACCGGCTCTGGAAAGACAGCGATGGACCCCAGGGAACAACCGGCTCTGGAAAGACAGCGATGGACCCCAGGGAACGACCGGCTCTGGGAAGACAGCGATGGACCCCAGCGAACGACTGGCTCTGGGAAGACAGCATGGACCCCAGGGAACGACCAGCTCTGGGAAGACAGCGATGGACACCAGGGAACGACCGGCTCTGGGAAGACAGCGATGGACCCCAGGGAACGACCGGCTCTGGGAAGACAGCGATGGACCCCAGGGAACGACCGGCTCTGGGAAGACAGCGATGGACCCCAGGGAACGACCGGCTCTGGGAAGACAGCGATGGACCCCAGGGAACGACCGGCTCTGGGAAGACAGCGATGGACAGCAGTTACAGTATTTGTTTAAAAAAAAAATGAATTTCCTCTTTAATAAGTCTTTGCATAGCTGAAGATCCTCTTTAAGTTGTACAGTTTTGAACAGTAAAGTTTGGGGCAGGCGTTAGATGTTAGGGAATAGGATATGGAGGATTTTCTTTCATCTTTCTTATTTGGTGCCCAAAACCCTACTTTAAAACCTACCAGCATACACAGCTGAATGACACAGAAAGCGACTTTTTATGGCACCTACTGAGATTCAACACATTTCATTTATAACCCACCTTTGCTACGTCTTTCGGTAGGTCGAACGGGATGCGCTGTCTGATTTTAGGTGGAAGCTGGGTTAAAACCTCGCTCTTTAATCGCCTGATCATGATGCTGTTTAATCGTTGGTGTAAGTCCTCTAAATTGGAGGCTCCTCGGTAATCCCATTGAGTCCTCTTGCCGAAGTACCTTTGGGAAATTTGAGAAAAGGAAAAAAAAAAAAAAAACACATAAAACCCTGCACCACCGTGAAAAGGCACGTTAAACATTTGTCTCTAGCTTTAGGGCCCCTGGAATGTACTAGAGAGCCATTGATGCAGCTCTCGGTGACATCGAAAGCATTAATTGATCTCAGAGTGCCCGGGCACCTGTTATAATGCATTGCCTAAACACCAGACATATCTGTGTTTGTTGAACGCAGGATTAAGTTCCCGCAGACCGCTTTGATCTCTTGTTGAAAAAGCTCTGAGCAGACTGGAGTCATCAACAGCCCATGGAA
Source organism: Lithobates septentrionalis (assembly GCA_037952835.1). Lineage (NCBI taxonomy): Eukaryota > Metazoa > Chordata > Amphibia > Anura > Ranidae > Lithobates > Lithobates septentrionalis. Next base: position 462,983 of record JBBDGP010002659.1, on the reverse strand, counting down.
TTCAATTACATTTAGTTAAAGAACATTTTTAGCAAAATTAGGGTCTATTGAGAGCGAGAGCTGGAATGCTCCAATGCAAGGCATTACCGCCTGTTTAATGCAGAGCCCTAGATACATGCATTAAGGGGAGCCGCAGAGACCTGTCCTCAGGCGGTGTTTTCACCAGTTTACATAAATTCAGGAGAAGACCTTTAAGTAGGGGCAGAAAAACTTTTTATTTTATTTTTTTTTCCAGAGCTAACACTTTTATTTGTTTACCGTTATCTATTCAAAGTTCAGAATAATTTAGCGATTTGACTCAGAGCAATGAAAATAATTGAGTTCGTAAATAGAGTTTATTAACTCCATTGCCATGATATGCCTGTAAAGGCTTTTAAAGGGGGATTGGCATCAGGAAAATGATACAGTACCTGAACCTCCAGGCAAACATATCAAATGAGAGCTGTGCATTCATTAAAGCTTACGACTGGGATAAACTTTTTTTTTTTTTTTAAATACAAGAGTATTTTTCTTGAATCATGGTATGCTTTGTGTATTTCTTCCAGATCTGTGCAGTAATCCATTGCGAGACTCTCTCTGTACAGGAGCTTCCTGTATTAAAAAAAAGACACTGCTGTTCACTCCTTGTGCAAGGTGACTGGTCTGTTCTCCGCCCCTCTCTTGTAGTTTTTCTTGCAGGCAGTGAGTGTTTGACACAGATCAGACCCAGCCCCAGCCTCGCACCTTGCCATTTTCTACAATGTTCATGTCTGAGCACTGGGGGGGGCAGACACTGAGGAAATGCTTCCTCCTACCTGCACATCCTCTCAAGGGAGGGATTGGGATCGAAGTTGTGCTTTAAATATAGCAAAATAACTGATAAAGATATATAGTTGTGCTCAAAAGCTTGCATACCCTGGCAGAAATCATGAAATGTTGGCATCATTGATATTGAAAAAAAAAAGTTCCCAAACCTTGTTACGCAGGTCTTCTGACAGTTCTTTTCTGTTCCCCATGGCTCAGTATCTAGCCTGCTCAGTGCATCCACGTGGAAGCTAACATTTTCATTGGCTATTTATACACAGACACTAATTGTAATTTAAAAAGCCACAGATGTGGGAATTTAACCTTTAATGGCCATTTTAACCCGTGTGTCACCCTCTGTGTTTGTACCAAAGTCAAACATTCCAGGGTATGTAAACTTTTGATCAGGGCTATTTAGGTGGTTTCTGTTATCATTTCTGTTATCATTAAGCCAAACAATTATGTGATTAGTGGCTTTATATGATCACTATCCTTAAAAAAAAGATAGTTTTGTGGTATTATCAGTCATATTTTTAATATCAAGGCCAAAATGTCACGATTTCTGCCCGAGGATGCAAACCTTTGAGCACAACTGTAGATTTTAAACTGGAAGTCCACGAAAAAATATTTTTTTATATTACGCTCTGTAAGGAGGCGTTATCTCCAACGATGGTAAATACCATGTCTTGAATGCTGCTGTTTAGTATAAAAATGGCCACGCCATTGATATTACAGTCAGCGCACTTCTTTCGGCGATGCGACTGTCATTCTAGCTCTGGTACAGTGTGGTGTTCGTGTTTGAGCAGTCTCCCCCTGCCATTCACAAAAAGCCTTGTACTCTGTTCTCTAAACCACTTCACGCAAATTGCCATACCGGTACTTTGACGCTAAATACCGATGTTAGGGCAGCAGCAAGCTGCCCTAACACCAGTATTTTCAGAAACAACGTTCGGTTCTCTTCAGGACAAAAGTGGTCTCTGCGGTGGATTTTCCGCAAATCACTTTTATCGGGGGCAGGAGAGGGCCCCCTTCCTCCCCAGTCATCTCCGCCTCTTACCGGAGCTGTCGGTAGCGGCGGAGACGCTCGCATCTGCTCCCCTCACAGCCTGGATGCAGAGTGAGGGAAAGATGGCCCCTACTCGGCTCCATAGCATTGGAGGGCAGAAGCGCCGTCACACGTCACTTCCGCCCAATGCTCCTAAAAGGGGAAAAAAACATTTATTGTTAAAAAAAAAAAAAAAGACATTTTTTTTATTGCATTTTAGTGTTAAGTTACCCAAATGTTTTTTTAACAAGACAGTGGGAAAAAAATAAATAATAAAAAGTAAAATAAATAATGCCCCGTCCCACCAAGCTCGCACGCAGAAGCGAACGCATACGTAAGCCGCGCCCGCATATGAAAACGGTGTTCACATGTGAGGTATCGCCGCAATAGTTAGAGCGAGAGAAATAATTCAAGCACTAGACCTCCTCTGTAGCTCAAATCTGGTAACCTGTAGAAATTTTTAAGTGCCAAAGTTTGACACCATTCTACGAGCGGGCGCAATTTTGAATCGTGACATGTTGGGTAACAAATTACTCGGCGTAACATCATCTTTCACAATAAAGAAAAAAATTGGGCTAACTTCACTGTTGTCTTATTTTTTTAATTCAAAAAAGTGTATTTTTTCCAAACAAATTGCGCTTGTAAGACCGCTGCGAAAATACGGCGAGACAAAGTATTGCAATGACGGCCATTTTATTCTCCAGGGTGTCTGAAAAAAAAATAGGATTTTTTATTACAGCTTACCTGTAAAATCCTTTTCTTTCGACGGACATCACGGGACACAGAGATACAGTAATTACTGATGGGTTATAGGGTATCACTAGGTATTGGACACTGGTCACACCCTAATCAGGAAGTTCAACCCCCTATATAACCCCTCCCCTTCCAGGGATACCTCAGTTTTGTAGCAAAGCAGTATAGGTGTATTAGAAGAGGGGAGGGACCTCTGTGTCCCGTGATGTCCGTCGAAAGAAAAGGATTTTTTTTTTTTTTTCTTTTTTTTTTTTTTTTTTTTTTTCTTCCACGTCAGAAACCAGCAAGCAAAGGGCAAAATCAGCTTAATGTTCATTGACTGCCGCCTTCTTCGGTTTACATCATAGTGGAGCGTACCCTACCTCTATTCCTCTTAAATTGTCCCTCTAAATGCTATAATGTATCTCTTTAGCAACAAGTCCTCCCTTATCCCCAACCCCTAAGCTCAGTCTGTTATGACACTAAAGCCCAGTGGCAAGTGGATCTTTATCATTTGCTGAGCCTGTTTCAAGGACAGGGGGATTCGTATAGGGGGGTAGAAAAATATAAAAAAAGTGGAGGAAAAGCAGGGAGGGAATATACAATAGAAGACTTATGGGCTCCCCATGCCCATTCTTTGCTGAGCTGCCCGGTATTTCACCAGGAATTTACCTAGTCCCTAATCCACCCCCCCCCCCCCCAAGTTTACCCTGCACCCGTCTAGATTATTTATCAAAATACAGAAAAAACTAGAAAACAAGAAATAAGACACTAGAAAAAAAAAAAAAAAAAGAAGAAACCAGTTTAACAAAAGGAAAAAAGGCACGCACCAAATTCACTTCGCTATAGCGCTCCTTGTCCTCAAAGATCTCAGTTACCTATCTAGTTATGTTATACCCTCTCTTGGTCTAATCCTACACCTTGCCTATTAGGGGCCTCTTACTTTCTCTAGCCATGGCCTCCAGATGTTTTCGAATTCCCGAAGGTTGCCTCTCTTTATGTACTCCACTCTTTCCCTACCCAGAGTGTCGTTAATAGTAGAGATCCAATCTTTCACTGAGGGGGGGTCTTTTGATTGCCATCTTAATGTTATTGTCTTCCTAGCCTGAAACAAGGCCCGCGTGATGGCCAGTGTGGTGCTCAGTCTCTCCCCCAGACCTCCTCTAAACCCCAGGATACAGGTTATGGCCTCTTTTACTACTATAGTGCCAAAGATACTTCCCAATTTACCGGTCACTTCTTCCCAGTATCTAAATAATTTGGGGCACCTCCATAGCATGTGGATGAGGTCACCCGGCCTCTGACATCTAGGGCAGTTGTCGTTAGGCCTTCTCCCAAATTTAAAGAGTCTCTTAGGTGTATAATAGGCTCTATTCAACAAGAGTAGATGTGAGAGCCGCTGTGAAGGGGTCACCGAGACCTGTACACTCAATTCCAAGATTTTCGCCCATTGTGCCTGGGTCATTCCCCCTATATCCTCTTCCCATTTCGCTTTGAGTCCATTGAGTATCCCCCCGCTGTTGTCTGGTTTACTTAGTTGATCGTAAATTTTTGAGATTAGACCCCTAGTAGGATTTACCTGCATTATACTCTGAAAGAGAGGCATTTCTTCCCAACACAGATTCTGATCTTTAAATTGTGCTTTGATAGCGTGTTCTAGCTGGAGGTATTGGAAAAAAGAGCTCCGCGGTAGCTTGAATTCCCCTACTAGTTCGGGGAAGGTCTTTAGTGTGGTGCCGTTGTAGAGCTGGCTTAGCCTTCTGATGCCGAGCTTCACCCATTCCCCAAAGGTACCTATTTTAAGAACTTCCTGTAAATTGTGGTTGTTCCAAATAGGGGAGTAGACTGTTGGGTCTGCATATCCCATCATTTTCTTGACAGTTTTCCAGAGCTTAGTTAGCAGCTTGGTAGTTGGATAGTTGTCATGGAACATATCCGCCTCTAGAGTTTCAACTAGGATGTCATGTGGAGTACTTAGCAATAGCAATTTGCTATTAGGGGTGCCGCCTTTCGGTATCCCACATCCTAGCAACTGCTGTAGCTGGGTTGCTAAGAAGTAACGCTCAGGATGTGGGAGGGCAAAGCCCCCCTCCCGTGTGGGGAGCTGAAGCACTCGGAGTCGAATCCTGGCTTGCTTCCCCTTCCAGATCAACTCTCTAAAGAGGCTATCAATTCTTTTAAACCACTTCTTGCCTATCCAGACTGGCGAGTTGTGCAGAATGTATAGCAATTGTGGCATCCATACCATTTTTATTAAGCTACATCTTCCTGCGGCGGACAGGGGAAGGCGCTTCCAGATTCCTATTTTTAGTTTCAGTTTTGTTAAAAGCGGGACGAGGTTTGTGCTGAGATACCGGGTTGGGTCCTTCGTCAGAACTATTCCCAGGTATTTCAGGGCATCCACCATTACCATCTGGGGTATATCGCATGCTGTTGGCTCGCTGATGGGGTCTATCGGCATGAACTCGGACTTCTCCCAATTTATTTCTAATCCAGAGAAGCTACCAAAATCCTTCACTATTCTCATCGCCCCCAGTAATGAGTTTCTCGAGTCCCCCAGGAATAGCAAAATGTCATCCGCATATAACGCGATTTTTTCTTCGCCCGATTTTCACAAATAAACAGTTATCGCTCTGTCTTCCCTTATAGAGATGGCCAGGGGTTCCATCGCCAATGCGAACAACAAAGGAGAAAGAGGGCACCCCTGCCTAGTCCCCCTTTCCAATTCGAACCAGTCTGAAAGTTCGTTGTTGATTTTTAGTCTTGCCTTAGGGCGGGTATATAACATTCTAATCCACCTTATAAAAGTTGTACCAAAACCGAATTTCTCCAGCACGTGCCATATATAGCCCCACTCCACGCTATCAAATGCCTTGGATACATCGAGGGTCATTAACGCCCTCGAGCCTACATTCTCCGCTGGTAACTGCAGGTTCAAAAACGCTCTTCTAATGTTCATGCTCGTAGATCTATTGGCAATAAAGCCCGCCTGGTCCTCGTGGATCAATTTATGAATAACACCGTTCAGTCTTACTGCTAGTGCCTTAGCGAGAATTTTTACATCGGCGCAGAGTAGAGAAATTGGTCTATAGGCGGCTACATCCAGTGGGTCTTTCCCTTCCTTCTGTAGTACAGTGATTGTTGCTTCTAACATTGAAGCAGGCAACTGGCCCCCCTCAAGAGACCCCTCCAAGGCTTTTAGTAGTTCAGGGATCAGCACTTCCCCATACTGCTTATATGTCTCACTTGGAAGGCCATCGGGCCCGGGTGACTTAAGACTTGCCATGCCCGCTACTGCTTGTTGCAGTTCCGCTACCGTTATTGGAGAGTCTAATATAGCCCTTTCTTCCTGTGATATGGTAGGGATCGGTAGCCCCTCCAGAAAGTCCTCCATCATAGCCTCCTTCCCCTTTTTCTGCGAGGAGTAGAGTTCTTTATAGTACTCCCTAAAGGCTTGTACAATTTCTCGGGTGTTTGATGTTATATCTCCACTATGTGATCTAATAGCGAGGACCGTGGATGGGGCTGCATTTGCTTTTACAAGTATAGCCAATGTTCTTCCTACTCTTTCACCCTCCACCATAAATTCCTGTCTCTGAAGAAGCCGCCTGGTTTCTGCTTTTTGCATGACCACTAATTTATACTTTTGTTGTTTCTCTTGCCAGGTACTCTCCAGCTCCGGGGTTGGGTTTCTAATAAAGTTATTTTCGGCCTCAAGAGCATCCCTCAGAGTGCCCTCTTCCTCACTCCTAGCCTCTTTATTAAATTTAGCCATCTGTTGTATCAAAACCCCTCTAAGAAACGCCTTGAGGGTGTCCCATAGCACAGGGGGAGCCACCGAGCCCTGATTGAACTCCACAAACTCCCTCAAAGTGAGGAGAATCCCGTCTGAGTTTTTAATTATTTCAAACCAGTGTGGGCTCACGCTCCAATTCTTCCTAGGCTTAGGCTCTCCTACCCTTAGTGTAGCCACCAAAAGGGAGTGATCTGAGATACCTCTTGGCCAGTATGCTATTTTTTCCAGCGACTGAAGTGCCGTGGCATTTCCCAGGATTAGATCTATCCTTGAGAGCGTGGAGTGTGACAAGGAGCAGCAAGTGTATTGCAGCGCGCCTGGATTTCGCACTCTCCATAAATCTACTAGCCCCACTTCCTCCAGGAATGAACCTAAACGGCTCCTTCCTGGTTCCTTTGAGAGTTGTCGTATCGGGAATCTATCCAACTTTCTATCTAGGACCTCATTAAAGTCCCCGACGACTACAGTCAGGCAATCCTTTTTATCCAACAGGAATTCATGCAGTTTAAGCAGTATGTCCAAATTAAATGGGGGAGGGATGTATATGTTTGCCACCACAAACCTGACACCATCAATAGAGCAGAATAAGAAGATATATCTACCCTGGTCATCTATACTGGTCTGTCTGCAGGAAAATTTTACCCCCATTTTCACAAAGATACTCACCCCCCTACTAAAAGAGGAGTGGAATGCGTGGAATTGGGATTGGAATTTTTTCATCTGTAGCTGCTGACTAGTATCCTTAGTTAAATGGGTTTCCTGCAGACAGATCAGATCTGCTCCACAACTCTCCAGCACAGAGAACACTGCCAGCCTTTTAAGAGGAGAACCCAGGCCCCTAACATTCCAGGATCCTATTTTCAAGGGTTTAGCTAACATCTAGATTCTGGGGAGCCTGTCTTGTCACATTAAGTATTACCATGTATGTCCCGTTGTTTTTATAAAGTGAAGTTTATGCGCCTCTTTACTCAGGAAACAAAGAGAAGAAAAGAAAAAAGAGAGGAGAAGGAAGAGGAAAAAAAGAAAAGAAAAAAAAATAAAGACCAAGGGAGATTTCTCCCAGTGAGTGTTATATTACTTCCTAATATGTGCATACTGTGAGATCTAAATACACGCTTAATTTGGTCACGTCTACCCTACCTTTCTTTTTTAAGTTTACTACAAAAAGTGCCTGGATGTGTAAAAAAAGTCTGTAAGTGGAGGCCTGAATACCTCCAATAAGTTTTCTAGTGATATAGGTGTTCATGAAAAATGTTTTAATCTTCCTGCCCCTTCCTTTCCCTCCCCGCCCACCCTCCCCTACCCTCCCCCCCCTTACCCACCTATCTAGGTATACCCCCTGGGGATTTACCATGACCGTTACCTCTTACACTAACACCACCCTTTTACACCGATTCTTCCGCTCTCCGCCCCACACCACCCTACCCGCAAGCCGCTATGTGCGCCCAGTCCCTCCTGTCCCCTACGTCAAAGACCGTTTACCGAAGGGAGGAGGGGATAATAAAAAAAAGGAAACACCAAAGAAAGCAAAAAATACAACCCCTATACCTCCCAGTACCCCATCGTGCCTACCTATTAATACACCGGCCTATTATATCTTCCCTGATTCTCTACGTGGGGTTCGTAATTTTTTCCCCATTATCCTCAAGCCACTTCTCTACTTCAGCAGGAGTGTTGAAAAACAGAGTCTCCCCCAGGGCCGTGACCCGCAACCTTGCCGGGTATAAGAGAGCGTAGGGCAGCTTGAATCTTTGCAAGTTGCGTTTTACCTGGATAAACTCTGCTCTACGCCTCTGCAGATCCGGGGAGAAGTCGGGGTAGAACGAGATTTTTGTACCCTTGAAAAAAACCTCCCCTAATTCCCTGATCCTCCGTAGCAGAGTCACTTTATCCTGGTGATTAAGAAATCTCAGGATGAGGGGCCTCGGATGGCCCCCCTCCTGCGGTGCCCTGAAGGGGATCCTGTGAGCTCTTACAATAGCGAATGAAGCTGAAAATGAATCTTTCCCGATTAGCTCTCCCAACCACTTTTCTAAGAATGCTATTGGATTGGCGCCTTCACTCCTTTCGGGTATACCTATCAGCCTCACATTATCTCTTCTACTCCTGTTCTCCATCTCATCTATTTTAGAGGCTTGTTTAGATAACTGTTCCTTCAACCATTTTATTTCTTTGGTTATTGGGAGCATATTATCTTCAAGCCCACTGACTCTTTCCTCCAGGGCCGCTGTTCTCTCTGCCGTTTTCTGTAAGTCTTGTCTGACCAATAACAAATCAGCCTTAACACCTTTCATCTGCTCACAAAGATCTTTAAGCGAGCCATTACACACCCCTATAGCCATGAACACATCCGTAATGGTTGGTTCTCTGTTCAAGGGTAAATTCGGGTCGTTTATTAGATCCGTATTTGCATTTGTGGTTTGATCAGTTAGTCCTGGACCTTTTATACTTAAAGATTTGGAAGGCTGGGTAACTGACGCAGCTCCTGGGGGCTGTGATTGAGGCTGGCCCAGACTCTTCCTATCCGATGCCCCCCCCTGCTGACCTTTCTGCTGCAACCCCTTTTTTGGAGGGGTCAGAGCAGAGGCATGGGCGTATTGCTCCAATTTAGCTGCTGCTGAGGCTGAAGCTGCTGCCGCATGCTGCGAGTTTTTCTCTTTAGAGGAGCGTAGATTCTGCATTGTGTACCCTTGTAGGTGCAAGTATACCCTAACAACAACAACAAGTTAGTAGCTGACAGCAGCCGGCAACTTCCACCTGTCAGAAAGGAGCTAGGAGGGGAAGAGACTCCACAGCTACAACGGGGGTTAGTGCAGCCCCCCACCACGCCGTAATTTACACTGCTGGTTAAATGCCACTAAGGCAGTCGCCAGCCGAATACGGCTAGTAGGGTATACACACGGAGAAAAAAAAAAAAAAAACACAGAGTATACTTTGCTTCCTGTATTGGCACCCTCTGCTCCCAAACTTTATATTACCTGGATAACAAACCTAGCAAAGCACTGAACCACATAAGTAGTACTATTGCGGTTGTATTACCTGGTGCTGCCTCCAACCCAAGGGCCGTCCAGCAGCCCCACAACAGCCTCCGGTCGCCAAATCAATAATTTCATACTTTACCAGGTCTAGCCGGCTTCTATTCTCTGCCTTGCATGTAGATGGAGAAGTGAAAGTGAAAGTGCTTGTTTCTCGGCAGCGTGCAGGGGGTGACGTCACGCTCGGAAGATTCGGAAGGTTCCTCAGTACTCAGCCCTCAGTGCTCACCGCTCATAAGGGAGTTAGAGGACCTTAAAGGCCCTTCAGCAAGGAAAAAGGAGAGGCGGCGTGGCGGCTAGAGAGCCAGAGCCATCCGGAGTACCGGTATGCCGCTCATGCAGCCGAGAGAAGGGAGAGAAGGGAACGGAGGTGGGACGGGGCACACAGCGCTCCTGCACACGCTCACTCCATACCGTCGCCCAGCACACTCCCACCCTTCCGGTCACGCCCCCGAAAGAAAAGGATTTTACAGGTAAGCTGTAATAAAAAATCCTATTTTCTTTTCTCGGACATCACGGGACACAGAGATACAGTAATTACTGATGGGATGTCCCAAAGCAATGCCAACTGAGGGGGGGGGGGGGAATCACAACCAAGTAGGGTGCTATCAGACCTGAGGACCCTGTACCGCTGTCTGCAGCACACTACGCCCAAAGGCGATATCCTCATGCCTTCCCACATCCACCTGATAGAATCTGGTGAATGTATGAACTGAAGACCAGGTTGCGGCCTTGCAGATCTGAGCCATAGAGGCCTGGTGATGCACTGCCCAAGAAGCACCAATAGCCCTTGTGGAATGTGCCTTGACCTGAAACGGAGGAATCTTCTGTTTCAAACCGTAAGCTTGAATAATCAACTGTCGAATCCATTTAGAAATGGTCGCTTTTGACGCTGCCTGTCCTCTATTGGGACCCTCCGGCAGCACGAACAAGACATCCGTCTTGCGAATCTGAGCAGTTGCCTCCAGATAGGTTTTGACTGCTCTTACTACATCCAAAGAATGTAATGACCTTTCTTCCGAAGAACAAGGTTCTGGAAAAAAGGAAGGTAGCACAATGTCTTGGTTTAGATAAAAATCTGAAACGACCTTCGGTAAAAAACTAGGATGAGGGCGCAGTACCACTCTATCCTTGTGTATAATCAAGTAAGGCTCTTTACAGGAAAGAGCTGCTATTTCTGATACTCTTCTAACAGAAGAGATAGCTACCAGGAAAATTAGTTTCCTCGTCAGTAAGACCAAAGGAATCTGACGTATTGGTTCAAAAGGTTGTTTTTGTAACACCGATAGAACCAAGTTCAAGTCCCACGGGTTTAGGTGCGCCTTAACCGGAGGATTAAGACGCATCACCCCCTGTATAAAGTTTGGGATCAGAGAATGCGAAGCAAGCGGCCGTTGAAACAACACTGATAAGGCCGACACCTGGCCCTTGATGGTACTCAAGGCCAGCTTCATCTCTAATCCTAATTGTAGAAAATCCAGAATTCTACTTATGACATATTTCCTGGGATGCCAACCCCTGGATTCACACCAGGATACATAAGCTTTCCAGACTCTATGATAAATCATTCTGGAAGCTGGCTTCCTTGCATTGATCAAGGTAGATATGACAGGACCTGAAAGCCCACGATTTTTCAGAACGTGGGATTCAATAGCCCACCCGTCAAATCTAGCATTTGTGAGGCAGGCTGGAACACCGGACCTTGAGCTAACAGGTCTGGGTGTATCGGTAGGGTCCACCGGGAACCCACCATCATCCCTGCTATTTCTGCTTATCAGGTTCTTCTGGGCCAAACGGGGGCCACCAGAAGTGCCGACTTCCCTTCTTGCCTGAGTCTGCGAAGGAGCCGTGGCAGTAGCAGAATGGGAGGGAATGCATAAATCGGTGAGAGCCGATGCCACGGAATCACCAACGCATCCGTCCTGCCTGCAAGAGGATCCCAGGCAACCGGTAGGAAGGATTTCCCCTTCTGTAGGTTTTTGGGTATGAGCCATCAACTGAGGCTCTGACGCATCGCATGCGATAGGTGCATTGGAAAGTTTAATGCCTGCACCTTCCTGTTCCAGGTCAACAGAATACTGTGTTGCAACAGTTCTGCTTGGAACTGCGCATAGGGAACTGCTTCGAATGAAGCCACCATCTTCCCCTGCAGCCTCATACAAAGGCGGACAGAAAGACCCTTCTTGGCCCTGACTGTCAGAATCAGCTCCCTTAGAGCAGTGATCTTTGCCTGCAGACACTTCAGTTAAGCAGGAAAACTGGGCACATATAGGCCTGTATCTCTGATGCCTATTGATATCAGAAATTCTCCTCCCTGCAGGACGGAGATTACTGTCTGAATTGATTCCAAACGAAAGGACTGCATCCTTGGGAATCGTTTCAGATCTCTCAAATCCAAAATGGGTCTGTCGTCCCCATTTGGTTTTCGGACCATAGAAAGATTGGAACAGAGTCTCAATCCTTGATCCTTTGTGGGAACCCCCACAATGACCTCTTGCGACCAAAGTCGCTTTATCGCTAGAAGGAGCGACTGCTTCTCTTCTGGTTTTCTGGGAACACCTGATCTGAGGAAACTAGGAGAGGGACATTCTTGGAACTCCAGTCTGTACCCTAAGGTTACCATGGAGATTACCCATCTGTCCTGGAAGTCCTTCTGCCAGGGCCCTGAGAGCTGCAGCAGTCTTTCCCCCCACTCGAGCGAGCGGGGCGCCCCTTCATGAAGAGGTCTTAGTGTCTTGCTTAGAAGACCTTTTCCCCCAGGATTTCTTGTGTCCCTGGGGTTGACTCTTGTTTCTTGCCCCAGACGGAGGAGACCGTCGTGACTGCCTGAAGGCTGATGCCCCTGGCGCTGGGGAAAGAGTCAGTTTAAAAGAGGGACGCTTACTCTTCTTCTTATCAGGTAAGAGAGTGCTTTTCCCACAGGAGATCGTCTTGATATAATTATCCAAGTCCTCTCCAAACAACCTTTCACCACGGAAGGGAAACCCAGCCAGAAGCTTCTTACATGGTGCTTCGGCTGACCAGTTTTTCAACCATAAGATTCTACGTATATGCACCAACCCAAGCGAGAGGCGAGAGGTCTGCACGATAGAATCTCTAATGGCGTCAACAGCATAACATAAAGCCGCAGGAAGGTTAGCAAACCCCTGGGCCTGCTGTTCAGGCAATACTTTGATGACCTGCTTAACATGGTCTCTTAAGTATTGACAGACTCCAATCGCTGCTACTGCAGGTTGGGCCACTGATCCTGCTAAAGAGAACACATCTTTCAATAAGAAGTCCATCTTTTTATCCACAGGATCTTTGAGCATCTGAGCGTTGTCTACAGGACAAGTCAGATTACTATTTACAGAGGAAATGGCCGCATCAATGGCCGGTATTCCCCACCTCTTAATAAACTTTTCTTCCATAGGATAAAGTGTAGAAAACTTTTTCGGCGGAAGAAATCGCTTATCTGGGTGATCCCACTCAGAGTAAAGCAGCTTTTCAAGTAATTTATGAACAGGAAAAGCATGTGCTGCTTGGAAAGGTTTCAGTGACCCCAAAGCAGAAGAGGTTTCTGTAGTAGTTTCAGGTAGGGGCAACTTAAATGTGGAGCGGACCAATCCAGTGAGGATCTGCACTAAGACTTTCTCCTCTTGGGAAGTCGCAGAGGGTCCCTCTCCACCTGAATCCTCCGAAGAGGAATCATCTGTCCCATCCCGATCCTCTGAAAGGGATTCATCTCCTTTATCCCAGAGCTCCTCTGACTGAGGGTCTTGGGGAGCAGAGGAAGGCCTTGTGCGTTTTCTTCCACTCAGTGAAGATGTAATCGCGGCCATTAGTTTTTTCTCTAATCCAGAAATGGTTGAGGAAAAAACTTCTTGTGTAATGTACACAGGGGCTGAAGTGCCGGCAGCAGATGTAGCCCCTAACCCCAATGGCTCTCCCTGTCCAGCTGCCCCTGGTCCCTCAGGAGGGGATGGTGTAGCAGACAGGGGGTCCTCAGAACCTGAACGAGACCCCCTAGTGCCTCCGGTTCTAGGGGTGCTCGAACCTCTTCTACCCATAGTGCAAAGCAACAAGGTGTGAGGTATCAAAACGAACACTGACTGCTGAGCGATGTAGTCTGGCTAAAAGCCTTGCTACCAAATGCCCAATCCGGTGTTCTTTAGTGAATGCAGCCTAGGGGAATGCCTGTGTCCCATCTTACATGTGACTGTCAGCTCTGTGTCTCTCCAAAGCTCAGAGCACCTGTACAGTGTGCTTTAAATAGCCATGCTTTCAGGCACTGTGGGCGTCTGGGCACGCTGACGCTGTGCTGACGCCCCTCCCCCCTCCCCCCCTCTCGTTTTTGAAAAACAAGCGCTTCCCGCGCGAGCCGACCCTTTCTGACAAAAAATTCTGTGGAATCTCCTCTTACCTTATCCAGGCCGCAGGGTTCAGTTTACACAGACCCAGCCTTCGCCTCTCACGGTGGGCTCCGTTTGTGAAAAACCGTCAGAGACTGGGGCCCCCATCAGTAGGGGGATCCTTCAGTTCTGGGCCTGTAAAGCACCTCGCCAGAAATTAGGAAGTTTAAAGCCATTTTCTGATCCGCGGGTCCAGCTCTCTAAAAAGAGAAGCGTTACAGGTAAAACCTCGTTTCTTCGGACACGAGGCCCGGGTACCATTCAATTCGGCCATGAAAAGACACTTTGAATGGATCCGGTCGCCTGGCTTGCCCCAGTATAGGATCTTAGGATATTCCTTTTGGAGCTTCAGCACAGGACATCTTTGCACGTCCAACACCTAAGACACTGGTGTAAAAAAACTGAGGTATCCCTGGAAGGGGAGGGGTTATATAGGGGGTTGAACTTCCTGATTAGGGTGTGACCAGTGTCCAATACCTAGTGATACCCTATAACCCATCAGTAATTACTGTATCTCTGTGTCCCGTGATGTCCGAGAAAAGAAATAATGTTTGCGGGTTCCAAGTAATTTTCTAGCAAAAAAAAAAAAGATTTTAACTTGTAAACAACAAGTCTCAAAAAGAGGCTCAGGGCTGAAGTGGTTAATACCAGGCATTGTGAATAGACGAGGGGAGAAGAGAGGCGTGTAAAAAGAACAGGATCTCCCCTCATCCATTTATAGAACACTAAGCTTTTTGTTAAAGTGGAACTTTAGTCAGAAAATGATGTCCTGTTAGATCACTTCAGGCCGGCCCCTTTTGCAGGTATAGCTATGTAAAACATTAAATACAAGTGCTTATACTGTTTAAAATCCAATAATACACAGTCTCACCCTGCTCTGCACATGCTCAGTAGTTATCCATTTTTCGGTACTGTGCTGAAAAAGGGGAGGCCGGTCTGCTGATAGCCTAAAGATTTACTGCTGTTCAGGGGGCTCTGGACATCAGTAAAATGACAGCCTCCAGCAAGAAGAAACAGAAACAATGCTGGAGGCAACATACAGCACACACTAATTTTGGTGGCATAATTACTATTGTGGAATGTATGTTTCTTGCTAAAGTACATTATTTTTTTATCATGTTGTTATGGGTAATGTTCCGCTTTAATGGAGGAAGGAAGAGTGAAAGACAAGATCCCAGCACTGTCCCGAACATCAGCAGCACCAGAAGAAGAGCACTGACTCTAATATCCGGCATCAGTGAAGCTGTCATTTTTTTTACACTACACAGCAGCATTCAAGACATAGGATTACCATCATTATCAGCAACGCGTCGGAAGCCATTTTGGTCTAATTTAGAAATACAAGCAAGACCCTATTATAATTTCCTGCAGGAGGCAGCACGGAAACTAGAGCTGTTTGCATGGAAATGTACTTGGCGGCATATACTTTGTTCCATCCTTTTTTATTTTCATGCTTCAACTCTTTGTACTCCAAGTAACAAATCTAATCTAATCAAACCCAAACAAGTAAACAGCAGGGTGTTCTTATCCTAAATTGTTTTACAGCAGCGCTAAAGTGAGAATAAAGTTGAAGGGGAACAAAAAACTCTGTGTTGGGAGGGATGAGAAAATAACCAATAAAGAACTTTACAATAAACAAATTAATAACTATAAATTATTGGCAAAAAAAAAAACTACCCTATGCTTAAAGATAAAAAGCAATATTAGTTAGGCAAGCCGTAGATGATTCCATTTTCTTTCCTTCCACCATGGGTGCAAGTAAAGAAAATCTCTTGATTCCCCCATCAACACAGTAAGTGTTGATGGGGGAATCCCTCCCGCAGCGCTATTGTGTTCTGCCGGTGGGGAACCTTCCCTGTTGGCAGAATACATTTACTGCTAGCGGCTATAGCCACTGGCAGTAATCGCCTGTAAAAAATCTGATTGATGGATCGGCTTGGACACTACCAGCCTGCCCATAGACAGATTGAATCTTTGCCGATCCCTGCTGAAATGGCCAAGATTTGATTTATCTATGGCTGGCTTAAGTGAGCTACTAATCACATCTGACCACTTCAGCTAACATTCAGAAGATATCTCTGCAGTAAATTTGACAGACAGCCTTACAACAAAGACCACTTTAAAGATCAGCCTCTGCGCACCAGCGCGGAACACTCTCAGAGGAGTCCGTGAACCGGAAGTGACGTGTGGGCGTGTCAGATGACGCGTTTCAAAGCCTCCACTTTTTCTTCAGATCTGAGAGACTCCTCTGAGTGGGTTCCGCGCTGGTGCGCACGCCGCTAAGCATGAACCAGGTTGGTCCTGTACATCGCCCTGCCGATTCACCTGCTGCAGCCTGTTGGGACCCTCCTCAGGATATAGCTAAGGATTTCATAGTGACTCCATAGAGACCAAGGACATCCTTACCTTATATGCTCGTTTCTCACCGATGCTGTGTAAGCAGCCAATTGGCTTTGTTTTAAGTAGTTTTTTTTTACAATATACTGCACTTAGTTTGGCGCACCTTGTTTGCTTTTTACCCCGATTTCCATAAGTCCCCCTGTACTTTTCAATTTCAGGTGTCCTTTGCTTTGTCAGTCCTTCTTCGGTGGCAGGTGGTCCTTACTGCTGCATGGACCTGAATGTGTCATTCAGTGCTGCAGTACTGTGACCCCAGACCTGTGTGAAAACACACAACTAGGGGGTGTGTCCACGAAAGACTGGGCTCACAGGAAGTGGGTTGAAAGACACTGGCTGTCATGCAGCCCAGAAGAGGAATGCCATCTATAGCAGAGAAGGTTCTGTGGGTGTCAACGTCTGATTGAAGGTAAGTAGTGCAGTTTTTTTTTCCTTTGTTGTGGGATATAGATTGTTTTTGGATAAACCTAAAAATTACCCATAGACCACTTTCACACTAGTGGCGTTTTTCAGGTGCTTTAGCGCTAAAAATAGCGCCTGTAAAGAGCCTGAAAAAAGCCTCAGCTGCAATCCCAGTGTGAATGCCCGAGTGCTTTTACACTGGGGCGCTGCGCTGGCAGGACGTCAAAAAAAGTCCTGCAAGCACCTTCCTTGCACTGCTGTAGGAGCTACCCATTGTAGAAATCAATGAGCAGCACCACCAAACCGCTGGCAAAGCGCCGCTGCAGCGGCGCTTTGCGGGTGGTTTTACCCTTTTTTCGGCCGCTAGCGGGGGTTAAAAGCACCCTGCAAGCGGCCGATAAGCGCTGCAAAAACGACGGTAAAGAGCCACTAAAAATAGCGGTGCTTTACCACCGACGCCCGGGCAGTGTGAAAGTGCCCTTAAAGTGTTTGTTACAGCAATAATGTAAGTCTATGCCAGCCCTCTATTAGAGGCTGGCATAGCACAATGTGTATGTTGTTTTTAAAAACGAGCGCTGCAAATACTAATACTTTCAGCTTTCTTCAGGCCGGTCACATTACTCGCGGCAGCTTTCCAGCTCCGATGGATGTCTTCTGCGGGAGGGGCCGTGATCTCCCCGGCTGATGTTGGAGGATCAGCCGCTCGTCTCTGCCGCAGAATCCATCCATCGGAGCTGGAAAGCGCCCGTGAGTCACGTGACCGGCCTGAAGAAAGCTGAAATTCAGAATTTACAGCGCTCGTTTTTAAAAACAACATACACATTGTGCTATGCCAGCCTATAATAGAGGGGCTGGCAGTGACAAATTTAAGATTTTATTATTACAATAATAGCGGCGGGGGGGCGGGGCGGGGGCGGGCTGGAGACAGACAGAGAGGGAGATGGCAGGCAGGAAGGAGGGGGGTGAATGGGGAGAGAGGAGAGCAGGGCAGCCCATCACGGATGGAGGCACTTTGACCACAGTGATCAGGGCAGAGCAGCCCTGGTTATCGTGGTCTGTTTAGAGAAGGCATACAGGAAGTGGCAGAATCAGGTTTTTTTTTTTGTTTTTTTTTACAGTTTAGAGGTGGGCAGATTACATAGAACAAGCATTGTGCTGTGTAATCTGCTTTAAGTGACCAGAATCTATATATTATTTTTTTGGGTTAACAAACGCTTTAACCTAAACATTAGCAGCTCATCTACATGCCAGATTATACTAAGCAGAAAAGCTTAAGGCTATTAATACCTGACATGCGCATTACAATATTTCTTTGCATATTCCGTCCAAGTTCCAAATAGTCTTGGGAAAAGTGCATCGATCTGCATATAAAGCTAGAAAGGGAAAGAAAAAAAAAAACAGATTTAAAAATCGTTATAACGTTAAATTCTGAGAATTGGGTTGCTTTGTGATGCTCGGGTAAAGAAAACCCCATGCAGCCATCTAAGAGTAGAAAAAAAGGCTAAACTATAAATTCAATTACCTCTTCGGGTCTTCCAAGCGCCGGCGTCCCAGTGAGCAGGAGTGCTCTTGTCGCTCTCTGAACAATCGGCTGGAGAAGTTTGCTGCGAGACGCATTACGAGACTTCATGTAGTGAGACTCGTCCACTAAAACCACTCTGAAGTGCTGTTTGTAGAGAGCATTTATCAGTGTGGTGGCGTCGGAAGTCAGCAAGCCGTACCCCAAAACTGTCACTTTGCAAGATGCAATTCTCCTTCAAAACAGTAGAAAAAATGTTTTGGCTTGTTCTTTCTTTACCGTTATAATCGCTGCATTTAACTGGATGCCAAGCCCCACCATGGCACATGGGTAAAGCTGTTAGTAAAATATGTAAATCCAACAAAACTAGCAATATGGGACGAAACCCTATAGGAAATCATCGTGTGGCTTCCCAAGTTCCCCACTGTGCGGCCTTACCCTCTGTTGCACAAATCCCAGCCTCATCCGGCTCCTATTATGTAACCAGTTGAGCCCCTTCATTCCTATGGCTGGTCCAGACTCATGGAAGAGTTTAAGCTCAATCTACGAATTACAAGCTTTGTAAGGAGCCTAGCAAGCTTCTCTTCCTCTTTTCATGTGGCATCGGTGGGACGATTATCAATACAGAGAGAATATTTCTGACATGACATCAGTGTAGCACAGATCCCAGGGTACAACCACCCTCTTGAATTCCAAAGAACTACAATGCAGAAGACACCATGACAGAGGTATGACCTGGGTCTAGAAACTGTAGTGAGCTCTCCCAAAGGTGGCAAGGACAGTCTCTAGGATACTTGAGGATAGTACTCACTGTGCCCTGTGTACTGTAACTCTTCCTGCAGTACCAGCCAGGCTCTGTACTGGATCCTCTGCAACACTCCCTGTGCTGCTTCAGGGTGCTCAGGACAAGGGTCCCCAAGCTTTAGCTGGAGCTGGGACCCCAAAAATAATTATTTCTGCCCTGAAGCTAGCAGAACAGAGGGCCTCAGCCCTTACGCTGGGTCTTCATTCCTCAGGAGCAAGAGACTGCTGTTCTAAGTCCCAGATTATTCATACACCTCTCAGGCCCCTGCTGGTAACCCTCCTAACCAAGGATCGGCTAAGGCTGTATGAATATTCAGGCTGGGGTCTGCCTCTCCCACCCACTATATTCCAGAACTCAGTGGAAAGCAGGGGTAAGTAGTTGACCCTGTACCAGCAGAACCCATTACAGCCAAAAGCAATTGAGTACTGCTGCCCTAATACAAGGAAACCAAGAACTAAATTTACCCCAACTACAGAAACCTAACCAAGATGATGCTACATCAGCACCATTTTTTGCAACATTGCACCAGAAGTCTAGGGTCCAGGCCCGTGTAATGATTGGGGGGGGGGGGGGGGGGGGCATATTCCATGACAGCCCGGGCTCACAGGAAAAGGGTTTAATGATGCTGGCCGTCATTCAACTCAAAAGAGGACCGACAGATGGTGGGGAAGAGAAGTTTCTGCAGGGGGAGGTATTGGAGACAAGGTGAGTACTACATTTTCTATTTTTAAAACACTTGTGCTATTTCTTTTACTAAAGCTGGAGGTCTGCTTTAACAACCTATTTCTATTTTTTGTGCCAGTTTAAAGCTGTGCAGTAAGCTTTCATAATGCTATTCTAGGCACCGCTCACCCCGTCCAAATCCACACTTGACCCTTTCCCTTACCCAACATCAGTCTTGTTCTCAATGACTGTAATGTCCTCTGGGCCTAGCTCTGGAATCCACTTCTCCAGTTCCTCAATCCATGGATATTTCAGTGAGGATGGGACAACAATAAGAAGAGGCCACTCATTTCTGTAGAAATAAGATATCGCAATTGCCTGAATGGTTTTTCCAAGGCCCATCTGCAAACAAAAAAAAAAAAAGAAAGCTCGGTTACATTAAATGAAGAAAGTATTCTGGAGAAACAATAAAGAAAAACTGGTTATGCACACCCACCTATCAGAAGATATAAAAACTTCCATTGTAAAAGAATCATGCACTGTGAGTTACCATTGCTAACCCCTTCCTATGAAACGGTTAGGTGCCTGGCTAGGATGTTGATAAACTATAAAGGCCAAAAGTTTATGCCCCCACCCCATCCACAAATTATCGAGTTTGGGTTTCCCAGTGAAGGGTAATGTTAATGCTACAGCATAGAAAGATATTTTAGAGAATTGTGCTCTTCAATCCAAGTGGTAACAATTTGGGGGAAGACCTTTTATTGTTCCAGCATGACTGAGGCCCTGTACAAAAACAGCTCTCCATAAAGACCTTGTTTGACCAGTTTGGTGTAGAGGAACGTGGGTGACCTGCACAGTACGACCCTACTAGACCGCTTTGGGAACTGGAACACTAATTGCAAACCAGGTCAACTCATGTAACCTCACAAATGTTCTTTTGCCTGAATGGACACAAAATCCCACAGGCACAATCCACAATCTTGAGGAAAGCCTTCCCATTGAAGTGGACGCTGTTGCAGGTGCAACAGAAGGGGGATGGAGGCAACTCCATATTAACATCTATGGCTCTAAAATGAAATGTCCAACAAACTCAGAGGTGTAATGGTCAGATTTTGACCCTATACTTTGAGTCACTTACCCCAAACAATTCAGAAGTTAATAAGTTCTGATTTCACTAGCTGCATGCTTGTTCTGGTTCAGTCACTTTAAGTACTGAGGCCCAAGGTATCCAAGCAACTAGAATTTTCAGAAGTGATTATAGTAAGTTAATAACCTATTTAGGGCAAACGGTTAAAAAAAAAAAAAAAAAAACTGCCATTAGTGCAGTCCCAGGTTAATATTTATCATTGGTACTCCAAACGCATGCTCAAAGGCCTTCTCTTGCTAATTTTAGTCATGTAGTTGGTTGCCTGTCCCTGGTCCTGGTTTAGTTCCAATATGGAGGCACCAAGGACTCAAAGTAGGTGCAGTAGGGGCAGGGGCAGTGAACTCCTGGGGAGCTTTCATTTCCAATATTTTTTTTTTTTATTAGAGTTTAAGATAATTTTTTGTGGTTACAGATGTTCTTACAATTTATTCCGGTTTTTAGCCAGAAGCCCTACAATAAAATGTACATAAACGTGTGCATCTTGGTTAACTGAGAATACCAAAGACTGTTTAGGATTTGTGAAAAGACTTAATTTTTTATTAGTATGTTGGGGATTGCCCGTGCTTTTATCCATCATGCCACTATGCTTTAAACTGTACATTCTCATAAGTTCTGATTATGGTGACTGGCTAAAGGCTCGTACACACGTTCAGAAAATCGTACGAAAAATACCGCTTTTAAAGCGTTCGGACGATAATCTGATCGTTAAGAAAATTATCCGAAGGGACAAACACGAAAATGTTTCTCATACGACACCAGATCATAGGATTTTTATTTAATCAGTATGGCTTTCATCCAAGAATAGAACACATTACATCACTTCTGAATTTTTTTCGTTGTACGAGAACTTTCGTAATTCAAGTAACCTCTTCATTTTCAATACTAGCATTAAAAAAAACAACAGACCATAATTTGTCTGATAATTGCATCGTATACCAGGCTTAAATTTTACTAGTAAACATATGGAGTCTGGCCGCGTTCACTGAAATATACAATTAAAAATTGTTGCTGGATCAAACGCTCCACTAGGGCACCAGATAAAATGCAAAACAAAACAAAAAAAAAATACACAAGACTAGCCCAATCCTGCTCTTAAAATCAGACAAAATATTAGAAAATGTTGAAAAATCAGTCATCACATCACATCGTCATTTTAGTAACAATTCCAAAAGTATATTGATGAAGATGGAGTGCTAAGCTCCCGAAACGCATAATGTTGCAAAATAAAGGGACCATACAAGCTGGTGTGGCACTCCTATCCTCGCAAAACTTTAGCAAACTTCTCTGGGGGTCCAGCAGGATCCCACAGTTGCTGGTGAGCAGTCTCCGGGACCACACACCACCCATCATGTTATAAATATTTCCATAATGTTCAGTGCTCACACATTACAAAAAAATAAAAAAAAGAATATTGAAGTGAAAATTGAAACTGACAATTATCAGGGAACCAATGTAGACCTTTTCTCAACTAAAGTGAAGGTGTGCTTATAAATAATTATAACAGCTAGGAATTGTGTCCATAAGAGAAAAGCACAAATTCAAATTGAGAATCTAGGCATACACTGAGGGGACTAACTCTGCTGTACAGACACTGGTTCAGGTGGACTTGAACTAAGGCCCTGTTCACATCTAAATGGCATTGGAGGTACGTTGTTGGAGTGACACTATTCATTTAGAATGGGCCTCCCTTCGCTCCAAAAGAGTTGCGTTTTTTTAATGTGATTTTCGTGCATTTTGTTGCGTGACAACCGTGCAAAATTGCACCGTGGTGCTAACATTTTTACTTTAACATCATCGCTCTTTGCATGGGGGAATCAGCCACCGCTAGGAGAAGATCTACTAAGATCGTGTAACCAGGCTGAAAGTAAACAGAAAAAAAGGAGCAATGGAGCTCCTCTAATAGAGGGGGTAATTGGGCGGTTGAAAAGGGAGGGTAAGGGCTGAGCCCACATTTTTGGCTTCCAATAACATTAACTGGTCTTGTACCTCCCCCAGTTTGTGACTGGACAGTGAAAGACAAAGCAGCGGACAGATGAGCTCATCTCTATTTTAGGGCTAATTTACACTTGCTTCGACTTCCTCGCACATTAAAGTGCCTACCGCTTCAACATGCTTTTTTGATGGGTTTTCTACTTCTCTCTTCTACTTTTTCAGCATAATAAGCATTGCAGTAAAGCTGCTCCTAGCACTGCTTTTCTCACCCCCTTTTAACACTGCTTTTAAGAAACTTGCAAGAAGATATCAGGTGTGACAGAGCGAGGCCCTGCCACAGTATGCGTTTGGCAAATTGGAATAAAAAGGACACCAAACTCAAAAATCGAGTTGGAGAAGCTCCAGCAGGTGTTTTTTTAGCAGGATTTGGTAGTTCCGGATCACGACCTGAAGCTTGAAGGTTCCTAAGCACCTTAGGTAGGAAGGAATCTTCAACCCTGTGTCTGGGCTTTGCTAGTTGCCTGCAGCATGTGTGAGGGAACAGGTATGAAGAATAATTACAAGTCAGATCTGAGCATAGCTCAGAGCAGTTGCTGCCCTGTTTGGAGACCTGGTTGTTCCCATGAGAGACTGCATCCCTTGTGAGGAGGACTTCTGGCCCAAAGAACTGGCAAAGTAAGGACAGCTACCAAAAAGGTCTGGGAGGCCAAGAAAGCCGAGGCGGCTAGTGGGTCCAAGGGACTAGAGGAAGTCTCTGGAAGAGTAAGATAACACCTACCGGAGGGACTGGTGCTGGAGAGCCCAATTTGGAGGCCAGGAGTGGGCCCGTGCAGCAAGGTACTGCCACCGAGGCTGAGTGTGCCTTAAGAGCCAGGTAGCTTGGTATTTTTCTGTTATTTGAGTTTGCTGGAGAAGAACCCCTGCATGGGCAATCTGGTTGAGCAAGACTCTTTCCTTTTTTAAGCCCTTAAAAGAGAAGCATGGACTTTTTTTGCAGAATCATACCCATGTGAATGCAGCATCCGTCCGAAGCTGCATCTGTCCCCCCCCGCTGGCATGAGCGCTAAGAATCAAGTGATCAAACACTGCTGATCACTCGGTTCTCAGGGCTCCGTGAGCAGAGAGCTGGTGACTGACAGTCACCAGCTCTCTGCTCTGCCTCCTCATCGCTCACAGGAGCGCTGGCCTGTAGAGGGGGCAAGAGCATCCGGCATGTGTGCGGATCCCGACTTCGTGGAGCCTGGACTGACTCTGTGATTTCAACCCGCTGTCTGCTGAAACTAGGTCACAGGAGTGCAGCACAAACTGCACTCCTGTGATCCACAGGAGAAGTACAGTCAAAGCTTCTCTTTTAAATATAATTCCTGTCTGATGTGAACTCACTTTGCAAATGCTTAAAAACGCATCTACCACAAGAGCCAACAACGTCCATATTACACACATATTACACAGGTCAAACTTGAGCACTTACCCTGCTTGCATTTAATGTATTAATGGTTATGGAGCTGCATTCATTTGTGGCTTACGTCTGCCTAGAGTTCAGCTTTAATTTCTGCTATAACACATCATTGCTTATCAGTTTTACACAGGTGTAATAAGCCATAACAAATGACTAGCATTAAAAGACATAAAAACGAGAACACCATAACTCAAATTTCAAAACACTTTCCACTTCTGCAGGAACTTATCAATTAAATATAGTGGCTCTTTAACACCACAGAGCTGAGGGGAATCTGGGAAAAAAACAAGAACTAATAAATATACAGAAAATGATACTGACATTACTTTATCCTCCTACACAAACTATTAATATATGGAATAATTAATAATTCATACAGTAAAATGCTGCAATGTGTATAATCGGAACAGAGAGGAGAGATTAGACCCCTCCAACGCTCTCTGCTGCGATCGATAAAATTCTGTGTGGCTCAGTGAATAAAGTAATTAGATAACTTCCAGGGAAGGCATATAAAAAAAATAAAAAGTGATATATACTACAGCGGCTCGGGGACTACATGTACCAGTCGGCTAGCAGCCCCATTGGGACAATTTAAGGGTTAGCATGCCCAAAAGTTATATTTCAGTTCTTGGTAGAGGCTGGAGGCTTATCACTAAGAAAAAAAAAAAAAAACACATACTGTTGTTTTAGAGCTATGGGCAGAACAGGGTGTTTTCAGGTATCTATTCCTCACCTTGGCATCTGCCATTCCAGCGCTGCATAGAGGCCACATTAAAGTGTATTTTAACCCAAAAATTGCTATACTGCAGTTTATTCATTCTAGGATATGGCTACTGCATTATATTAATTATATATTTTTTTAGGGTTTTTTTTTTTTTTTTGACCTGGTGGTCCTGCCAGTAACACTTCCTGTCTTAGTGCGTTTCCACTCTGGATAGAGCAGCAATGGAGACACCTTTGGACAGCAACATTGTGAAAACTGGGGAGAGGGTAGTAATAGATGTTTTTAGGGCCAGGACAAGAGGTGGCTGCCCTGGGCGCAGAGTGTATTGTAGTGATGGGGGTGCCGCAAGTGCCTTCTACTATAAGGCTGACAGGAGTAGTGACAGCAGCATCACTACTTCTGTCAGCCAAGTGCTGGAAGCGGTAAGCAGAGGAGGAGAGAGGAGGTGTGGGGTGTGCTCTCTCTCCCCCTCCTCCACCTCACACTTAAAAGGGGTTGTAAACCCTCGTGGTTTTTCACCTCATTCTATGCATTAAGGTAAAAAACCTTCTATAGTGTAGCACACACCCTCCCCCCCCCCCCCGACCCCTTACCTGAGCCCGGTCTTTCCAGCTCCAGCCGGTGTCTCGGGTCCTGATTGGATAGATTGATAGCAGCACAGCCATTGGCACCCACTGCTGTCAATCAAATCCAATGACGTGGGGGGCGGAGCCGAGTCCTGCTGTGTGTCAATACACTCAGCAGCAGGACACGGGAGCGCACACACACGAGTGCCCTGAGGGAGAGCGCTTCTCCAACGGGGCACTCGAGAAGAGGAGCAGCCAGGAGCGCCACTGAGGGACCCCAGAAGAGGAGGATCGGGGGCCACTCTGTGCAAAACCAACTACACAGAGGAGGTAAGTATGACATGTTTGGGTTTTTTTTTTTGTTTTTGTTTTTTAAAACAAAGGTTTAGTTAGCCTTTAATGAAGAGGGGGCGCTATTTGCCATCTTTGCCCCGGGCACTGGATGATATTGTCCCGACACTGGATGTACAGAATTAAATGGACTTGACAGACAAATTAAAGTTCAATTCCAGCTAAAACTTTATAGGCAGTTAAATTTTTTTATCCCAACAGGAAAAAAAAGATATATCTAAATGAGTAAAAGCTGATCGTTGTAAGCAGCTTTGTCAGAGTTAAATGTCTTGTCCCATTCCTCTAGCTGCCTATTTTTATGGACAGCTTGGCCTCTTAAAGGAACTTGAAAAATATTAAACCTATGCTGGCCATAAGCGAATAGATTTTCGAATCATTACTGGGGTCAAATCAATGTTCATTTTCCACCACAGTGACGGGAACATTCGAAAGGAGCAGAAACTTTCCTTGATTGAACACTGTATACGGTTTTCGTTCAGAAATTTCATTCATTTAAAAATTGAATGTTAAAAGCAAGCGATATTTTTGAACGACATTCGCCAATTCAATGAATGTACACAGAGTTTTTTTCAAATGAATCTTTGTACAAATGTTGTCGTCCGAAAATCTATACGTGTATTCCCAGCTTTACTGACAGGATCACCAGGTGAAAAAGGGAAATAAATAAATAAAATGAGTGCGGCCATCACATCTAAGAATTTGTAAGCTGCAATATACTGTATTAAAGTTGTGCTTTTTATCCCGGTCTGTGGGCCGGCAAAGGCATCAAATATTTGAAGGATATATGCAATGTTTTGGGGTTGTTTACCTTTGACAGACTGAAACACAAATTCCAGCTCCCGAATTCTCTCTTTTTCAGGTTCCTGCAGCTCCGTCACGCCTTCGACTCACAATTTAAATTTGTTCAGCTCCGGGTGGGGCATGACGATCTCGAAACCCTGCTAAATGATACTAATCTCTCTAAGCCACTATCTCAAATATACCGGGCACTGCTGCCATCCATTTAGGTTGGATTGAATGGGCTGCGGGACCTGTGGCAGGCGGAGGTGCAGGAGCTGGACAGCGAAGATTGGGAAGACATATGGGACTACCCACTACAACCACTAGTCGCAACTAGGGACAAGTTAATACAATTCAAAATCCTGCACAGAATATACTATACGCCCCAACGCCTCCATCGCATAAACCCAAGCTCATTGGCTGCTTGCTGGAGATGCTCTAGCATCCCTGCTCGTTTCCTACATATATTCTGGGATTGCCCACAGGTTCAGGAATATTGGATGGAGGTAACCCAATTTATCCACAGTTTGACCACTATACCTATTCCTCTGACAATTAGTGTCTGTCTCCTCGGCCTGGTAGAACAGTTAGCATTTGCTAAAGCAATCCGCACCCTAATAGGTATCCTATTATTTTATGCAAGGAAAGCCATAGTACTAAAATGGAAGTCAGCCAACCCCCCTTCCTTGTCATCGTGGAAAACATTATCCCACACCCACATAACTGTCCCTGAGCCACCCCCATCAAATCATTCTTTGCAGCTTTTACCTTTTTTCCCACCACTCCCTCCCTTTAGAATGTAAGCTCTACGAGCAGGGCCCTCCTGTACATTTTGTATTGAACTGTACTGTAATTGTGTTGTCTCCCTTATACATTGTAAAGCGCTGAGTAAACTGTTGGCGCTATATAAATCTTGTATAATAATAATAATAATAATAATACCCCTATACAAAGCAACATACTTATCTCGAGGGTGCCCCAAAAAATATGAAAAAGTCTGGCACCTGTGGACAGACTCAGAGGCCACGACAGATGATCAGTATGTTGGGGACTACCCTGGTTAGACTCCCTGAATGTCTACCTGACCCTGCTGAGAGTTGAGGTTCAGGCCCCAAGCAAGCGAGTGGGGGTGTAAGTCCAGAGGTCGACTGATTCCACTCAACCCCAGCTGTCCTTGCAACATCTGACTCTGAGGGATGAGAGGTCCTACAGGACTAGATATATCCTGTCACTATCCTACCATGTTGAAACTGAGTACTAGTTATGAGTGTGATCCAGTGTGAACCCGGGCTTCCGGATTTAAAAAAAAAAAAATTCTCCCTGCAAGCTAAGTGCAAGTTAACTTCCTTTCAAGTTCGCTGGCTACGGCCTTTTGAATGGCCAAGCCACGACAACCTTACTTCCACACATGTGCACAGAAGCCACGTCCGCAGCACTGCGCTCTGAAGGGACGGAATGTTGTCTCTGCAGAGCGCATGCGCTGGTGATGTCATTTACTGCAGAAGTAGTGACTATCTCCTAAATGGTGCACATTTTTATATTCCTTGTTACCTACAAGGTAAGCTTTATTATAAGCTTACCTGTAGGTACAAGTGAGCAAGCCGATTTTCTATTGTTTAAGCATTCATGCAACTACTGACCTTCTAATAGTCTGTACTGCATACTTCGCACCCCACAATGGGGCTGTAAACTATTTGCTCAGGTTCTGGGCATTGCTTTGTGGAACAGGATGGGAGCATTGCCTATTCTAGAACAGTGAAAATCAGAGAGCACCATAAATGTAGTTGAAAATCCAGGTAATTTATATTCATCACTAATGCATTTTGGGGGCTCCTCCAATCACCCTTCATCAGGGCTAATAACAAAATACATTAAAAAAAAACGTTAATCGGTGTTACAACAGGACATCCTGGAATATAATATGTAATATACAAGAATCTTAAAGGAATGTTGATGAATGACAAAAGTTACAAGTTTAGGACACAAATCTTCCACCCAGAATGTTGTATAAGTATTCTATAAAAGTTTATGCCATGCTGTAACATGGTTAACGGTTTTAAGAATTTTTTTTTTTTTTAAATAAGCAACATCTTATTTGTCAGATGGTGTTGAACCAGCCAGCTGTGCGTCTCACAGAACAATATATTTTTATGCAGCTCCTCTTCATATTGTTCAGAAGCCAAAGCATCACTGAAAAGAGAAGACAATATACTATGTAGACTGCCCATGACAATTTGGTCATCATCCGGGAAGGACACCTATCCAATAAAAGGAGCACCTGAGGTCAAGTGACAGATTACACTTTCTTCTATCAAAATGTCACCGGTTCGTTTAGTAAAGGTTAGCCTGCCAAATTGTTTTTACGTTATTTGACCCTCTGGCTTTGGGAATTTCACTTTGGGGGCTTTATAAACGAAAACCTGTAAGTTCTGTAAACAGAAATGTTCTTTGTTCAATGCAGGAATATAGAGTTAAATGCCAAAACATATTAAAAGGCAGGAAAGTCTTCTATAGATATCCAACTGCTGATACAAAAGAAGCAAAGAGTGAGCTTATTACTTACTCCAGAGACTCAGCTGTATAAGGATGCCATGCAGTAAAAATGTGCCTCAGTGGTTGCCACCCATGCCTTGGGGCACCGGGGTCCTCCATCTCAACAAGGAGGGTGAAACTCAACCAGGACACTAACTGCATGGAGTTTGCATGTTCTCCCTGAGCTTGCATAAGTTTTCGCTGGAAACTCGCCTTTCCTCCCATACTCTAAAAATATGCTGGTAGGTGTAACGGCTCCTGCCAAAAATGGTCCAAGTACGGTCCAAAAATGACCAGAGTAGTTGAAGAAGGAAAAAAGGTGAATGTCCTTGCATGGCCTAGTCAGAGCTAAGACTTAAACTCCATTGAAAATCTGTGGAATGACTTGAAGACTGCAGTCCACAAACAGTCACCATCAAATTTAACTGAACTTGAGCAGTTTTGCAAAGAGCGGGCAAATATTAAAAAGTCTAGATGTGCAAAGTCAGTAGAGACAAATCCCAACAGACTAAAGGCTGTAATGAAAGCAAAAGGTAGTTCAACAAAAATACTGACACAGGGGTGGGGGTGATCCCTTTTCCAACATAGCGATTCTGTTTTTGAATTTGTTTTATTTTTTTCTGACATGTTCGTGTTATCTTTCACTTGGATGTTATTACTTGCACTGAGTAAATACAACTGAATAAAACAAAAAACTGTCTTCATTTCAGGCAACAAAAAGTGATTATTTTAACCACTTCAATACCAGGCACTTTCGCCCCTTCCTGCCCAGGACAATTGCTCGGTCATGCAACACTGTACCCAAACTAAATTTTTATCATTTTCTTCCCACAAATAGAGCTTTCTTTTGGTGGTATTTGATCACCTCTGCAGTTTTTATTTTTTGCTAAACAAACTAAAAAAAGACCAACATTTTTGAAAAAAAATGTTTTGTTTTTTTTAGTTTCTTTCATAAAATTTTGTTTTCCCCTTCACTGACGGGCACTGATGAGTTGGCACTGATAAAGTGGCACTGATATGTAGAATTGACGGGCACTGATAGGCGGCACTGATGGGCACCAATAGGCGGCACTGATATGCAGCACTGATGGGCACTGATGATTAGGTACTGAGAAGTACTGACAGGTGTTACTGCTGGGCAGTGATTGGTACAGTGGTGGGCAGTGATTGGCACAGTGGTGGGCACTGGCACACTTTATTGTTGTGGCACTTCTGAGCACTGATTGGCAGGCGATCATTACATTTGAGTGGTCTGTGCTGATAATCAATGTGCTGATTATCAGCACAGAACCCCCCCCCCCCCCTCTGACAGGGAGAGCCTGCCGATCGTCTCTCCCTGTCATCGCGAACCGAGGAATGCCGAGGATCAGCTATCATTGGTCACAGCTGATCACGTGGTAAGAAGCCTCTGAGAGAGGCTTATCACGATCGGAGATCACGATCAGACTGACACGCCGCACACGCGATTGCCGCGATGCGGGTGCACGCCGGCATGTTATCCTGCTGGACGTCATATGACGCCCAGTCAGGATAACAGAACCACTTCCCGGACGTCAATATGCTATTGACCGGGCGGGAAGTGGTTAAAGAAGGATGACTCTTTTCTATACCCACTGTAGGTGTATGTATTTATGTGAGATAGGGGCCTTAGACTGTAAGCTCCTATGTGAATGTACCAACACCTATAATAAGATGCCTGCATCCGACCGAAGATGAAGCCGATTGGTTGGAGTGGGCATAAGCCCCAATACTTTGCCCTCCTTATATGTTTTGCTCCAATTCTAGGCCTGCAATTTCAAAGTCAAGAGACAAATATGGAGTTTTCACAAATACAATCTTCATATTTTTTCTTCTTTTCATCTGCCATCTACTTCCATGAGATTTCTCTATCTGCCCTTTTTCCACCTGCAAAAAAAAAAAAAAAAATTCTCACCTTCAAAAATTTTTTTTTTAATAAACCACAGAAATATTTTTTTTCTTTTTTTTGTGGTTTTGTAAGGAATAGGACCAAATTTCCCTTCCTCTATTCTAGTACTGCACAGCTTGTCTCTGATTGAAGATGCAGACACCTGACACCAACTGAGTCTTTGGGGTTTCATGGCAGATATATAGAAAGGCAGGGACAGTAGTGGTAGTGAGATGTTATCATATTATGAACTTTCTAAAGGCCACCATAGATATAACAGACACTTTCACGTTCAAATGTCTTAAGGTATTAATTCCCGCAACTCAGTCCCTAAACACAAATGGAAACCGCTTTAAAGATGAACTTGTATTTTTAACACTGTGATTTTCCAGGTATGCCAGCACCCTGACGGAGGGGGGCAAAGACTCAAAAACATGTTTGCTGCCTTGGGCTCCAACCTGCCATGCACTTAGAGGACCTCGAGACAGGCTCAACTTCTTGCCGGCCATTGTAAGGTTCATACTGTGTTTATGTCCGATTCTCGAGGGTGTTCTTTCAAGAGCACTTGCAACCACATATACAATTTTATTATACAAGATTTATATACCGCTAACAGTTTGCGTATCGCTTTACAAAATGAAGGCAGACAATACAAACGGTTCTCTGTATTTGTGGACGATACTAAGCTAAGCAGGGCAATAACTTCTCCACAGGATGTGGAAACCTTGCAAGAAGATCTCAACAAATTAATGGGGTGGGCGACTACATGGGAAATGAGGTTCAATGTAGAAAAATGTAAAATAATGCATTTGGGTGGCAAACATATGAATGCAATCTATACACTGGGGGAGAACCTCTGGGGGAATCTAGGATGGAAAAAGGACCTGGGGGTCCTAGTAGATGATAGGCTCAGCAATGGCATGCAATGCCAAGCTGCTGCTAACAAAGCAAACAGAATATTGGCATGCATTAAAAAGGCAATTAATTCCAGAGATAAAACGATAATTCTCCCGCTCTACAAGACTCTGGTCCGGCCGCACCTGGAATATGCTGTCCAGTTCTGGGCACCACTCCTCAGGGAGGATGTACTGGAAATGGAGCGAGTACAAAGAAGGGCAACAAAGCTAATAAAGGGAATGGAGGATATTGGTTATGAGGAAAGGTTGCGAGCGCTGAACTTATTCTCTCTGGAGAAGAGACCCTTGAGAGGGTATATCATTTCAATATACAAATACTATACGGGTGACCCCCACAATAGGGATAAAATGTTTTCGCGGAAGGGAGTTTAACAAGTCGTGGCCACTCATTAAAATTAGAAGAAAAGAGGTTTAACCTTAAACTACATAGAGGGTTCTTTACTGTAAGAGCGGCAAGGATGTGGAATTCCCTTCCACAGGCGGTGGTACCAGCGGGGGCATCGACCGTTTCAAGAAACTATTAGATAAGCACCTGAACGACCGCAACATACAGGGATATACAATGTAATACTGACATATAATCACACACATAGGTTAGACTTGATGGACTTGTGTCTTTTTTCGACCTCACCTACTATGTAACCATGTACTATGTAACAAGAAGAGGGCCCTGCTCATTAGAGATTACAATCTAAGAGATGTAAAATATGATAAAAAATTGTTCTAAACATATTGTCAATGCATCTTGGTTAAGTTTTGATTTTCACAATTTATTTTTTGCCTACATAGAGGGAAGTGCTGGCTTATCAGGGGGAAATAAAAGCAAATGGACAGTTTTTAGAAACCTGTCCAAACCCTTCTCTCACCCAATAAGCATCAGTCAGCAAAACCAAATTGTTTCTATACACATTAGTTTCCCAAATAACCAAATGTCTATGGGCATTTTGTAGAAACGTGAAGTGTTTTTGTCTATTTGTTTTAAAATAATTCTAAAAATTGCATTTTGTTTATTTCAAAAATTTGCAAATAAAAATGTGCAATTTTTTCCAAATCAGCTAAGCATACGAAAATTTCACATTCAACATAAGGCGGAGCACTCTAGGTTGTTCTACATCACTTTTGCTGAGTTATTTAATGCTGTGCTGTGAATAGTCTATAATTTAATCTCACAACACACGCATAAACTGAATAGTAAGAAATTGCCCTTCCTCTAATGCCGCGTACACACGGTCGTACTTTTCGTCTACAAAAGTCAGACAGCCTGTCCGACAGACTTCCGGCAGACTTTCGGTGGACTTGCGGCGGACTTGCGGCCTACTTTCTAACGAACGGACTTGCCTACACACGACCACACAAAAGTCGGTCGGATTCGTACGTGATGACGTACACCGGACTAAAATAAGGAAGTTCATAGCCAGTAGCCAATAGGTGCCCTAGCGTGGCTTTTTGTCCGTCGGACTAGCACACAGACGAGCGGATTTCGGGGTCCGTCGTAGTTACGAAGTAAAGTTTTAAAGCATGTTTCAAATCTAAAGTACGTCGGATTTGAGGCTAAAAAAGTCAGTTGAAAGTCCGGAGAAGCCCACACACGATCGGATTACCAGCCAGCTTTAGTCCGTCAGCGTCCGTTGGACTTTTGTAGACGAAAAGTACGACCGTGTGTACGCGGCATAACAGCTCAGACAGACCCTAAATGGATTTCAGCTTAGCAAATGCATTCAACAAATGAGCAGCCAATGATGGGATTAGTTAGAATAATCAGTATGCTCCACAAACAAAGCTTCATAGAAGCATCTTGCATTAAATGGTTATTGAGTTTGCATAGAAAAAAAACTGCAAAAGATAAAAAAAAATAGCAAAAAAAAAATATTGTTTCTCCCTCTATGTGATTAAATAACATCATTTATTGACAAAGTCAGCCCAAAGGATGGACATCTGGGAGATTGGTCATAGAAAACTCTTCTAAATAGACTGGAAGCCAGCAACTAATTTTTTTTTGTGTCTAAGTGTAACGAACAGAGGATAGGTTGTAAAATGCTGGTGTATTAAGTAAGCAAGTCTTAAAAACCACCAGTGCCTGCAAGCCACAGAGGTTACCTTGGATAAAACTTTAAAAAAACAGGAAGAGGGAGGGGTGTGAGAAAAATGTATTGATTAGATGGTGATTTTTATTACCCACTTGCCATCCAAGGCAATTTTGATCATTTCTCACATACATGTTGAAAACATTTTTTTGCTAGAAAATTTATTAGAATCCCTAATAATTTTCTAATATATTTTCTGAAAGCAAAAGCCCTGTAGAAAAAAAAAAATAGTGGCTGTTGCACTTTTTTTTTTTTATGCCACATGATATTTGTACAGCCGTTAATCTAACACAAATTTTTAGGAAAAGTTTTAAATTTTTATTTTATTGCACACAGACAATATATAACCCACATTTTTGGTAACATATAAAAGATTATGCTGCATCGACTAAATAGATACCAAACATGTCAAAATGTAAAATTGGATACACCTGTGAAATGGAAACAAACTACGCTACCTAAAATCATCCAAAAGCAAAGCTTTAAAAACTTTACAGTTTACCAGTTTACAGTTAAATGTGAGCACTGGTGCAAGAATTATGGCTCTCCCCTCTGAGATTTACAGCAATATCCCATATGTGTGGTGCAATTAACATTTACATATACATGCGGGACCTAGGTACACGCTGGCATTTGCACATGAGCACAGGGGGTGGGCAAGGGAGCCTTACGTTTTTTGTTTTTTTTTAAATGCTTCATTTTATTTTACACTTTTTTATTCCCATTGAACTTTATTGCTATCACAAGAGGCAAACATGACCAATACATTACAGCAGTTCCAGGCTCCCAGATGGAATGAAAGAGAACGAGAACAGCACCAGTGGGAGGTATGGGGACCCATCCGAACCCTGTAAATGCAATTGAGCGGCTCTAGAGCCGCTCAATCACTTTTACCTGAAAGCAGACTGATGGCGCTATAATAAAAAAAAAAAAAAAAGCACAATACCAGGATCAAGGCTGCAGATATGATTCTGTCTAACCACTTGCCCCTGAGGCTGTATACATATGGCACAAGGACAGGAAGAGTTTAAGGGTTAGTATCCAGCAGATTTCTATGTTTTTAAATCCCCCCCTTCTTCAGGGCTTCAGCGTAAATATGTGTAAGCCTATGAGTGGTTTAAGCAAGTAAAATGCTCTTAAAAAGGTAACCGGCATTTTTTTATTTTTTATGCTAGGTTAACGAGAACATGTAACAAATATAAAGTAGTTTGCCTGCAAAAAGTGGAAACACACTAGTTTGGATTGGCTTTTTTATTCAGATTTTATTTTTGAAAATCTTTTCAATAAATAAACAAACAAAAAAAATAAGTAAAAAATAAATAAATAAATACACACATTTAAACCAATGTCAAATCATAATTCCAAACAATATCATAATTAGTACATTTGATACATCATCATCTAATTTTCCGAGCACATTCACAGATATTCAGAGATACAGAAATACTCCAGAGCAAATAGTATATCAAAAAAAATGTTCTTTTCATTTCATTTTCTTTGACAGACTTCCCCCTCCACCAAAAATATACTCAATCTTAATTATATATTTAAATTAAAATTAGAACGTGATGCATCTATCCATTTTCTCCATATCTTTTCATACTTCTGAGAGATGTTCCGTTATGAGCATAAGTGTGAATTTCAAACATTACATATTTATCCATTTCACCATTCCAGTCCCCAAAAGGTATAAGCATTGGGTGAAACCCAGCGGGAGGTTATCAGCTTTCGTGCTATGAATAGAGATCTCATTTTGGCCACTGGATTGGCTTTAAACCCATTTATGAAGGGTGGGATTTTGTGCCTTCCATGCCGACTTAATTCTGGTCAAAAGCCTTTAACTTTTCTCTTTGGATGACTGCAACGTACACCGGCCACAGTGTAGCAAACACGTTCTATTTGGCCCTTAACGCAGAACTAAACTGTATCTGAGCACCACAAACTGAAAAAAAGATTTCATTCATTTTTAATTCTCAATGTTTCTTCTTTTTTTAGTTCTCCTTGTTTTCTTTTGTTGAGAAGATGCTTTGAAAGACCCCCCCCCCCACTTTAGCCATGGTCATCTTGAATAAGGGCAGATGATTCATGTAGCAAAAGAGTGTGCCTCCAAATGAAAGAAAAGAAAAATCCCAATAAAGTGGAGTTCCACCCACTTTTACAACTCTTCAGCATCCCTCACTAAACTGTGCACTGTAAACAAATTGGATATTTTGAAAAAAAAATTCTCAGCACCTACTGTATATCTGCTGTATTCATTTTTCACTTCCTCCTCCCTGGCCGCGGCCCATCGCATCATTTCCTGTTTGCAATGCCTTCTGGGAAGGGGCGGCAACTTCCTCTGAAACTGCCGTTGCTATGGAAACCTGACCTGAAACCTATTACACGGCTTGTGCTGCACTGAGCATGTGCGAGATCTGCAAGGATGAGATCCAGGAAGAAATATAGTCTGGCTTCAGATGCCCACACTTAGGATGGCCACTGCCTGCTGTAATTTTATAAAATAACAAACTACTGCTATGAACTAACAAAACAGACCTTAGTTTACAGACTAACTTTACTAGAATACATTAAGCTTGTGTATTATAGGGGTATTTTTATTTAAAAAGTATAATTTTGGCCGGAACACCATTTTAAGACTTCATGGGATATATCACCTCTTTTTGGCCTAGGCCAGAAACCAGAAAGCAAACCAAAAAGCAACTGACTAAATGTAAAAAAAGAAAAAAAAAAAGATTAATATACCAGGGGTCTCCAAACTTTCATAGCAAAGGGCCAAGTCCACCAGACTGTGACCAGTGGGAGCACAAAGTGTCCCAGCATCAGTGGGCAGAAACAATGTCCCATCATTGCTTTGAATGGAAAGAATTGTGCTCCACTGTCAATGGAAATAATAGTTGCACATTGCTGGTGTCAGTTGGTGGAATAGTGCCCCAAGGTCCAAATAAAGGCAAGCCATGGGCCACACCCGGCCCCCAGCTTGGAGACCACTGTAATATACCTTCTTCCCTTCTGTATTTACCAATGCTAGTAGCATAAGGATTAAAAATAGTTAATGTTAGTTGAAAATGTGTAGTTCTGTTTCAACAGTGACTACTACAGCACTGCTTAGCAGGTGATCATTATCAAATGGCAGTAATCACCAGCTGGAAGCTTGGCCCCCCAACATCTCTTAACAGCCTTAGGAAATCAAGATAATAAAATGTCAAGTGTGTCCGCACTACACAGTCTTCTCTTTTTATAGAAATGTTACAAACAGGTATTAATTTGATTTCTTTGGCAAAAAAGGATGAGTTCTGAGGATTTACTTTTATTTGGGGTTACTTACAATGGCTTACAAAAAGCATTCCGTGAACCTGCAACCCTCAGTAGAAGGTCTGACTGTACAAAAGTACAAATAAAATTATCAGCGTACATCTTCATCCTGCTGCAGAACAAAACAGTTCAGACATGGCAGTATGCATTACAGACTTTAAAGTGACCTCTATGGCTGTGGGCATTCAAGTATTAAAGAAGTTCTATGGTCACAGCCTACACTTTCATTTTATAACATCAGCATTGTAATAAAAGATACAGAAAATAGTTATTTTCGACAATCCAATATAAGCTTACTAGAAAAATCTCCTTTAACTGCTTATTGACTAGCCGCCGTCATTATACTGCGGCAGGTTGGCACAGCTGCACAAATCACCGTAGGTGTACGCTTTAAAAGCTATAGTGGGGGGCGCACGTTGGAGCGCGTCGCCAGTGCCTGCGATGTCCGCCGGTGACCTGCGATCGCTCCTCGGAGAGCCAGAACGGGGATCTGCCAATGTAAACAGACAGATTCCGGTTCTGTCAGCGAAGTAGAGAGAGATCTGCTGTTCCTAATGATCATGAATAGCGATCTCTCTCTACTCCCAGTCAGTCCACTCCTCCCACAGTTAGAAACACCTCCCAGGGAACACGTAACCCCTTGATCGCCCCCTAGTGCTAACCCCTTCCCTGCCAGTGACATTTATACAGTAATCAGTGGCTATTTTTTAGCTCTGATCGCTGTATGTCAATGGTCCCAAAAAAGTGTCAAAAGTGTCTTATCTGCCAGACGCAATGTTGCAGTCCCGCTAAAAATTGCTGATCACCACCATTACTAGTTAAAAAAAATATATAATAAAAATGCCATAAATCTATCCCCTATTTTGTAGACACTATAACTTTTGCGCAAACCAATCAATATATGCGTATTTCGATTTTATTTACCAAAAATACGTAGAATACATATTGGCCTAAACTGATGAAGAATTTTGGGGTTTTTTTACTTTTTTTGGGATATTTATTATAGCAAAAAGTAAAAAATATTGGGTTTTTTTCAAAATTGTCACTTTTTCTTGTTTACATCGCAAAAAATAAAAACTGCAGAGGTGACCAAATACAGTCAAAAGAAAGTTCTATTTGT
Organism: Lithobates septentrionalis; assembly: GCA_037952835.1. Lineage (NCBI taxonomy): Eukaryota > Metazoa > Chordata > Amphibia > Anura > Ranidae > Lithobates > Lithobates septentrionalis. The sequence continues at coordinate 424,585 of JBBDGP010002659.1, read as the reverse complement.
GGGGAAAAAAGGACATCAATTTTGTTTGGGTACAATGCCGTACAACAACGCAATTGTCAGTTAAAGCGACGCAGTGCCGTATAGCAAAAAATGGACTGGTCAGGAAGTGGGTAAATTCTTCCGGGTGGTTAAGTGGTTAACGTTTTGGGTACTGCCGGCCTGCTGGCCTCCTCTTTCCACAACTTCCAGGATTTCCTGCATGCTTTGAAGCTTCCCCCTCTGCGGTTTACTTTCCATTTATAAGGACTACAATCCCATAGTACCTTGCTGCCTGCAAACAGTAATTCCTGTTATGACTCCACCTCCTAAAACTCCTCTCAGTACCTTTGTAGGCAGCCTCTGTGAAATGTGTGACACAGCAGTGCCTACTCACAAGACATAGTGACTACGTGTCACTGAATTCAAGGAAGTAAACGAGCGGGAATCTAAAAGTAACTTTACAAACTTGATTGATGAGGATTCAAAATGAACAGAGCTAGGATACAAAAAATTTGAAATTCATAGTTGAAATAAACATATGATTTTACATTTTGACCATAGATATGCTTTAATTTTAAAATTGAGTTCTTTCTGGCCTTTGCAACAGTAAGCTCTGTGGGGGAAAATTTTCTTTAATGTTTACAACAGAAGTATTCAAGTTTTTGAGATGATCTCTCAGCTCAGCTCACCCTGCTCCCTCTTCTCAGCAGTCACCCAGAACCTTCCCAATTTCTAATATAGACACAGATCAGAATGCAGAGTAGGTCAAGTTGAGCTGCTCAGTGACTTCTAGCTAAAGAAGCAGGAGGAACTGAGCTGCTCAGTCACTTCTAGCCGGAGAAGCAGGGAGAATTGAGCTGCTGAGTCACTTCTAGCCAGAGAAGCAGGAGGAACTGAGCTGCTCAGTCACTTCTAGCCGGAGAAGCAGGAAGAATTGAGCTGCTGAGTCACTTCTAGCCAGAGAAGCAGGAGGAACTGAGCTGCTGAGTCACTTCTAGCCAGAGAAGCAGGAGGAACTGAGCTGCCAAGTCACTTCTAGCCAGAGAAGCAGGAGGAACTGAGCTGCCTAGTCACTTCTAGCCCGAGAAGCAGGAGGAACTGAGCCGCTGAGTCACTTCTAGCCAGAGAAGCAGGAGGAACTGAGCTGCTCAGTCATTTCTAGCCAGAGAAGCAGGAGGAACTGAGCTGCTCAGTCACTTCTAGCCAGAGAAGCAGGAGGAACTGAGCTGCTCAGTCACTTCTAGCCAGAGAAGCAGGAGGAGCTGAGCTGCTGAGTCACTTCTCGCCAGGGAAGCAGGAGGAACTGAGCTGCCGAGTCGCTTCTCGCCAGAGAAGCAGGAGGAACTGAGCTGCCGAGTCACTTGTAGCCAGAGAAGCAGGAGGAACTGAGCTGCTGAGTCACTTCTAGCCAAGGAAGCAGGAGGAACTGAGCTGCTGAGTCGCTTCTAGCCAGAGAAGCAGGAGGAACTGAGCTGTCGAGTCACTTGTAGCCAGAGAAGCAGGAGGAACTGAGCTGCCGAGTCACTTGTAGCCAGAGAAGCAGGAGGAACTGAGCTGTCGAATCACTTCTAGCCAGAGAAGCAGGAGGAACTGAGCTGCTGAGTGAGTTGCTTTGAGCAACCTAAACTGAAACCTAACTATCTGACTCCCACAAACCAAAATGCTTCATTGAATTTTAATATTCAAAGCAAACTCACACATCCTTCCATGTCACCATGCTTTATTTTATTGAGAAATCACTTTGAATTAATTGCCATGGCCATCTTGAGTAAGGGCAGATGATTCACATAGCATTTACTTCGTGGAACCTATCTGCTTTTAGGTTAGGCATGCAGGCAGAAGAGTGTGCTTAACTGAGAAAGGCCCTCCTCCTCTCCTTCAGATGAAAGAAAAAAAAATGCCCATGAAGACTTTTGGAATGTATGATATCTAGGGTTGCACCAATACTGGTACCAGTGCCGATACTAAGCATTTGCACATGTATCGGTGCTCGTGCAAATCCTCAGATACCTGAAATAGATACTTTTAGGCTCAGTTCTTCTAGCTGTCAGCAGCATTCCCCCACTGACAACTGAAATATAAAAAAATACATAAACAGAAAAAAAAGGGTGGCAAATTTTGGTTGTGAAGGAGCAGGACGGCCATTTCCTTAACAACAGACGACTCATTCAGCTGTCATTAGGGTTCCCCAGTTGACAGCTGAAGTACAAAGCCTCAGCAATTGGAGCAGTCAAAAAATAAAAACTAAAGCAGCCAGGCAATGTTTATCAACAACATTGCTCAGCTGCTAAAACCGAAAGATAAAAAGAAATAGTTTCTTATTGTTTATACATCTACAGATCAAATGGATGAACTTCAATCTGCAGATAAAGTCAGTTTAAAGCAACCTGTCAAGTAAATAAATTGTTTTTATTAGATGTTACATTGTTTAACCCCTTATTAACCCTTAATTGACTCCAATCAGCCCTAATTAACTCCCTATTCTCCTTCTCCATTTAATTATTATTTTCCTGATGATTTTTTTTTTTTTTGTTCACTTCTATTTTATAAACTATAAAATAAATGAAACTTATTTTTTTTGCTTGTTCGTGTTGGTTAATATTTTTACACCTTTAACATATATTTACATGTTTCACATTGAAAAAAAAGCGCACAATTTTAAATAAATGAACTACTGCTGACAGCTGTAGTGTACACAAAATAGTTGCGGTAGGTATCGGTAATTGGCATCAGCGAGGTTTTTTTAAAAACAAGTATCGGTACTCATAAAAAAAATGGTATCTGTGCATCCCTATTGACATCATTTTAGCCTAAATCAGAAACCAAGAAGCAACTGGGGAAATGTAAAAAAAAAAAAAAGTAAAAATAGGATCTATATAGATAGATATATATATATATATATATATATATATATATATATATATATATATATATATTTATATTTATATTTATATATATATATATATATATATTTATATATATATATATATATATTTATATATATATATATATATATATATATATATATATATATATATATATATATATATATATATATATATATATATATATATATATATATATATATAATATATATATATATATATATATATATATATATATATATATATATATATATATATATATATATATATCCTATTTTTACTTTTTTTTTTTTTACATTTCCCCAGTTGCTTCTTGGTTTATATATATATATATATATATATATATATATATATATATATATATATATATATAGATTATATATATATAATCTATATATATATATATATAATCTATATATATATATATATATATATATATATATATATATATATATATATATATTCTATATATATATATATATATATATATAAATAATCTATGGTGTTTTTACGAATGCTAGCAACACAAGGAGAGAAAAGTTGATTGAGAGTAAAGTTTCACTTTAAGTGCTTCTGGTGTGAACTTTGAAAATGAATTGCTGCACAGTGCCTGTAGTTACAAGGGTCAATAGGAGCTTGTTTTAAAAAATAATTTTGCTTTTAAGTGAATGGTAACAACATATTAAAGACTATTGCCATGCCACACATTCACAGGAATTAAATGCGAAACCTTTGCCACTATAATTCCACCTGCAGCTACCAATACAGATTTAAGAATAGAAAGGACAATGTCAGTTTTGGGTTGACTTGGCCTTTAAATTCTCTAAATTAAGAATTTCTACTGTACTAAATTCCTTTCAACCTAATTTGTCTTTTTTCTGGAACAGCTTCTGTATCAATTAAAGCATTTGTTACCCCAACACTTCATATTCCTGATATATGCCTTCTGTACCCATGTACTTGTATGAAACAAGTCTGCTGTTCTCTTTGTATTGCTTCCTTTTTGTGAAATCTCTGGTGTTCTGCCAGTCCCTCTGCTTTCCTATTAAAAACTGACCACGCCAGGGAGCAGAGTATACCCTGGTCAATTCTATAGCTATACTATGAACTCCGTGTATTCCTACAATGATCAGACTTGCCTTGACACAGTCCAGCTGCACAGCCATTCACTGGGTAGCTCAGTGTGCTGCTCTTTCTTCTCCCCCAGCTCTTATGCAACTGAGAACAGAGGGTATAAAAAAAGGGGGAAAAGGGTATTTATGTTTTTTTAATATCTACACAAAAATGTTTTGCCTTTCATTTCTATTTTAAACTGAATTGGTTGTTTTTACAAGGTGATTGTTTACAATCACTTGCACGAAGCTGAAACAAAGTCCATGCAAAGGTGATAAATAAATATTTTAATTATTCAGAAGAGATCACAAATTCAGTTACATAGCTGTGCGTGTATAATTATGTTACATCTCATGGGTATCTATTGCTTGGAGTTAAATTACAGCAGCATGAGAACAGGTGACCAGGCTGACAGATACAATGATGATTCACAATGTTCCCTGCACACCGTGATCGCAACGGTAATAAAGATGTGTGCTCTATTGCGGATGTATTTTCTTTTTTTCTTCTCAGGATACATAATTAGGTAACCTGAGCAGAATTCAGTTTGTCTTTTCTCTTGTAAATACTCTAGCGCTTGTTATGTAGGTTAGCAGGAGCTGCCCTAATGTGATAAGGGGCAGTATTGACACCGCTGGAGCCCGAGAAGTTGCCTTCTCAGCGAAGCACACCCTCCTGCCTGCATCTATGACCTAAGGGCAGATGGATTCCAGGAAGTAAATACTACATGAATCATCTGCCCTTACTCAAGATGGTCACAGAAATGCTAGGGGGGTGTAAACAAAGAAAAAGAGCAGCATGACGGATTATCACAGTACCACAGAAGGATATAGACATATATTATTTGATAAATTTTATTACAAAAATTCATAAATATAGACACTATAAAAACAATTAAATACTGACTAAAGGTTCAATAATATAGGTTACAATGTAACTGAAAACAAGATGGTTGACGCGTTTCGCAAATAGCTTCTTCAGAACCAACTTGAACATGTAACCAAGGAGCCTTTAATTAAAGAAGGGGGAGAGTTACATACAACAAAATACAGGCAGGTCCATTACTATATAGCACATGCACATAAACATGACACATTGCTTAATAATCAGAAAATATGCAAACTTACATATTTAAAAAAAAAAACAGACGGTCAGAACTGAGGAACAAGGACGGTGTGCCCCCCCCCCCGTTTACATACAGGGGCGGGGGAGGGGGGACGTAGAGATAAGAAAACGCTGGACATGCACCCAATTTTGCTCCAGAATTGGCCTATGTATGTTAAAAATAAATAACCAAAAATAACCAAAAGGATAAACCAATAGCAACACACATCAATAGGGCAACTCTCCCTCTTCTTTAATTAAAGGCTCCTTGGTTACATGTTCAAGTTGGTTCTGAAGAAGCTATTTGCGAAACGCGTCAACCATCTTGTTTTCACTTATATTGTAACCTATATTATTGAACCTTTAGTCAGTATTTAATTGTTTTTATAGTGTCTATATTTATGAATTTTTGTAATAAAATTTATCAAATAATATATGTCTGTCTATATCCTTCTGTGGTACTGTGATAATCCGTCATGCTGCTCTTTTTCTTTGTTTATACGTTGTTTAGGATGAGGTACCCCCTTTAGCTTCCTTTTTCCATAATTTTATACGCTAGGGGGGTGTTTAGCAACGTGATTTCTCAACAAAATAAATCATGGATTCATGGATAGAGGGGGGAGTTTGCTTTCAATATTGAAAGTGAATCAAATCCTGTGTTCAGTTTGTGGTGCTTAAATACAATGAGGTTCTGCTTTATTATGAGGTATCTTTTAAACCGGTGAAATAACGACCAGCGCCTTCCCGCATTAAGAGTAGGTGGTCCTCAGTGCTGTTAAGAATAGTGCATAGAATGTTGAGATGTAAGTGCCATTGTGTGCATTATTGCACTTTGCAAAAAAAGGAGAATGGCGCAGGAAAATGACAGTAACCACTAGATGGTTCAAAAGCTAAAGTCCTTATAAAAAGTCCATAAGATAAATAGATTCAATAAAAGTTCACTGAAAGTACATTTAAGAAGCAAGAGCTCCCTATTGAGTCAAGCGATCTCTGCAAGAAGAGAGGGTAGAGACGGGGGCGCCAGCCTAGGTGTAGTAGTTAAAAACAGGTTTATAACAAGAAGTGTAATGACTACTCACAAAGGTAGTAGTATATCGGGAATATATCAATAGAAGTGTCTGGGCCAGGTGGAATAGTCCCCAGGATCAGTGGCAGATGGTTTGCCCGAGCCGGACTGGACGCTGTCAGCCGAGCGAGCCGGATGAGCTACAACCAGAGTGTAATGCACAGCGGGCCGTGCTGAGGGCAACGTCCAATGGGAGACCTCAGACTAGTCAGGTGACCCATTTCCAAGCTTCCGCTTCAGATCATCTCGCTGACAGCATCCGGTCCGGCACAGACATTGCCGATTCTGGGAGTGGCATACCATCTGCGACTGATCCTGGGCCATCATACTTTTTGTAATAAACTTGTTAGTAACTACTACACCTAGGCTGGCGCCCCCCATCTCTTCCCTCATTATTGCACTTTGCACCTAGACTAAGGGACTGTTAATGTCTGAGCTGTATCATTGACCAGGTGGGCTCATGTAGAGCATAGTGAAGGAGCATCGAGAAGAGGAATGCTTAAAAAATGTTGTTTGGAATCCTGCTGGGAATCCAGGAAGTTGTGGAAAGAGATGACTAGCAGACAGGCAGCACTCACAACAGGAAAGGAGATTCTTCAAGTGTCACAAGGACAACAAGTGGGTGACTACGCAAACTCAGCAGCGATGTAATCAGTCCAAATCCAAAAAGCATCTGCTTTGAGGATTTTGAGCTCTGGATATCTGGTTGTGCCACACCATGATTCACTCCTATTTATCGATCAAATGTCTGCATTCAGAGCGATTCCTCTACAGGTTCATCCATACAAAGTTGGTTCCATCTGGCCCTTGGCCAATACAAGCCTGATTGACCCACTGTCGTATGACAGGTGGGTCCACCTTGTCTGGTAAGAAGTATTTATCTACAAATTTTCCATCAGACGAATGCCTATCCCGTTTTGGATCTGCCTTACAGTCACTTCTTTGTTTGCACCATTCCATTGTTTGTTATTGAGGAATTAAAGTGGTGTTCTGGTCGAAATTATACTTTTTAAATTAAAATACCCCTATAATACACAAGCTTAAAGTATTCTAGTAAAGTTAGTCTGTAAACTAAGGTCTGTTTTGTTAGTTTATAGCAGTAGTTTGTTATTTTATAAACTTACAGCAGGCCGTGGCCATCTTAAGTGTGGGCATCTGAAGCTAGACTGTATTTTTTCCTGGATCTCATCCTTGCAGATCTTGCACATGCTCCGTGCAGCACAAGCAGTGTAATAGGTTTCAGGTCAGATTTCCATAGCAACAGCAGTGTCAGAGGAAGTTGCCGCCTCTTCCCAGAAGGCATTGCAAACAGGAAATGATGCGATGGGCCACGGCCAGGGAGGAGGAAGTGAAAAATGAATACAGCAGATACACAGTAGGTGCTGAGAAAAAAAATGTAAAAATATCGAATTCATTTACAGTGCGCAGTTTAGTGATGGATGCTGAAGAGTTGTAAAAGTGAGTGGAACTCCACTTTAACAACAGTCTTCCCATCGAACACATGTCCTATTAAGTTTTCGCACACTTCCTCACTCAGTGACTGGACTTTTATACGTCATAGTTATTATATATTATTGTTTTGTTACATAGTTTAGTAAGGTTGAATAAAGACACCAGTCCATCCGGTTCAACCTGAGTGAGTGTGGGTGCATATCTACAATTGTCTCTATCCCTGTACATTGTGTCTCATTAAGATGCTCATCTATTATATTATTATTTATTTAAGGTACCCATATAGCGCCATCAATTTACGCAGCGCTCCACACATAAATCACACACTCACATCGGCCCCTACCCTCAAGGAGCCCACAATCCAAGGTCCCCAACTCACATTCATATACTAGGACCAATTTTGGACAGAAGCAAAACTAACCTCCCAGCATGTCATTGGTCTTTGCTCATTGATTTGTGTTCACAGCACCTCTAATCACTATTTATTTCTATACACCTACATGGTGTTTTTCTTAGCTCTACACTTTTGTATATTTTATTCACTTGGACTTTGTTGGTTTTAGTGTTAGTAGCTTTAGTTTGAGTGGTTCTAGCGCAGCAATTTCTTCTTTCGTTTTAAAAAATGTTTCTCCAACCGGCAGAAGCCCAACAAAAAAAATTTTGTTGAAGTTTTCCTTTAAAAGTGAAGAGTCAGCTTCCTACGAAGCCCCATTCCTGACCATTATCCAAGAATATTGGAAGTCAAAGGGGTCATTATTTGCCTGCACCCACCCCTGCCTTTGCATCATCATGCCTGGTCCATAAAACAGTGTTCCTTTTAGGTTGTTCTAATTCTGCTTCATGCCAAGTACAAAAAGTAGATAAAGACAAATCATACACCTGTCTAAACTATTTACAAGATTCCACATGTGTCCAACTTTTAAAGTCATGAAGACCCCAGTGCATTTTTTTAAATCAGCGTTACGTTATCTGTTGGGTTTATGCAAATAGACCTCCATTAGGTCCTTAAATTTCATAAGGCTGTCCTTTCCACTGAACTATATGGAGGCAAATGAATGTGTGAAAAGTTTATTCTCTGCAAGTACTGCAAGTATAATATTGCCATGGCTCCCATCACCTTTGTGACATTTGTTTAGCTAACACTATGCGGTACTGCAGGTTATGAGAAAGGTCCAATCTTGCATATACTTTAAATATGTCAATACCAGTGATGGAGCGCTGGGATGCTTATTATAGAATGGCTTATCAGAATGTAGGAATTGTTTAAAAAATGCTTCAAATATATTCTGCTGTTTAGCATAATTCAGCTAAATTATACTTCGGCGATCTACGCACTGTTTTTTTTTTTTTTCTCTCCTGCGAGAAGCTGTGCAGAAAACCTCCTTATGTCACTCAAATTCCCACATTTAGTACCTAAACCTGGTGGAAATTGTGTCAGCAACAAGCGCACGCCAATAATTATCTTTCCATCTGAAGTGACAGGATGAATCCAAATATAGCGAACGCAGCAGAAAAAATTCCAGCGAAAAAGGCCAATCAGAGGTGCCCCTTGTTCATTTCATATTCATGTCTGGGGGGGGGGGGGGGGGGGGGGGATGAACAGTCACCTCTTTGCAAACAGAGTAATCGGGAAAGGGAACAACCTGGAAAGAAGTTGGAAAGCTTGCATGCAAATCACTCTGGGTAAGAACAACAAACCCAGAGAAGGGGTTAGAGGGGAATTTCCATTCCAAAAAGGGTACCCCCTCCCTATTAAGCAGTTATAAAGTGCACACTCTATTGTGAAAAAAAAATGTTTATTTTGGGTGCAGCCAGTCCTTAGTTTGGTCAAGTTTCCCATATGATGAGTTGCTTACTTTAAAAAGAGCGTTCTTTATCTCTATTTTTATATATTTATAACAGGTATCTAGTGTATATAGCACCATTGATTTACACAGCACTTAACATATACAGTGGGGGAAATAATTATTTAATCCCCTGCAGATTTTGTAAATTTGCCAGTTTACAAAGAAATGAAGGGTCTATAATTTTTATCATGGGTGTATTTTAAATGATAGAGACAGAATATCAACCAAAAATCAAAAAAAAACACATGATATAAATGTTATACACTGAGTTGCAGTTCAGTGAGTAAAATAAGTATTTGATCCCCTACCAACCAACAATAATTCTGGCTCTCACAGACTGGCTACAGTAGGTACATAGTATGTGGTACACAGATTAGTCCTGTCAATGTAAGAAGGTGCTCCTAATGACAACTCATTAGGTGTATAAAAGACACCTGTCCACAGAATCTTTCTTCCATTCAAACCTCACCATCATGGGGAAGACCAAAGAGCTGGTAAAGGATGTCAGGGACAAGACCGTAGACCGGCACAAAACTGGAATGTGCTACAAGACCATCAGGAAGAAGCTTGGTGAGAAGGTGACAACTGTTGGAGCGATTATTCGCAAATGGAAGAAATACAAAATAACAATCGCCCTCGGTTTGGAGCTCCATGCAAGATTTCCCCTCATGGGGTGAGGATGATCATGAGAAAAGTGAGGGATCAGCCCAGAACTACACAGGAGGAGCTTGTGAATGATCTCAAGGCAGTTGGGACCACAGTCACCAAACAAACCATTGGTAACACAATACGCCTACATGGAATGAAATTCTGCAGCGCCCGCAAGGTCCCCCTCCTCAAGAAGTTTGCTAATGAACATCTACAGTAAATGATTCAGAGAAGGATTGGGATAAAGTGCTGTGGTCAGATGAGACCAAAATTGAGCTCTTTGGCATTAATGTGACTCGCCGTGTTTGGAGGAATTAAAATGCTGACTATGACCCCAAGAACACCATCCCTACAGTCAAGCGCGGAGGTGGAAGCATTATGCTTTGGGGCTGTTTCTGCTAAAAGTGCAGGCTGACTTTGCCGCATTGAGGGGCCAATGGACGGGGCCATGTATTGTAAAATCTTGGATGAGAACCTTCTTCCCTCAACCAGAACACCGACGATGGGTCATGGATGGGTCAACAAAGGAGTGACTCAAGAAGAAGCACATTAAGATCACAAAGTGGCCTAGCCAGTCTCTAGACTATAATCCCATAGCAAATATATGGGAGGGAACTGAAACTTTGAGTTGCCATACGACAGCCAAGAAACCTTAAAGGGTAACTCCACTTTCGTGGAAAAAAAAGTAAATAAAAAAATATATATATATCATATACAATTGCGAAACAAATCATATTGTAATTGAATGTTATTAAAAATGACCTTTCCATTTCAATCTGCAGCTCCTTAATCCAATGTGAAATGCAATATGGCTACCTGGAGGTGTTATGTATACAGAACGCCCCCCAGATATGCAATTTCCTCCTTGTGTGAATTGCTCATTGATTTGTCTGTAAAAAAGATACAAGATTGCAGCCATCCGCTGCAACAAAAATGTAATTTTTGGTAAGATACTCCCAATAGGAAATCACATCTAAAGGAATGCACGCCGCGCAGTTATCCTCATTAGAGGTTTGCAGGTGCAGCAGCTGGTTGATAATTATGAAACCACTCGCATTAGACTCTCTATTGCACATGGGCACAGACAAACACAGGAACTTCTTCAGAACCACAAATGGTAGGAATCTGCAACAAAGTTTGTCAAGATCCTTGTAATGTACATAAATTACCCAGATGGCCATGTTTTTTTTCTCAACAAAAGTGGAGTTCCTCAAGGATTTAGAGAAAATCTGTAAAGAAGAGTGGACCAAAATCCCTCCTGAGATTTGTGCAAACCCGGTGAAGGGGTACAAGAAACGTCTTACCTCTGTGCTTGCCAACAAGGGTTTCTCCACCAAGTACTAAGTCGTGTTTTGCTTGGGAATCAAATACTTACTTTACTCACTGAACTACAACTCAATTAATAACATTTGTATCGTGTTTTTTTTCTGGAATTTTGGTTGATATGTTTTCTCTATTATTAAAAATACACCTAGGATAAAAATTATAGACCCTTCATTTCTTTGTAAGTGGGCAAACTTACAAAATCTGCATGGGATCAAATAATTATTTTCCCCCACTGTATAGGATAACGCTGTACTGCACTGGTGACCATATATTAAAAAAAAATGTGAAAAATTGTGAAAAAACTTGTTTAAAATTACTTAATTTTCCAAAAAGTGGTAGGAAAAAATTACAACTTAAAGAAACCCACCAGGTCTCTTATTTAAAACCTTGGACTGTCAACTTTCCAAAAAGGGGTCATTTGGGGGGTATTTGTACTGTTCTGACATTTTTGGGCCTCAAGTGATTCGATTTTTAGATATATACGATACAATCTATCCGGTATTGAAGCGGTTAAAGTGGTTGTAAACCCTTCTGTACACCCAGTGAAGTGACTTGCCTCAAGGGATACACAGAGATGAAACAAATCCTCCTACATAAGTTGAACCTGTTTATCTGCAGTCTTAACTACATCCATTCAAAGAACAGGATTTATAAGGCTTGTCTTAATTGTCAGAAAACAGGGGTAGGGGAGCTATAATTACACACGGCAGAGCTTAGTAAGGAGAGCTTTGAGAGCTGATTGGAGGGAAGGGAAACACCCCGCCTCCCTTTACACAGCACAGTAACAGAGCTAAGGCTGTTAATCAAAGGCTGTGTGCTAAAGCTCCCTCCCATAATTTTATTTCTCATGGTGTCAGGAAAACTTTTCAGAAGTGACTCATGCTAATAGAGGAACGAATCAGCAGACAAATTACATTTAGTGCTCCTCAGACAAGTACACACAACACAAGGCTATGCTTTGCTAGTACTCCATGTCGAAAGTTTACAACCACTTTAACCACTTCCCGCCCGGCCTATAGCAGAATGATGGCCGGGCAGTGGTTCATTAAGATGACGTCCAGCAGGATAACATGCCGGCGTGTGCCCGCGGGGGGGCACACAGCGCGGCAATTAGTGGTGCTGTGTGTCACTCTGAAACACTGCATCTCCGATTGTAGTAAGGAGCCTCTGATGGAGGCTTCTTACCACGTCATCAGCTGTGACCAATCACAGCTGATCACAGCGTGAACTAGGAAGTGCCGGTAAACGTCTTTCCTCAATCTGTGGCTCTCCCTGTCAGAGGGGGGGGGGGGGGGTCTGTGCTGATAATCAGCACATTGATTAACAGCACAGCCCTATCAGATGTGCCAACAGTCCCCATCAGCTGCCAATACGTGCCCGCCACAGTGCCAATCACTGCTCATCACAGTGCCGATCAGTGCCCATCAGGGAAACCTGTCAGTACCCAATCATCAGTGCTGCCCATCAGTACCATCTATTAGTGTCCATCAGTGCCACCTATCAGTACCAACCAGTGGCATCTATCGGTGCCCCCTATAATTGCGGTCTATCGGTGCCCATCAGTGCTGCATATCAGTGCCCATCAATTCTACATATCAGTGCCACCTATCAGTGCCAACTCATCAATGCCCGTCAGTGAAGGAGAAAACAACATTTTATAACAGAAACAAAAAAACCCTTTCTTTTTCCAAAATTTCGGTCTTTTTTTACTTTGTTTAGCAAAAAATAAAAACCCCAGAGGTGATCAAAAACCACCAAAAGAAAGCTCTATTTGTGGGAAGAAAATGATAAAATATAGTTTGGGTACAGTGTTGCATGACGCGCAATTGTCATTCAAAGTGCGACAGCGCTGAAAGCTGAAAATTGTCCTGGGCAGGAAGGGGGGAAGTGCCCGGTATTGAGGTGGTTAAAGCGGGGGTCCACCTATCGTTTTTTTTTTTTTGGCGTTCATTCACAAACTTTTCTTCTCATGATTATCTACTCACATGTTCTGTGTAATAAGTCCGCCTGTGTCAGATTTCGTTGTAAAGAATAACTTATAAAATTCACTGAAGGCGGTTTCCATCTTCATTGTTGGCATTTGAAGCCCACAAGCATGTATTTCCTGGATGCGGTGAATGCTGTGCTCCGAGCATTCACCGAGATGTTGTGATGACGCTGTTGCACAATGCATGCTGGGAAGCCTGAGACTAGCTCCCAGGGGACTGTGGGAGGTCTGGGAGAGGCTAGAAACACGCCTACTCCCATGGGAGGAAAACCAGGAAGTGCTAAGAAGATTAGAAAAAAAAAGGTAATTACGGCGATTTAAATTTTTTTACACAGCATGTCAGCATCTAGGCAAGGAAGAGAATGCATAGAGATAAAGTTCAAAATTTGGGTGGAACCCCGCTTTAAGCAGCTTGTAGACTTCAGGAGGGTGTCGGCAGGCAAGTATAAACCCCTTAGAGAAAAACCTGCAAGCGCAGATAATGTCACATTTTCATGGTAATGCATATAGGGTCACTAAATGAAGACAAAACTGGCTAAAGAAAAAAAGAAGAAAAAAAAAATACATGCAAGCAATAGGCATTAAAAAAAAAAAAAAAAAAATTAAAACGTATTTCTAGAGTTCCTTTCTAAAGATGAGTGTATTAGGCAGTTACCCCAAGCTATTGCCAATGCTCCATATGTTCCTATTTACAGTGAAAAGGTTCCATTTCCAATTTCAACCTTTTTATGCGAAAAAGAATTAGTGAATTAATATTTTCATTGACATCAAGTAGGAGAGGGAAAGCAGTTGAGGTCTCTCCAATAGGCCATAGAAAATGATGCATTGGCTTTTTTGCAGCCGTTCTAGCAAAAAATAAAAAATTATATATAAAATAAAATGTCAATTTGCGCTTGCAACTGGCATTTGCGTTCCGCACTTTCTTTTTTTTTTATTTCTAACAAAGCATAAACGTGGGCCGTCTTTGGTAAAGTCACCGCTTAATGGGGCAATTAGTGCTGTGCTTTATGTCACTTTCCCAGTGTAAATCTATTTTCCTGGGTACCAGGCAGCACATCCAGCTGTTATCTTCTGACCTTACATCAACTCGGGAAAAAGGGCACCAAATGTGCTGGAGACCTCCGTGAACACATAACTTACAGCCCTGGCATCTTGTGCAAAACTAGGAGCCAATTAGTTATTTAACCCCTTGAAGGACCGAGAACCTAATCTTGGCATGAACGGAATTATGAGCTCAATGAATGATTTGCTTGTTTATGTGTGACTTATTTGGGTTATTTTTCACATATAGAAAGCAGCACAAAATGTTCTTCAGTGTTCTATAGATAGATCATTTTTCCAACCCCCTCCTAAACAATGATGCAAAAAAAAGTGACTTCCATGGAAATCGCTGACTTTTTCAACATATTGGAACAGGTGAACATCATCATTCAAGCAATGCCTACAGATGAAGGTGATATACTTCAATGAAAACACAAGGAAATGTGCCCTTTCAATCTTTTATTAAACAATAATATCAAGAGATGTAAATGGTGTACTGTTGAAAAATTTAAAAAGAATTCGACAAAAGTGGTTTTGCTTGTCACTTCATGTAACCAACCATTAAAATTGCTATATGGACTACAGAGTTGCCGGCTCAATCCTATTACTTGTTTATGGATATTTATACACAGTTACATCAGTCCAGCTTGGACCAACGTGATTTATATATAAACTATATTGTCAAAAATATGGGACGCCTGCCTTTACACGCACATGAACTTAGTCTTAGTCCGCAGGGTTCAATATTGAGATGGCCCCCAGCTATAACAGCTTCAACTCTTCTGGGAAGGCTGTCCACAAGGATTAGGAGTGTGTCTATGGGAATGTTTGACCATTCTACCTGAAGCGCATTTGTTTAGTCAGGCTCACAAATGTTGGATGAGAAGGCCTGGCTCACAGTCTCTGCTTTAATTCATCCCAAGGTCTTCTATTGGGTTGAGGTCAGGACTCTGTACAGGCCAGTCAGCACTGGGCCACCCAAGCACTAGGATCCCTTGGGCCCTTAAAAGACCCGGTACTGGTCGTAGGACCTTTGTAAACACCCGGGGAGCTGTAGCAGGCCCGAAGAGTCGAGCCACAAACTGAAAATGATGTTCCTCTACTGCAAAATGTAGGACTGTCTGATGAGGGTGAAAGATAGGTATGTGTAAATACGCTACTGTTATATCGATGGAGGCTAGAAAGTCTCCCCTCTGGAGTGAGGCTACTACTGAGTGGACAGACTCCATCCGAAAGCACTGTATCAGTAGATACTTGTTCAGGGATCTTGGGTCCAAAATGGGCCTTGTGTCTCCATTTGGTTTCTGAACCATAAGCAGGTTTGAGTAAAACCCTGTGCTTTCGGATACAGGAACCTCTACAATCACCCCTTGATGCACTAGATGATGTATTGCCTGAAGCAATAAGTTTCTTTTTAGAGGATCAGAGGTAACGCTGGATCTTAAAAACCTCTGAGGGGGAAACCCCCCGCAACTCCAGCTTGTAACCGCGAGATATAATTGAGATGGCCCACTCGTTCTGAATTATTGTTCTCCAAATGTCCGCAAAGTGCAGCAGCCTTCCCCCCACTCAAAGGAGTGGGGGTGTCCCCTCAAAAGGAGGGCTTGGTGCTTGGTTTAGAAGAATTTTGGACCCAGGGCTTCTTCTGGGCATGGCCCTGTGGCTTGTCTCTGGCCCAAGCGCTCTGTTGGCAGTTGAAACACCTTGACGCCGAGATATTGGAGGAAGCAGTCCCTGAAGTTTTAAACGAGGGACGTCTGGTGCTTTTCTTCACAGAAAGTAGAGAACTCTTCCCTCCGGAAATCTTTTAGATATATTTGTCCAAAATGATCACCAAATAAACGTTCACCATGAAAAGGGAAACCTGACGATAACTTTTTACAAGGAAGCTCGGCTGACCATTTATTAAGTCACAAGAGTCTGTGCATATGTACAGACGAGAGAGCCAAAGGAGAAACCTGCTGTATGTCATCCTTTAAGGCGTCAATAGCAAAACACGGTGCTCGAGAAATATCGGTCTTACTTTCAGGCAGATCATCCTCCTGGTAAAGCCTATTAGGCCATTTGACCTGATCCTTTACAGACTGGCAGATACCAATTGCTGCAACAGCTGGCTGAAAAGCTAAACTGGCCAAAGAAAAGAAAGCCTTTAATAACTCCAATTTCTTGTCAATGGGGTTTTTCAAGCACTATGCGTTATCTACCAGACAAGTTAAGTTCCTGTTTAAGGAAGAGACTGCTGCATCTACTGCTGGCATGCTCCATTTTTTAACAAACTTTTCATCCATGGGATAAAAAAAGGGAAAACCTCTTAGGAGGAACAAAAATCCTGTCAGGATGTTCCCAATCAGCATACACTGCCTGTTCCAACAAGGGGTGTAGGGGGAAAGCCTGTGCAGCCTGACGAGGCCTCAGAGATGCCAAAGAGGACCAGGGGGGCTCAGTCACCTCTGCAAGAGGCAACTTAAAGGCAGAACGAACCATTTTGGTCAGAGTCAGGATCAAAAGCCTCTGCAACTGAGAGGCAGACATCAACTGGATATCTTCTTGTCCAGATTGCTCGGAAGCAGGTTCATCTGCCGGGCCCTCCACAGAGTCCTGAGCTTTAATAAGAACTTTTTTTTAGTTCTGAGCTCTTCCCCATCCTCAACCCATTCCTGCTCCAGACTAGGAGGCTCTGGGGAGGGGGATATGTCACACTTCCTGCCACCCTGACAAAGGGTGAAGCAGCAGCGTTGACTATAGGCATAATACCAGATAGGCGCAGCGGCTCAGATTGCCCAGAAGCCTCTGGTCTTTCAGGGGATACAACACTAGGGATACAACTAGGTTCATCAGGAACTACTGACGACATAGGGGTGCCCTTCCCTGTAGTGTTAGTCCGGCTCCTCTTTTTTTAAGATGTTTACCAGCCATAAAAAGAGAGTACTTGGGTGTAATATTAAAACACCTCAGAAGAGAGTCCCTTTTAATTGGGCTCGCCAAGCTCCTATGTAATAATCCTGCTAAGGACCTTTAGCCTGCCAAGCAACATTTGGTGACTCACGTGACCCGGGTAAGGAAAAATTAACTGCTGCAAGTGTCTGTTCAGAGCCTGCTCTGTGTCCCACAGCTGCCTTCTGGAAGCATCGTATGCTTGGCCTACACAGCTGTGTGTGCGCCGGAACGTTCTGTGCATGCGCATGCACGTGTGTGGTCCTGGCGAACGGGCATGGCTGTATTCGTGTATGATGCGAATCCTCGTGCGCCCAGACAAAGGCTACTGCACATGTGTGGCGAAGCCACGTGCGCCATGGCCGCCAAACAAACTGATAAGTTCAGTGGCGCTTTTGTGAATGCACGTGCGCCATGGTCACTAAACAACTGCTGAGCACAGCGGCACTCTTGCGAACGCACATGCGCCCTAGTGAACCAAGGCAAAATGGCGCACCCTCGTGCGCCATCATACAGGTAAAAAACAGCCAGACACAAACATAAAAAAGGTACACTTTGCAAACACCCACAGCTAGCCCAAATCCCCCTGTCTGGGGGCGTGGTCAAGATGGCGACCTAGAGGGACGTGAGGGACAAGAGCTCCGCACCTGATCGGCCACTTATCCGGCTTCTAGGGCTACACGGACACCCTGCTGGACCTCCTGAGCTGCCGCTGTTCACGGGCTCTCCTGTGAGGGAACCTGGGAGGTAGTGACATCGGCATCGGGCGAGCAGACGCCGCAGCCGGCGGGACCGCGTGAAGCGCCCTGGTGTGCAGGAGAGACAGGAGCTCCACGCTGCACAGACCTCACACTCCGGTTCTCTGTCCTGTGAGCATAGCCCGCCCTGGCTGCTCTGGATGGCGCCCCCCACACCTGATCCTTACGATATAGAGCCACCCTCCTTGCCTCACTGAACAGGGGGTCTGTCACAGGCTCGAGCGGGACACTCTCTGGGGCACACAGACGGCGGCATCCTGCCTTGTAAACTCCGCAGGCAGACACAAGTGCAGTGTCCTGGGGGGAAGTGAGAATCAGGAGCTACGTGCTGTGCATTCAATACAATCAAACTCCCTGTGATACCAATACACCATGCTTTGCCTGTTACAACAAAGCTGATATGTGCCACTGACTTATAGCCATCCTTCTTGTCCCACTGCACAGTGATTTCTCTGGGGAGCTAATCTGGGGCATAAAGAAAGTCACATCCGCCACTGCAGAAAGTTTATACGTGGAGCACCCTGATGTGAAGCGAGGGACAGAGGCTTCACATTGCACAGCTGCTTTCATTGGGCCCCTTGAGATACATATCCGCACTGTCCTGCCTGGGCATGCGTAAGAGGACCTCCGGTGCACAGAAGAAAAGGCAGTCGGCCCAAAAAACCCCACCGCCGGCCAGGGACACACGTGCAGCGGCGCGATTAAACATGGCGTCCCAAACGGAACACACAGAACCCTGTGCAGAAACGTCTCAACTAGCTACAGATCAATTCCAAGCACTAATGCAGGCGATAACAGGTTGCCAAACCACCCTTACCACGAAAATAGAACAGATGCAATCAGAAATGGGCCTCATAAGACGTGATATGGACAAATACCGTGATAGGCTGACGGAGGCTGAACGAAGGGTAGGAGACAATGAGGATGTCATCCGGGACCATAGTGCCTCAATCCGTACATTGCAAGTTAAGATGTAAACGCTGGAATCCCGGGCTGAAGACCAGGAAAACAGAAATCGCAGAAATAACCTGCGACTGGTGGGACTTCCGGAAGGAGTAGAGGGAAGAGATCCGGAGGCTTATACAGAGCATCTGCTCCGTAGTCTTCTTCCACAAGCTCCATTCTCTACACATTTTGCGGTGGAGCGCGCCCATAGGATGCCGTCGGTCCGGGGCCCACCGGGAGCACCGCCACGAACCTTCATATTCCGCATGCTAAATTTCAGAGACCGTGATTTAATCCTTAGAGAAGCCAGAAGAGCTGGGGAACTGAGATCCGAAAACGCGAAGATTATGTTGTTCCCCGATTATTCGGTCGAGACGCAAAGACAGCGTAGGACATTCGATCAAGTCAAAGCCCAAATGCGCACCAGGGGGCTCAAGTACAGCATGCTATTCCCAGCACGGCTTAGAGTGGTGGACGGAGAGACTACAAAATTCTTCACTTCCCCGGAGGAGGCGTCCAGATGGCTCGAGTCCTTGCCACGCAGTCATTGATCTGTAACTCAGAGACCACCAAGAATACCTCTTTCCTATGCCCGAGATGTCTGGCGGTAAGAAAAGCAGTTTTTTGTTTTTGTAACCTCCTCTTTCTCTGACTCCGGCAGACCACAGAGAGTGATGCATTTGTCGTCCCCCCCCCCCTTTTTTTTTGGAGACCAGATCTAGATTGTGAACTGGACGCAATGTCGAGTGTTGTCATAATAGGCGACCGATACTCTGCTGAATGGTCTGGTGTTCGGGGTTGGGGGGGACCTGCCACCTTTGATTCACCTCCGGCGTTTGACTTTTTTATTTTTGCCGTTGCTTCCCCCCCCTTCCGTGGTCCCACCCCTGGATGCAGGATGTACTGAAATCCATACTCTCTATAATTATCACCCCCCCCCCTTTTTTTTTCCAGTGCTAAGGAGTGAGGAATGGATCTTGCATTTGAGCGGTTGGGGTGGGTGGGGGGCTGAGGTGGCTTCCCCGGGCCTTTTACAGTCAGAGTCATCTGATTAAACGTGACATTGGTATCTCCACCAGAACTGTGATTCGCCTATGGAACTGCCGATCAGAAGGAGAGGTTAGGGGTGGAAAGCTTTCCCCCTTGGATTGGTCTTAATTGAGAAGCATAAGTGTTTAATATGTACTGTTTAACCCTGTTTATTTCTTACAGGTTTAGCGAATAGCTCGTGTAACTAAGATTGTACCCTTAGAGTGATCTAAGAGTGAGTTACTGTGTAGATGCTGAAGGGTTTCCTTGTTCCCTTATCATGTTTTTTCTTTTTTATCAGCAATGGCCTACAGGTAATGCGTGTAGTGGAGTCCCTACGCTCCATCGGGTCCTAGGTGTGTCGATTGCTACACACTCCCCCCATAGGAATTTTCTCCTACATTTAAGTTGTTTTTTTTTTGTTTTTTTGTTTTTTGTTTTTTTTGGTTGTTATGGGTACTCGAACACCCCTGGGTTCACTTAAAGGGGTGTGGGGTGGGATGGGAGGGAAGTTTGGTTCTATTTGTTTGTTTTGTTTCTTTTTTGTTCTTGGTTTTCTTACACTTACACGCTTGAATGCATTTAAATTCAAATGGTTCTATGACATCAGAGGTTTCGGTTATGCTAGGAAATCTCCTGTCCTACTACCTTCCTGCAAATTCCCTGCTTGCCCACTGATGGGGGTGGGGTGAGGGGGGGTCTTTTGTAAGCCCCCGAGATATGTGGTCCCCCTTCCAAGTTATCTGTCCTACCGGGATATGGCTCCATTAAAGATCTGGTCCTGGAATGTCAGAGGTCTTAATCATAAAATCAAGCGCTCCCTAGTCTTTGATTACCTTAAAAAGTATACTCCACATATCTGCATTCTCCAGGAGACACACTTGGTGGGAGGTAGAGTAATGGGACTGAAGAGGCCGTGGGTGGGACACCACTACCATGCTACGCACACTAGTTATGCCAGGGGAGTTAGTATCTTGGTCCACAGATCAAAATTTATCTGCCGCCTCCGGCTAATATCTCCCTCTTACAGAAAATAATTACCCTGATTGCCCAGTTTCCCACGGATAACGTGATCCTAACGGGAGATTTTAATATCCCTCCGAACCCCTCTCTAGATAAACTGTCCCCTGACCCCGCCACTGATTCAACGCTGTTCCGTTGGTCCCAGACAATGGGATTGGAGGACGTGTGGCGATGGAAACACCCATCGGATCGTATGTACACATGTCACTCCTCCTCCTATAATACATTATCCCGTATTGACCTTTTCTATGCCAGTTTACCCATGCTTCCCAAAATTATAGATATTGAGATACTCCCAAGGGGGATATCTGACCATTCCCCGCTGCTATGTACGCTGCAAACTGCTACCCCACAGGCAGATAGAATCTGGCGCCTGTCTCGGTTCTGGATTGAACATCCTACTATAGAAGTGGAGATGGTCAAAGAAATCAAACAATTCTGGTTATCTAATGCCAATTCCGCCACATCAGGGACCGTATGGGACACCTTTAAAGCCTACATTAGAGGTTGCTGTATGTCATCCATAGCCAGGGAACGTAGAAACGACGCGATGTTATTGGAGGAAGCGGAGGCTAAGGCCCGAGAGTTAGAGACTAGGTTTGCCCTTACCTCTAGCCCAATTATAGCACAGGATATGAAGGTGGCCTATCGGGAGGTTATGCTACTCAGAGTGGCCAAGGCAAATAAACGCCAATTGGCCCAGACACAGAGGATATTCGAACAAGGGGACAAAACAGGCAGGCTCCTAGCCTGGCTGGCCAGGGAACAATCCTCGATCTCCACCATAGCCCGTATTCGGAAGAGTGACGGGACTCTAGTATCAGACCCGCTAAATATTAATGCTTGCTTTGCTGACTACTACTCGACTCTGTACTCCTCTAAGACACAATATTCTCCTGACCAGCTCTCAGACTTTTTAGACAGGGTAACACTTCCGGTCCTTACAGACGCAGCAAGGGAAAGCTTAGATGCCCCAATAGCTTTGGAGGAGGTTCAGCAGGCCTTGGGTTCTTTGCAGACGGGGAAGACCCCGGGAATAGATGGTCTCCCCCCCGAATTCTATAAACTCTACATTGGTGAGGTAGCCCATAGGATGCATGCAATGCTCACGGAGACCCTACGAACTGGGGAGCTCCCACTGTCTATGGCACAAGCCATTATAGTGGTTATACCCAAACCAGGGAAGGACCCCCAACTTTGCCCTTCATACCGACCCATATCCCTGCTTAATGCTGACGCAAAAATACTTACTAAAATTCTAGCCAGACGCCTGAACGAAGTAATACTTACTCTTATTCACGAAGACCAGTCAGGCTTTATGCCGGGGAAGGGCACAGATATAAACATTCGTAGGTTGTATGCGGTCCTGGCCTCTGGGGAGGAGGATGCGGAGGACGGGATTGTGGCCTCTTTAGACGCAGGGGAGGGCCTTTGATTCTGTTGAGTGGGGCTATCTCTGGGAGGTACTTCGCAGATTCGGTTTCGGCCCGGTCTTCCTCTCCTGGGTCAGGATGGTGTACAGGGCCCCGACGGCTAAGGTACGCACGGGTACGGTGCTTTCTCTGGCATTCCCCCTTAGTAGAGGGACCAGGCAGGGGTGCCCTCTTTCGCCGGGACTTTTTACCCTGGCGATTGAGCCCATGGCTGCCCTCCTCCGTGCTGCACCAGAGATTCGGGGAATCACAAGGGGTTCAATACAGGAAAGGGTGTCGTTATATGCCGACGACACCTTGCTGTATCTTAGGGATGATGGTACTTCCCTACGGGCAGCCCTGTCGGTAATTAATAATTTTGGCAAATTCTCGGGCATATGCATAAATTGGGGGAAGTCAGTCCTGTTCCCTCTCCATGCTGGCTCTGCCTCCTCGCAGGCAGATGGGCAGCTTAGTAGAGTCCCTCAGTTTAAGTATTTAGGTGTAGAAATACATCGGGATTTAAAAAAATATATAGCCCTCAACCTAAACCCAGTAGTTAATCACCTTTCTCAAAGATGCGCCACATGGAAATCCTTACCTCTAACACCAGTGGGCCGCGTTAACTTAATCAAGATGTCGGTATTACCCAAGTTTACCTATTTATTCTGTCAAACTCCAATCTCTATACCGATAACCTTCTTTAAACATCTCGACAGTATTGTTACCTCATTTATCTGGAATGGGAAGGCCCCTAGAATAGCTAGATCAACTCTACAACTGCCAGGTGTGCTAGGGGGACTGGCCCTGCCCTGTTTTCTGAAATACTACTGGGCGGCGGTCCTGGTGACTGTTAAGTGGTGGTTCTCGGAGGACCCGACTAATCCTGCTTCCACCACGGAGGCGGCATTGGTTGGTTCGTTTGCGGAGTTGGGGAATTTGGTTTATAGGGGCCCCAGATCCAATCTTCGGGTGACTCTTCCCATGAAGACGACCCTTAAGGTTTGGGACACGGTCCAAAAACAGCTCATGGGACCCAATGACTGGTCCCCTGCGACTCCCTTATGGGGAAACCCTCGCTTGCCTCATTTTCGCTCTATTCCTGACCCGGTCGTGTGGGCTAGATATGAGGTCAAAACTTTGAGGGACATATTAGTACAGGGTCAACTGGTTTCTTTTGATGCCTTAAAAAGAGATAAGGACCTCCCGAACCATATGTTCTTCAGATTTCTTCAGCTGCGCCATGCATTCCGGTCCCAATTCCCTGGCCCGCTGAATTTGGAAGGGTCGCCTGTGGAAAATACACTTAAATCCCCAGATACTGGGAAAACACTGTCCACACTGTACAATATATTTGCGTCCCATGACACATCTAGAGTGTCCCAGCTGTGTGAGCTATGGCGAGGGGATATTCCGGAGCTGACAGATGAGGACTGGGAGGAGGGGATTCAGCAATATTTACCCCTTACAATTTCGGCTAGAGATAGATTCATGCAACTGAAGTTTCTTCACCGCGCATATTACTCTCCAGTACGTTTAGCGAGAATTTACCCTGATAGGTCGGCGAGGTGCGCTAGGTGTGGTTCGGATGATGCTGACTTCTTCCATATAGTCTGGTCCTGCCCTGGTGTGAAGGAATTCTGGGAAAATGTACTTGCTGATATTAACTCCATTGGGAGATTGATGATTCCATACAGCCCGATCCCTCTCTTGTTGGGCATTTGCGACTTCCTAGAGGTCCCATGGGGGAAGAAACTATTCATCTTCTATGCCACATTATACGCTAGAAAGGCAATCCTATTACAGTGGAATCAGTCCCAGCCACCCACCAGACAGCTTTGGCAGTCCTTGATAAATAGGGCACTACCATTATATAAAATGACATACATGGGAAGAAATTTGGGCAGCATGGGTGAAGGCAAAACATCTAACTATTGACTGAGGCCCCCGGGTTGTGGCTCACGAATACTGATATAAATTGGTCCTCATAAATGGATTTCTGTGTCTACCTGTGAGAGTGTGGGATTAAGGTGTACGAACTAAAGGTAATCAATGTGACCTCTTATACCTCCACCCGAGATGGGTGTAATGTTCTTGTTAATATACTGTTGAATTCACTGCTACTCCGGCATTTGTTAAGAAATGTAAGAAACCTCTGAAAGATGTCTCTATCTATGTCTAATCCGCTTTAAACTGTTTGTTTTGGAAAACCTAAATAAACTTTTTTGTTAAAAAAAAAAATCCCCCCGTCTGGTCACCACACACAGGTGTCCAGCCTCTAGCTAGCTTGACTGATTGTTACAATTACTGGGACACTACACAATAAGTAAAGGGGTTTCACTTACCCGTCCAGGCGCAGGGCAGCTTAGAAACTAAGAGCACAAACTTCACCTATCACGGTGGGTTCTTGTCACTTGAGGACCTTCAAGGACTGGGTACCCTTTTTATGTTTAGGGTCCACTCCCTTGGACCTGTACAGCACCCTGCAGGAATGTCTTAGCTCTGTGGTGTCCAGGATTCCACTTCGCAGGGTCCAGCGTCCGGAGGCCGCATTACAGGCAAAACCTTGCAGGATCCTGAGTCGTCTTTGCGAGGCTCCTGTACCATTTATCTAAGCATATAAAGCCTGTGTTCAATGGATCAGATCGGTCAATCCCTTGATTCATTTAAGAACCCTTTGTGGGACTAGAGAGCTAGAGCTCAGAGAGCTCAAACAAACCGTTCCATCTACCTTGCAGACACTGGTAAAAAACTGAAGTCCTTCCTGTGTGGGAGGGGTTATACAGGGGATAACCCCTTCCTGTCTAAAGACCTTTTGTCTACCAGGGTCCATTCACCTGAAGATGGAGTATAACCAAGCAGGTAATGAATATTATCATGACTCCGTGTCCCATGATCTATGAAAAAGAAAGTAGTTCTAAAGCCAAAATGTTTTTTACCTTAATGCATTCCCTGCATTAATGAATAAAACTTTTCATGACTTTCTGTCCTCCCCTTTCCCTGCTGTGCATGGCTGGATCTATTCTCCCTTCTCTTCCTCTTCATACAGAAACTCGGGCAGCAGCAGGAGCCACTGGCTCGTATGGCTGTCAATCAAATTCAGTGTGAGGGGTGGGGCTAAGCCCTGCGGTGTGTGTCTATAGAGCACAGCTCCATAGACACACGCAGCTCAGGACCGAGCACACACTGTGTCCCCCATAGCAAGCGGTTTGCTATGGGGCACACAAAGAAGAGGAGCAGCCAAGATCGCCAGAGGAGGACCCCAAAAGAGGTTCGGGGCTGCTCTGTGCATGGGCTGCTCTGTACGTGACCGCTCAGCTCTCTCCTCTCCCAAGCTGACAGCTACAGCAGGAGGGGGCGAGAACTCCTGCTGATGTCAGCCGGGGAGGGGAGAGCTGAGCAGTCACGTGAGCGCCGGGAGGTGCTGCATTATAAAGTAGAAATCAGCATATTTTTTTATAAAACACATACACTGGGTAATGTCATTATTAAACACAGAGAATTCGATGATTATATTACAGTTATGAAAGTGGCAGGGAGCAGAGTGGCCCTGACATAGCTGACAGGCGGGGGGAGGACAGAGAAGGACTGCGGATGACGGAGGCCGTAAACTGACCACAGAGCCAGGGCTCAGCAGCCATGATAGACCGCGGTCAGTTTACGGGGGGGGGAGCAAAACCAGGCAGGATCAGCCAGATATTTAAGGTGTTACAAAGGGCCAAATTACACAGCACAAGCACTGTGTTGCATAACATGCTTTAAGGGAACAGGATCAATCTTTTTCTTTTTTTTCTTAGGGTAACAACCGCTTTAACTTTAAAAAATGTACCCTTTAGTAATGCTTTAATGTAGCTACCCTGGGCAGAACAAAATGGAAATAACTAGAGATTGTCAAGTTACAGCTCTGAGTCTGCTGGAGCTGCTGACATCACATCCAAAATGGTGGCCTCCAGGGCTTTTGGAAGTCGACACAAGGGAGGCTTTTACAAGTAAAAAAAAAATGTCAGAAATATGTTTAAATGCACAAATAATAATATGATCAGATAACTGATGAAATGAATGATATGGTGACAGGGTCTCTTTAACACAGGCAATGGAACTGCTGCTGCTGCAAAAAAAAGGAAGGTTAAAACAATTAAATAGACGATAAAACAATTTTCCATTTATCAATCAATTTGTTTTTAGCAACAACATGCCCCTCCTGCGTACCGAGATCACAGCGCAATGAGCATTTCTAACAGCAAGGCGACCCCTGGGGAAGAGATCAATTCAGCAACACAGCTGCAAAGATTGTCTCTGGATTGTTCTTAAAGCAACAAGAGCCGTAATCTTAATGCACTCCCGCAGTTAACACAAATTGCCAGAGCGTGCAGCATTAGCCTAATACAAAGCTACTGGCAAGATTAACCCCTGTGGGACAGGGATACTGCGCTGAGAAAGAGTAAACAGAGGTTTTGGCGAAGAGGAAGAAAAAAAGAACAATGTCCCGAACCAACTGCGACGATTGAAGTTAAAGGGCACTAGACTGCTTTCTAACTTATAGCTATAAATATAAGCTATTCCAGTATATTTGGTTTCAAAATGAGTGCAAAGTCCCATGACCACCACCAGTGTCATCAGAAGACTCAATAAGTTAGAGGGCATTCATTTATTATTATGGTTAAAGGTACTTCTATAGCACCCCCAATTTAGGCAGCGCTTTATAATATATATTACACTTACACCAGTGCCTACCCTCAAGGAGATTATAATCTAAGGTCCGTAACTCACATTCATACATACATATACTAGGGCCAATTTAGAGACAGGAGCCAATTAACCTACCAGCATGTTTTTGCAGTGTTGGAGGAAACCGGAGTGCACAGAAGAAACCCACACAGGCACAGGGAGAACATGCAAACACCAGGCAGGTAGTGTCGTGGTTGGGATTCAAACCAACAAACCTAGTGCTGTTAGGCGGAGGTGCTAAAAACTGTGCTTTTGGGGTCATACAAATATGAATAGTTATAGGCAGTATCCCGAAAAATGCCTATTTTGCTTTGAATGCCACCTGAAACATAGCAGTGCACTCAGTGGGGGTGATTTGTTAAAACTAGAGCAGAGAGAATCCGGTGCAGCTTCTAACTTCAGCTTGTTCAATTACCGTATATACCCAAGTATAAGCCGAGTTTTTCCAGCACATTTTTTTGTGCTGAAAGTGCCCCCCACCCCCCCACCCCCAGTTTATACTTGAGTCAAGCACTTTTCTGGTGCAAAGAATGACATTTTCCAAACCGACTTTGGGGCCCCGTATCTCGGGACCCCAAATTTGGTGTGCAAACCCAGTGGAATGAGCACTACAACACTAGCACAAAGTGGCCCCGAGATATGGGGCCCCAAAATCGGTTCAGAAAATGTCATTCTCTGCTGCAGAAAAGTGCTTGACATTTTCCAAACCGAATTTGGGGCCCCATATCTCGTAGCCACTTGGTGCTAGGAACTCCAGCTTTGGATATTTTGTAGTGCTAGTTCCACTGGGTTTGCATACCAAATTTGAGGTTCCTAGCACAAAGTTCGCCCAGAGATACGGGACCCCAAAGTTGGTCAACTGTGTCCATCTGCAGCAATGTCATTTCGGGACCCTTTGGGTCAGCTAGGGGGCATCTAGGAACCCTTAAATACCAAGTTTGAAGTTTGTGGGACCTATGGCTGCTAATGGGCACAGTGAGGCATACAAATGGGCATTGTTGACCCTCTTTTCCACTTACAGTAGCTGCTGCATTTCTCACCCTAGGCTTATACTCGAGTCAATAAGTTTTCCCAGTTTTTTGTGGTAAAATTAGGTGCCTCGGCTTAAATTCAGGTCGGCTTATACTCGAGTATATACGGTAAGTTTTTGTGATGAGCCCACAGTTAAATCACATGCCAAATCGGCGGCTATTGCCTGGAATAGCAACGTCCAAATCGGTGTGCCGCCGACTTTGTGGCGCCGCACCGATTCCCAAAAGTAGTTCCTGCACTACTTTTTGCGACTTCAGGCGTGATTTGAATAGACATTTGTGCATGAGTCCGCACAGATGTCTGTCAAATCACCCCCCGAAGTCAGACTGCTTTGCCGGTTTGAAATCGTGCGAGTTTAGCTAAACTCGCACGATTTCAAACCGGTCCTTGGTGTGAATGTTGGCTTAGGCCCGGTTCACACAGGTGCCACATACGCTCCGACTTTGATAGCACATGTTGATGAGCCTAAAATCTTGATGATTATTGCATGTGATACACAGCTGCTCCGGATTCTAGCTGCTCCAGTCTTAGTAAAGTCCCCTCATTTTGGCTAGGCACATGTGATGTATAGATGAATATTTGCTGTGTGAGACCATGAAAAGCACTGCTACCTCAGTTAGTTATGCCAGATTTGGCGATGTGCTGCTCACTGTTCTCCTTGCTGGAGAGGACGCTGTACCTGAGGACATGCAGTGCTAAGATTTCCCTGCTTCCAGTTCTTCAATTTCATGTACTTGTATTTCCTGCTGCTTCCTCAATATCCCACCAGCCATAAGATCAAATCGGAAGGGGGGAGCTCTGACATCAAGAAGCAAAGCCCTGCTCCTGTGCAAAGATGGTAACCTCTGTTGCCATCTTGTAACATTGCAAGCCCTCCTCCCTGGACGATCCCTCCCCTGGATACCGGGCCCGGAAGCGTGCGCTCCACGCCGGCCCTTAGTCTCTTCCTGATGGC
The DNA here is from genome assembly GCA_037952835.1 of Lithobates septentrionalis. Lineage (NCBI taxonomy): Eukaryota > Metazoa > Chordata > Amphibia > Anura > Ranidae > Lithobates > Lithobates septentrionalis. The sequence continues at coordinate 395,321 of JBBDGP010002659.1, read as the reverse complement.
CACAGAAGAAGCTCCCGGCTGGTAATCCACCTTCTGCAGCCCAGCATCCCTGCAGCGTCACCACCACAGGATCAGAGGGAACACCGAGGACCACATACCATAGATGAGCCTTCTATATGTTTTTATCCTGTAAGTGTGTTTTTACCTGGTGTCATTAAACATCATTTGTTAATACTACACTCAGGTGGCGCTTCCTTCTCTACCCCTCTCTTAGCCATCTTGTAACAAGATGTGTATCAACACCACCTTCATAACAGGTATTATTTTGATGAGCGTGAAGATTTATTAAAAGGTTCAAAAATTACTTTTCAAATTACATTAAATCAGAAATGACAAAACTACCCATGCAGTGGGGCTCCCCTGCACTGCAGGGTTTAAATGCTCTTTTATTGCTGTAACTCCAGCAAACTTAAAAATGCTTCCTTGCTGTGGGGCTGCGCCTCATTTAGGTCTACAGAGCACTGAAAAGTAGATTCACTTAGCCGATCCTCTGAGCTGTTAGACCAGTCCCCAGTGTCTTCTCATTATTTCTACAGCGGTTTTAGGTCCTGCCATCATCAAGACCAATGCAGGTTCCACAGCCATGCATACAGGACACCAAGGGACAGTTCGATGCAGGGGCAAGGGGTGCGCCAGCTGCCAGAGGCGTGGAGATCATTTAAGTGCTTTTACTCTCCCCTATACTAAACGAGAAGTTAACCTATGCAGTGTGGGCACAGGAACGCTGCAAGGAAGAATTTTCAGATTTCCTGGAGTTATGCTTTAACCTCCTGGTGACCCTTTAAGACCTCTTTCACACTGGAGGCGTTTTTCAGGCGCTAAAAAATTAAAAATAGCGCCTGTAAAGCGCCTGAAAAATACATCCCCTGCAGCCCCAGCAGGAGATTAAAAAATAAAAAAGTCCTGCAAGCAGCATCTTTGGGGCGATGGAAGAGCGGTGTATACATCGTGCCTGCCCAATGAAATGAATGGGCACCGCTGCCGAAGCACCTGCAAAGCGCTTTGGCAGCGGCGCTTTTAGACACATTTAACCATTTCTTTGGCCGCTAGCGGGGATTAAAACTGCCCCACTAGTGGCCGAATAGAGCCGCTAAAATGATGGTAAATTGCTGCTAAAGCTAGCGGCGTTTACCGCTAATGATGCCCCCAGCTCAGTGTGAAACGGCTCTAATGCAAATATATGCAGCGGCAAGAAGTGGGCTTTAATGCTCAGCTACCACACAGCAAACTGATCACCTACAGCCCTCTGTCAAGGCTTCTGATCGGGGGCCAGCAGGATGAGCCAATCACAGCAGTCACATGATAGAAACTGCACTGCTTCCCATTAAAGCCCACTGAAAGTGCAGCCAGGAGGCAGTGTTAGGGGGTAAAATAAGTGTAGCTGAGTATGCTGGCTGCATGTGCCTCTCCTTTTCACTTCCTTCTCCTCATTGTCATTGTGCTGCAGCAGCTGCCTCTCCCCCTTTAGCTTCCCTGCTGTGTGAGCAGAGCAAGCACTGTGTACGATCCCCCCCCCCCCACCCTCCTCCTGGCAGTGGCCAATCAGAGAGCAGGGGAACTTGAGCCAATTAGAGCATCAGAGAGATGACTTGCTGTCCAACAGTGGATAATGGGATATGTAGTCCTTAAAGGGGCACTGCTCAATACAGTGAATAGAGACGAATGGCTGCAAAACTATAGGCCCCCAATTCCCTGCATACAGAGGAAGAGAGATACATCCCTGGGAAAATTAGCTGAGCTCGGACAGACCAGTGTGGGGAATGAACAGATGCAAACCTGTCCTGGGGTCTGAGCCTGGAATTCGTGAAGACAGTGCCTACAAAAATGAGAGAGAGAGTGAGCCACAGAGACAGCTTCTGTGCCTTGAGACCCAAGCTGGGGAGACCGGTTGCTGTGTGCCATCACCTCAGAGAGGACCTAATAGTGAAGGTTTGACCTTGAGTTGTTGATTATGTAGATTGAGACTTCTGGGACAACGAATCACTAAGCAAATTGGACCTGATCTGTTGCATACCAAGAGTGGTAAACAGAATTATTGAGCTTAACCCCTTGTTGCCCACAGTTAATGCTTACTGAGAATGCCCCTAGTTACCAGCCCATCAACCATTCTTTGTGCACAGTCCTAAAGGGACAGCTACATGTGCACCACCGACAGAAGGGCCTCAACAAAAGCTAGCCAACATTGACAATTATGCGCCAGGTACTTTACAGTCACCTCCAGGGGTTCCCCTTTGCTATGAACGCATACATCCACTCATTATTGGGGCTCTATGTATAGAGTACAGTTAGGAACATTGTGTTTTTTAGCAATAGATACTGAAACAATGAGGTTTCTTTTATGTCATTCATGCTTTCATGGTTGGTGCCATTTTCCATTTTCCATTGATACTGTGTAGACTAGTGTGAGGGGGGTTACCCTTAATGCGGTGCAAGTTAATGGCCCTAGGTGAGGCTAACCTACCCGTTAGTTCATCTAACATATTCTGTTATCCTGTTAATTTGTTTTCTGTATTGCATTTGCTTACATTTTAATAATACAATCATCTCATCAATCCTCAAGTTGCTTGTGGTCCTTCATAGAGCAGTAAAATATTAACACTTAGGCTACACAGGTGCAAGTAACCTACAACCAGGTGTGTTGGTGGGGACCGAGTGGGTTATAGAGTTGTGGCAAAGAACAGAGGACCCATCATACCAAGCAGCTCCTGCAGAGGTAGTGCTACATAAGCGCAATGATTGGGATTACCTATATTTTAAATTTGTGCCAGAAAAACCAAGTACAGCAATATATTAAGTGACTTCCTTTTTCACAAACCAAGCTTTTATATGCCAGGTTCACATGAGGGTAGCCACAGGCAGCTGTGTGACAAAGGTTCCAGCACCTGTATAGACGAGGCTCAACATCTGTACATCACAAGTAGGCTGTGAATTCCAGCAGCCATTGTCTCCTCGTCATTAATGATAGCTAAGAGAACCTCTTTTGTCCTGTCTCCTTTTAAAGCGTTTTGTCACACAGGATATGATATTTGTGCTAGACACATGATTTATTTAAGCCTTTTTTTTTATATTGCTTTTTATCTGGCCTTGACCTTGATTTTAGATGCACACGACAGTCTTGTTTCAGTGATTATCTGCAGTGTAAGGCGAGACCAGAGAGGTGCCATCTTCTACTTGTGTTATGAGTTCAAAGACACCCCAAGGGGGCTTAAATGGGTCATTGCAGAATCGCTCTACGCTAGTCTGTGATAGAAACACATTTAAAATCAGCATGAGAGAGATGCAGCACCAGGAGGGTGAGTTAAAAAAAAAAAAAAAAAGTCGCAAAGACGCACAGCGGCAGCCCCTACCTTCGCATACTGCTGCCTCATTAATTTCCTTTAAAGAGACCATGAAACTTGGCTCACTAGGGCTAACCTAAATAATAATTTGGTGAAAAGATTTCACCCCCTAGCTTGACAAGCCGCAAGGCAAGATAAAGGAATTACTGCTCATAAAAAATGCCCTTTCAGATTTTAGCAGGCAAAAAAAAAAGGCAGCGTCATATCTTTTTGAGTTGCCAATGGTGACATTTCCCTGCAGCAGCTGCGTCTCTGCCCCTCCTACAATGGAGACATTTCCCTGCAGCAGATACGTGTCTGCCCCTCCTACAATGGAGACATTTCCCTGCAGCAGCAGCATCGCTGCCCTTCGTACAATGGTGAATTTTCCTGCAGCAGATGCGTGTCTGACTCTCCCACAATGATGACATTTCCCTGCAGCAGCAGCGTCTCTGCCGCTCCTACAATAGAGACATTTCCCGGCAGCAGATGTGTCTCTGCCTCTTCCAAAATGGTGACATCTCCCTGCAGCAGCAGTGTCTCTGCCCCTCCTACAATGGTGATACTTCCCTGCAGCAGCTGTCCTTGCCCCTCCAACAATGGGGATTTTTCTCTTTGCAGCAGGTGTGTGTATGTCCCTCCCACAAAGCTAATATTTCCCTGGAGAAGCCATATCTCTACCAAAATGGTGATATATTCCTGTAGCACGTGTCTCTGCCCCTCCCACAATGGTGACAATTCATTGCAGCAGTTGTCTGCTCCTCCCACAATGGTGACAATTCATTGCAGCAGGTGTGTCTGCCCCTCCCACAATGTTGACATTTTCGTGCAGCGGTTACGTCTCAACCTCTTCCACAATGGTGATATTTTCCTGTAGCACGGGTCTATGAACCTCCCACAATGGTGACATTTCCCTTGCAGAAGATGTCTCTGCCCCTCCCACAATGGTGACATTGATTTTCCTGCAGCAGCTGAGTTTTTACACCTCTCACAATGTCACGAAATCCCTTCGGCACATCTTTTCCCCCTCCCACAATGGTAAGATTTCCTGTGGCGCACCTATAATGGTGAGGTTTACTTGCAGCATCTATGTCTTTGTCCATCTCATGATAGTAAAATTTCCTTGCAGCAGCTGTGTCCCTACTACCTCTCCCCCCCACCCCCCACAATAGTGTTTGTGTCTCTGCCCCTCCCACAAAAGGTGAGATTTCTCAGGAGCATCCATGTCTTTGTCCAACTCACAATGGTAACATTTCCCAGCAGAAGCTGTGTCCCTACTATCTCCTCCCCCACACCCCTTCAATGATGAGATTTCTATGGAGCGCCTGTGTCTTTGCCCCTCCCACAAAACATGAAATTTCCTTGCAGCATCTATGTCTTTACCCCTCCCACAATGGTAATAATTCCTTGCAGCAGCTCGGTCTCTCCTACAAGGGTACAATAATTCTGCTCTTGTGCACAGCACTGGATCAACATCTGGCTGAAGTATTGGGGGAAGGAGGGGGGCTGGGAGTTGCTGGGGAGAGCTGCATGCAAAAAGTTTTTTAAGCTTAAAGTGATATTAAAGTCTTGGCTTTTTTTTAATTAAAAATAACAAACATTACCTACTCTGTGCAGTGGTTTTGCACAGAGCAGCCCCGATCCTCCTCCTCCTTGGGTCCCTCACCGGCTCTCCTGGCTCCTCCCACCAGCCGAGTGCCCCCACAGCAAGCAGCTCGCTATGGGGGGACACGAGCCAAGCTGCTGCTCTGTGTGTCCATTCAGACACAAAGTCTTGGCTCGGGCCCTGCCCCCTCTCTCCCCTCTTTGGCTCACTAACTTTGACAGCAGAGGGAGGCAATGGCACTCTGCTACTGTCTCGGCCAATCAGAAGATAGAGTCCCAGAGAGCCGAGTCTCTCGTGCAACATCGATAGATCGAGAGGGGGCTCAGGTAAGTATTAGAGGGGGCTGCTGCACACGGAAGGTTTTTTTTTTTATCTTAAAGTGTTTACAACCCTAGGGCTTTATTGCTCTGCCAGCTCCTCTCTTGTATTGAGCTATAACATTCTGTGTAAGTGTATATGGAAAACAAAGCTTCTAAATACCATTTTTGCAGACTTCTTCAGGCCGGTCACGTGACTCCCGGCCGCTCATCTACTCCGATCCAGGGCTACAGCAGGAGGAGCTGAGATCTCCCGCTAACATCAGCCAAGAGGTCACCTGACCGCTGTGCTTGGCGCTCAGCTTTTCCCGCTACAGCTCTTAGATGGGGGTGGAGAGCGGCCGGGAGTTACGTGACCGCTCCTAAGATATCTGCAAAAATGGAATTTAGAAGCTTTGTTTTACACATAAACAGTGTGTTATATTTCATGGCAGAGTAATGCAACTTATCCTTTAAAGTGGTTATAAATCTCAGACATGAAATCTGAACAAAATACATATTTTAGAGTTTACATGCTTCTGTCCAAAGCACTAAGTGTAATTTGTCTCTGCTTTATAGTTACTCTGTCAGCATGAGTGACTTGACAAGTTTTTCTGACACCAAGAGGTAAAAAGGTTACAGAGTTAGGAGCTCCAGCACACAGGCTGTGATTGACAGCCTCAACTCTGTTCCTGTGTGCCGTGTGAAGGGTGAGATGTGTCCCTCCCCTCCAATCAGCTCTCGGAGCTCTTGTACAGTGTGTAACTACAGCTCCCCACCCCCTGCTTTGTGAGTCTTAAGAATTTTTTTTGTCTAAGTTTTACAAGGATGTGCAGGACAAATGGGTGCAGATAAACAGGTAGAACTTATGTAGGAGGACTTGTTTCACATCTGTGTATCCCCTGAGGCCAGTCACTTCAATGGTATAGGCGAGGGTTTACAACCATTTTAATATACACTCGCCGGCCACTTTATTAGGTACACTTGTTCAATAGCTTGGTAACACAAATCGCTAATCAGCCAATCACATGGCAGCAACTCAATGCATTTAGGCATCTAGACGTGGTAAAGACGACTTGCTGAAGGTCAAACCGAGCATCAGAATGGGGAAAAAGTGGAATTAAGCGGCTTTGAACAAGGCATGGTTGTTGGTGCAAGACGGGCTGGTCTGAGTATTTCAAAAACTGCTGATCTACTAAGATTTTCACGGACAACCATCTTTCGGGTTTACAGTGAATGGTCCAAAAAAAAGAAAATATCAAGTGAGCGGCAGTTGTGTGGAGGAAAATGCCTTGTTGATGTCAGAGGCCACAGGAGAATAGGCAGACCGGTTTGAGATGAAAGGCAAAAGTAACTCAAATAACCACTCTTTACATCCAAGGTATGCAGAATACCACCTCTGAATGCACAACACATTGAACCTTGAAGCAGATGGGCTACAACAGCAGCAGAAGACCACACCAGTGCCATTGCTGTCAGCTAAGAACAGAAAACTGAGGCTACAATTGGCACAGGCTCACCAAAATTGTACAATAGAAGATTGGAAAAACGTTGCCTGGTCTGACGAGTCTCAATTTCAGCTGCGACATTCAGATGGTGGGGTCTGAATTTGGCGTAAACAACATGAAAGCATGGATCCATCCTGCCTTGTATCAACGGTTCAGGCTGGTGGTGGGGGTGTAATGGTGGGGGGGATATTTTCTTGGCACACTTTGGGCCCCTTAGTATCAATTGAGCATCGTTTAAACCCCCCGGCCTACCTGAGTATTGTTGCTGACCATGTCCATCCCTTTATGACTACAGTGTCCCCATCTTCTGATGGCTCCTTCCAGCAGGATAATTCACCATGTTACAAAGCTCCAATCATCTCACCACTGGTTTCTTAAACATGACAATGAAGTCACTGTACTCCAATGGCCTCCGCAGTCACCAGATCTCAATCCAATAGAGCACCTTTGGGATGTGGTGGAACAGGTGATTGGTATCATGGATGCGCTGCCTACAAATCTGCAGCAATTGCGTGATGCTATCATTTCAATATGGACCGAAATCGCTGAGGAATCTTTCCAACAACGTGTTGAATCTTTGCAGAAAAAAGGCAGTTCTGAAGGCAAAAGGGGGGTCCCAACTGGTACTAGCAAGGTGTACCTAATAAAGTAGCCGGTGACTGTATATGAAGCCATGCAACTAGCATTCAGAAAAGGAGGTCAACAATGGAATTCTTCCAAAAAAAAAAATGTAAAGATAAATACTGTGTGCAAAGTCACTTAACTGTTTCACCTATATATTTTAAAATCTCACAATCACAAAAATGTTAAATCTTTCAAAAGCTATAAAATCTTTTCTGTTTCCTGATAAAAAAAAAAAAAAGATTGTTTACAAACCATGTACAAGTTTTTTGTTCTAGAATGATCAGTAAAAAGTGAGAGAGGAAGCACCTGTGTCTGACTCCAGCAGTTGTCTCAACCACAAAAGATGTCGACTTTTTTATGCGAGTTTAACTGACTGCATCGCATGGAGAGAATTCTCACAGTGAGGATAGCCTGAAAACAAGAGTAAAAAAAAAAAAACTCCCCAACTGATGATCATAGCTTGAACTTCTACATACCAATCACTAAAAGAAAAACCTAAAACTTTTATTGTCAGTTTCAAACTTTCTACGAATTTTAGAGGAAAAGTTAAGGAGGCCTACATCCATGGCCTATAAAGTCAGCAAGGACCACAATCCCTTAAAAATAAAGTTAAGCGACATTAACTTTCAGGCTTTACACTTCATTCGGGAGTAATCGAAAAAAATCAGAACGTCCAAGTGCCTACCAAAAAGGAAAACTTGCAACTGAATCTGGTTGAGCATCAGCAACGCCTTTATTCCTATTGCACACAATGTCCAGCGCGAATAAAACATTGCCCTGATGAACTCTAACAGTTGATGGGAACCAAAGGTAAAATATTCATTAAAAATTAGGAATTTATAAGTGAGAACACCATATTCAGAGGTCCATAAACGGTGTGTCAGGGCTGGGCTCAGCCCTTCCTCCTCTGAGCTGGCTGCTCAGCTGTTGGCTAATTGCCAGCTCCCATCTCTCTTCACAGTTACTCAGCTGTTGATGATATCCTGCTGGTCAGTCCTGCCTACTTAAGCCATCCAGTCCAGAGGAGCTCTGGCTTCGTCTTGGTCACATCACAGAAACAGAAATCTCCTGCGATCCTGATCAAGACTTGCTTTGCTGACATCCCTTCTGGCTCCAGATCCTGCTTGCTGTTCCACTACATTGATCCCTGACTTCTGGCTTGGCTGACCATCCGTTCCGGTTACTGAACTCTGGCTATGTTTTGACTACGTTTGTTCTTTTTACTTTTATTATTAAACAAGTGTGATTTAACTGTACTTCTGTCTCGGTCTGATTTCTGACATGGTGTAATTCAATCGGGCAGTCAGTGCAATAGGGTATGTGCATTTTTAATGCATATTTGAAGGGGTACCATTAATGTAGACAAAGCTTCCATTGCCAGGAGATCAGTGCAGAATTCCTGAAACTGAGAGCGACGTCCTATACCAACACCCTACTTATTAACACTAACCCCGCTGTATCGCAAAGGACTTCTATAGATGGGCAAATTCACACTTTCAGGTGCATTAAGCTTGTTTTTATATCAGAATCGGATGCTTTTAAGTTGCATCTTGAAAGCTTCACAGGTGCATTTAACCCTCAGTTGACCTTCCTCTACACTGCATTAACATATCGCATTGCCATTGACTTTCATAGATGAACAAAAGCTGGTGTACAACAGGTACTAAGTCTATTACTCATATTAACCATTCTTGTAACCCTAAGGGCTGCTTTACACTTGTGGTTGGGGACAGTACAAACAGGTTGTTAATCAACATTTTTAATGCGCTCCCTTAAGCCGGGGGGGGGTGGTGTACAGATGTTGCAACAACAACAAATGCCATTCTGTCTCGTTTGGTGAGCAGCACCACCATGAAAAGTGATCCATTCAGGCGAGTTGGGGGCACCGCAACCAATCCTGCAACATTGAGTAATGCACGGGGTTGCTGCATGGTGGTGCAGCATTTACAGGGATAAAACCCGGCAGTGAGGTGACATAACGCCTCCTTATGGCTTGTCAAATGCCAATGAAAACGAAACCTTCGTAGAACACATTTCAGAGGGGCAGCAAGCCCTGCCGCTAGTGTAAACCTAGGCCAACACAAACACTACTTGTAAGCCCAACAATAACCCACCATGTAGTCGCAACACTAACTAAATGTATCCCTTGGTGTCAGGGAAGGCAGAATGTGTTCAGAAGCTTAGTTATGCACAAACATAAAATTCATGTTAGACTCATGCTTGTGCCTGTCACTAAGGCGCGCCAAGTGGGCTATTTAAACTTCATTGATGCACTGGGACCATGCCTTAGGTTTTCAGCATTTCCTTCATATCTGCTACCTGTTCCTGTATCTGATCTCCTGTTGCCAACCTGATCCACCTTGACCACGCTTGAACCCATGGCTTGCCTCTGGACCATATCTCTGCCTGCTCCCTCTGCCTACCTGCCTCACCATTGCTGACTCTGGCCTGCCCGCTAGTTACTGATCCGGCTTGCCTGACTCTGCTTTATGCTCTGAACCTGTGGCTATCGTCTATTCTCCTGAAGCCTGCCATCTCTGCTGCCCTGCATCCACGGTCCAGCCTGCATCTGGGTGCACACAGACAACTCATCCATATCTGTCTTTGCAAGAACTGTCAGGCATTTGTGCCACTCCAGGCTCTTGTGCCCCCTGTTACCTTACCAGGAGTACTGAGCTGGAGGTTTTTGTTTTTTTACAGACGCCTACCTCTCCACGTCGGATTTCCCTATGCCATGGATCCAAGCAACGAGTCAAACGCAAGCATTTGCTAATTTTCTTTAGCAAATACATACATGGGAAACATATACCAGTATATACTGGCGTTTCCAAACGTACAAGACAACTTACTCTATGTGTGACAAAAAAAAAAAAAATCTAAGCATATTAACTGGCCACACTGGTTGACTGGGCTAGTTGGTAATGTTTACTCCATCATCAGATTAGGACACAACATAAGTCTATAAGCTGCACAGTGAAATTAGCTACTTCAGAGTCTATTAGGGGAAAAAAAAAACAACAGCGTAATTAATATAGGACAATTGTTTCTCCAGTCGTGTAAGGGTAACATTAGCCCAAAAACTAACTTAAAGTGGAGTTCCACCCACTTTTACAACTCTTCAGCATCCTTTACTAAACTGTGCACTGTAAACGAATTGGATATTTTTTTATTTTTTTCTCAGCACTTACTGTTTATCTGCTGTATTCATTTTTCACTTCCTCCTCCCTGGCCGCAGCCAATCGCATCATTTCCTGTTTGCAATGCCTTCTGGGAAGGGGCGGCAACTTCCTCTGACACTGCCGTTGCTATGGAAACCTGATCTGAAACCTATTACACCACTTGTGCTGCACTGAGCATGTGCGAGATCTGCAAGGATGAGATCCAGGAAGAAATACAGTCTGGCTTCAGACGCCCAGACTTAAGATGGCCACGGCCTGCTGTAAGTTTATAAAATAACAAACTACTGCTATAAACTAACAAAACAGACCTTAGTTTACAGACTAACTTTACTAGAATACATTAAGCTTGTGTATTATAGGGGTATTTTTATTTAAAAAGTATAATTTCGGCCGGAACACCACTTTAAGTGTCAGTTTGGTAAATAATTGTAGGGCGACAAGTACGTCTTGGCCAGGTTAGATATCTCTTAACAAGAGTTATTTCTTAGGAGACAAGATGATCAGCAAGGTTGGATATTCCAGGACAGATAGTATTTTAGGTGTCCGGAGGACGTCCTGCTATAACATACATGGCAAATCCACATTCTTATGTTTTTGGAAAGATCTTTTGACCAAAATGTCTAGCAGTAACTGGACACATCCAACCACCACCTAATATCTAAAGGTGGTTTTAGTCTCGTAGACAACAGTACAATTATTCAGACCTGACTCACAGGCTGGAACCACTAATAAAAAAGAAAAGCTCAGTCAAGCAAACGTGTAGCACTGCTAAGCAGAAGCCTGCATACTGTATGCAACAAAAACTTAGGGATTCCTCTATGCACAGTAAAGATAATAATAGAAACAACGCACAAAAAATATTTTTCTACTGATCATGAAACCCTTTTCTCGGAGTCCATTAAGGGACAGGGGACGTCTAACCTTTGGGTTTTACTGCCACTTATTATTGGACACTGCCAAACTAAAAAAAAAACAAAAAACAATAAGATATGGGGATGCTGGCTAGCTACCCCTGGCTTGGCTCCATTAGATCCAATTCTTGATAGCCTATTGACTTAACATGGGAACTCAACAGATCAGTGTGTCCTCACCCTTGGAGTGAGTTTAATTTAAAGTACTGGGGAAGAGATGTGATGAGAATGTCTTCCTAAACCATATCTAGGGATGCACACACTTTGAGATATAACGACTAATGACATCTCAGGCGCAATCTGTTTTATAAACCTGCTTTGGCTATGTACAAGAACATTATTCTACTTTGTATTCTGTGAAGGTATTGTATAAATTTAATACTTAGGAATGTACAATGTTTATTCTACTGTTAAAAGTTGTTAATAAACTTTATTCCAATTTAACTAGTTACGGACTGCCCGCCGCGGTTGCACTGCGGCAGGTTGGCTCCCCTTTTGCAATTGTACATCGGGCATGTACACAATGATTTGTGGGCGCACGGAGCCAACCAGCAGGTCCGCTGGACTCGATGTCTGCCGGCCACCCGCCATCTATCCAGACAGGCAGAACAGGGATCTGTCAGTGTAAACCAACAGATCCCTGTTCTGTCAGGGGAGGAGAGAGAGAGAGATCATCTGTTCCTAGTGATCAGGCACGGCAATCTCTCTCCTCCTTCAGTCAGCCCATCCCCCATACAGTTAGCAACACCTCCCAGGGAACACTTAACCCCTTGGTCGCCCCCTAGTGTTAACCCCTTCCCTGCCAGTGACATTTATAAAGTAACCAATGGTTATTTTTAGCTCTGATCGCTGTATAAATGTCACTGGTCCCAAAAAAGTGTCAAAAGTGTCCGATTTGTCGGCTGCAATGTCGCAGTCCTGCTAAAAATATCAGCTCACCGCCATTACAAGTAAAAAAAAAAAAAAAAGAAGAAATAATAAACATGCCATAAATCTATCTCATAGTTTGTAGATGCTATAACTTTTGCGCAAACCAATCAATATACGCTTATTGCAATTTTTATTACCAAAAATAAGTAGCAGAATACACACTGGCCTAAACTGAGGAAGAAATTCTTTTTTTTTTACATTTTTTTGGATATTTATTATAGCAAAAAGTAAAAAAAAAAATAGGATTTTTTCATCATACTTACCTGTAAAATCCCTTTCTTTGGGTACATCATGGGACACAGGGTCAAGATAATATTCATTACCTACTGGGTTATACTCCATCTCCCGGTGAATGGACACTGGTAGACCAAAGGTCTTCAGACAGGAAGTGATCCCCTATATAATCCCTCCCACACAGGAAGCACTTTAGTTTTGCAGCAAGCACTGAAACCTCACAAAAGAGGGGAGGGATCTCTGTGTCCCATGATGTACTCAAAGAAAAGGATTTTACAGGTAAGTATGACTAAAAAAATCCTATTTTCTTTTTCATACATCATGGGACACGGAGTCAGGCTAATATTCATTACCTACTGGGACGTCCCAGAGCAATAGCCTTGAGGTGAGGGAGAAACCCTGCCAAACATTAGCCATCAGAACTTATACAACAGCCTGCAGTACACTGCGGCCGAAAGCCGAATCCAATCCTCGGCTGCTCGAACATCCAATTGATAAGGCCTGAATGATCAATTGATGGACCCAATTGGCAATGGAAGCCTTGGAAGCTGCCTGCCCCTTCTTGGGTCCTTTTAGTAAAACAAAAAAGGAGTCTCTTGCTCGTATCTCTGCAGATCTAGACAAATAAACCTTGACTGCCCGGACAACGTCCAAGGAGTGCAGTCGTCTCTCTTCCGCCGAACGAGGCTGAAAAAGAAGGCAAAATAATGTCCTGATTTAAATGAAAAGCCGACACCACTTTTGGTAAAAAAGATGGAACAGGTCATAACACGACCCCGTCGTGAAGGATCTAGTACAGTTTCCTGCATGAAAGGGCCGCCATCTCCGACACCCTTCTGGCCCGAGGTGATAGCCATCAGGAAGGCTAGCTTGCGTGACAGCAAGTCTAATGGAATTACCTTGATAGGTTCAAATGGTTTTTCTGTAACACAGACAGCACCAAGTTCAAGTCCCAAGGACACATAGGTGACCTAATGGGGGAAGCAAGCGAGATAACCCCCTGTATAAAGGTTCAGACCAGTGAATGGGAGGCTAAAGACCTTAGGGCCAAAACTTGACCTCTGATTGTACTCAAAGCCAATTTGATTTCCACAGCTGACTGTAGAAAAGAGATAATTCTCTCAATCACGTATTTTCGAGGATGGCATTTTCTGGCTTCACACCAAGCAATAGAAGTCTTCCAGACCTTATGATAAATTTTCCTAGTGACAGCTTTTCTAGCATTCACTAGGGTAGATACCACTGATCTCAAGATGCCACGGTCCTTTAACACCCTGCCTTCAATAGCCATGCCGTCAAATTTAGAGACTGTAAATTGGGGTGGAATATAGGACCTTAAGACAGTAGATCGGGGCGACATGGAAGCGTTCATGGCCTGTCTATTGTCAGTCTCACAATCTCCGGGAACCAGGGCCTTCTGGGCCAGGCTGGTGCCACCAGAAAGACTGGAACCCCCACTTTCCGAATCCTGCGCAACAAATGTGGAAGGAGAGGGATCGGAGGGAAAGCATAAATCAGGGAGTACTGTTTCCATGGAACTAAGAGTATCTGCTCTGAATGCCAGAGGATCTCTTTTTCGGGACACAAATTGTTGTAGCTTGTTGTTGAACCCGGATGCCAATAGGTCGACCTCTGGCCATCCCTAATGCTGGCAAATTTCCTGGAACACCCCTGGGTGTAGGGACCATTCCGCCAGGGAGATCTGCTGGTGGCTGAGATAATCTGTCTTCCAGTTCTCTACTCCCGACATAATCGGCACATGTCCCTCTGCCCAGGCTAGTATGTGGTTCACCTCCTTCACAGCTGAACGACTCCTGGTACCGCCTTTGTGGTTTATATAGGCCATTCCATTGGCATTGTCGGACTGAACCCTGATAGGGTAGTCCTGAAGCTCCACCATCCAGGACTGTAGGGCAAGACGTACTGCCCGTAATTCCAGGACGTCGCTGGGCAGAATCTGTTCTGTCCCTGATCATTTACCCTGAGCTGTGAGCCCTTCTAGGGTCGCTCCCCAGCCTGAGAGACTGGCATCTGTAGTCAGTACTCTCCAAGTTACCAGGAGAAAGGATTTTCCCTTTCGCAAGTTCTGATCCTGCAACCACCAGTTTAGGCTTAAGCGTGCCCAAGGAGATAAGCACATTGCATAATCCAGGGATTTTCCTCTTCTGATCCAGGCCAACAAGATGTTGTAAAGGCCTGGAATGGAACTGGGCATAGGGCACTGCCTAGAAGGAGAATACCATCCTCTCTAGAAGACTCATACAGAGCCGAATGGAGGGTTGGCTGGTGCCCCTTATCTGACGCACCTGAACCTTCAGGGCACAGATCCTTACAGGTGGGCAAGAATATTCTTGCTTGAACCGTATCTAGGATCAGACCTAAATATTTTAGACTTTGAAATGGTTTCAAGGCTGACTTTTCGGTATTTATGAACCAGCCTAAGCTTTTCAAATACCGCACTGTGCATATTACGCTCTGTTCTAAAGCCTGTAATGAGTGATCTCTGAGTAGGAGGTCGTCCAGATACCCGAGCACTAGGATCCCTTGGGCCCTTAAAAGACCCAATACTGGTGCTAGGACCTGTGTGAACACCCGGGGAGCTGTAGCCAGCCCAAAGGGTAGAGCCACAAACTGAAAATGACGTCCCTCTACTGCAAAACGTAAGAACCTCTGATGAGGCTGAAAGATAGGTATGTGTAAATATGCGTCTTTTATATCAATGGAGGCTAGAAAGTCTCCCCTCTGGAGTGAGGCTATTAGTAAGCGGACAGACTCCATCCAAAAAGACTGTATCAGTAGATACTTGTTCAGGGATCTTAAGTCCAAAATGGGCCTTGTGTCCCTGTTTGGATTATTGGAGAATAAGTTCAGTGGGGACAGTTCACACCACATGCAGCTCAGTGCGTTTTTTACTGCATCAAAAACGCATGGAAAGTAAGTGATATGGTTTTCAATGGCATACTTCACACCAGTGCTTGCAGCTACAGTGCGTTCCAGTTCAAGAAAAAAAAAGTAGAACATGCTGTATTTTTCCTGCACTGGACTGTACTTGAATGCTGTAAGACGCATCAAAAATGCACTGGAATGCACCAGAACACACATGTCCTTATTGAAGGTTAAGAAAAAAAGAGGGGGAAAATGCACTGGACTGCATCAAAAAAAGCACCAAAAATGCGTCCAAAACGCGCATGTAGAAAAGCATCTGGAACTCATTCGGACTGCGTTTCTATGGTGTGAACTGGCCCTTACGGTGTCCCTCAATGGATGAGTAAGAAACACCATATTTAAAACATTAATACCCACTGAACATTCATTTGCATTATGCTGATCACATTCTAACACATGCTTGAAAAAGCTGCTAACTTTATAGTTTTGCTATAAAAAAAAAAAAACACAATTATTCCTCTGTAAAGGAAGCCAGCAGGAGGTATGTTAAAGGCTATTAAGTTTACTGTATTACCACTGATACCTTTCACACATAAACCGACACACATTTATAATATCACTCCTGACTAAGCAACACTTTTTGCCCCAAAAGTACAGAAAAACAAGGTCTCTGACAAACTGTCTTAAAATAAGAGTGCCAAAAAAAAAAAAAAAACTCAAAGCTAACCAGCTAAAATAATGCTATATATATATATATATATATATATATATATATATATATATATATATATATATATATATATATATATATATATATATATATATATATATATATATATATATATATGTGGAGCTTGTATCATCAGCAATCAAAATTAACATCATCTATAACCACATGCTGGGTTTTAGATTGATAAAGATAGATATTTTATTCTCCAAGAGAAGAAATTAACTTGCATAACTGCTGTTAATGACATAAAATGATCCTGCATGCCTAAGCGTTATACCAAATAAACTCCCAAAGAATTATAAATGTACAGCTCTATACCAATTAGGTATTTGAAACAATTGCTTTGTTTGGTTTAACTTCTCTTTTGAAGCAAGAATAAAGAAAGAATTGTTAGGAAATACAGATAAATTTCACAGAAATATTCCCTCAAAGAGATCCTGTCCATCTCAAAAAAATCATGCATTGAAAAGTGTTACCAAACCCACAACAGTAAGGGCCAGTTCACACTATAGAACGCAGTCCGGATGTGTTCCAGATGCTTATTTGCATGCGCGTTTTTTTACACATTTATGACGCAGTCCAGTGCATTTCCCCCCTTCCCTCTTTTTTCTTAACCTTAAATAAAGACGTGTATTCCAGCGCATTTTTGTGTGTGTTCCAGTACGTTTTTTATGCATTTTACAGTGTTCCAGTACAGTAAAAAAGCAGCATGTACTACTTTTTTTCTGTAAGGGACTGAAACTGCAAGCACTGGTGTGAACTATGCCATTGAAAACCATATGACCTACCTACCTATTGATGCAGAACAAAAAACGCACTTGACTGTGTTTAATGTGGTGTGAACTGGCCCTAACCAATTCCATCCTTTTCTGGAACTTTTTGTTTACAAGTTTAAATTAGTATTTTGTTGGTAGAAAATTACTCAGAAACCCCAAACATTACATGTGTTTCTTTTAGCAGACATCCTAGGGAATAAAATGGTGGTCGTTGCTACTTTTTACGTCACACAGTATTTGTGCAGCAATTTTTCAAAAGTGTTTTTTTGGAAAAGAAAACAATTTCATGAATTTATTTAAAAAAAAAGAAAAAAAACAGTAAACGTAGCCCAATTTTTTTGTATAATGTTACGCCGAATAAATAGAGGTCACACTTTAAAATTGTGCACTCGTGGAATGGCGCCAAACTTTGGTACTTAAAAATCTCCATAGGCGATGCTTTAAAATTTTTTACAGGTTACCTACCAGTTTAGAGTTACAGAGGAGGTCTTGCTCTATCGCACACAGCGGTACCTCACATTTGTATTTTGAACACAGTTTACGTATGTGGGCGTGACTTACGTATGCATTCACTTCTGTGCACGAACATGTGGGGACGGGGGCGCTTTAATTTTTTTTTATTGTTCATTTTACTTAAAGGGGTTCTAAAGGTAATTTTTTTTTTTTTTTTTTAAATAACAAACATGTTATACTTACCTTCACTGTGCAGCTCGCTCTGCACAAAGTGGCCCCGAACCTGCTCTTCTGGGGTCCCTCGGCGGCTGTTTCAGCTCCTCCCCGCAAGAACTAACCACCTTAATGCAAGCTCCCTCGCATGGTGGTTAGTTCTTGTGGGCGCGCTCCCGTGATACGGCCGGCGGCTATAGCCGCTCACTGTATCACTCGGCCCCGCCCCCGGCGCGCCGCGTCATTGGATTTGATTGACAGCAGCGCGAGCCAATGGCTGCACTGCTTTCAATCCATCCACTGTAGCCAATCAGCGGCCAGGCTGAGCGGCGAAATGGATGTCGGGAGCGAGCGGCTGACTTTCGAGGTGTCAGGTAAGTAAAACGGGGGGGGCTGGGGGCAGCGGTATTGTCGGAAGTTTTTTCACCTTAATGCATAGAATGCATTAAGGTGAAAAAATTTTTACCTTTACAACCCCTTTTAAATTTTTATATTTTTACACTTTCTTTAAATTATTTTTTTTTTTTTTTATCACTTTTATTCCTATTACAAGGAATGTAAACATCCCCTGAAATAGGAATAGTGCATGACAGGTCCTCTTTTTGGAGCCCCCAGATTTCTCCTCCAGGCTGGAAAGACAGATAAAAAATAAACTGTCTCAGTCTTTTCAGCCACGTCCTCGGCATTGTTTACTTCTGCCAGCCCGGACGTGACGCGATAACGTCGCGCAAGGGTCTCCGAGGGTCATAGAGGTGACTGAGTCACCATCTGGTCAAGAGAAATATCTATTCTCAACTTCTGTCCGGAACCAATTCATTCTCTGGCTCATCGATCGCACGGGGAGCCGGTAGAAGCATCGGAGGGGGTGTCCCCTTCCGCCGCCTGTAAGAACGATCAAGCAGCTAAAGTGCCGCTATGATTCTTCTTACGGGGCAGAGAATCGCCAGCCGAAAAAGAAGATATCTGAATGATGAATGAGTCATTCAGATATACCAACTCAAAGTCAATGACGTCCTTGGGCTGGAAGTGGCTAAAATCAGTCTGTATATGCAGTAAAGCATGATTGTTATACTCACTGTGGAACCAAAAGAGTTAATCTTGTGCATTGTGTAAAAAGTCTGTGTGATACGGTCTTCTTCCACAGTCCCCAATCCATCTCCTGAGTGTACAGAGCCTTGGAGTCACTCTGCACATGCTCCGTTTGGTGTGTATTGCTAGAGAGGTTTTTTTTTTTTTGTTCTTGAAAGGGTGCATGTGATCGGCACAGGACCAATCAGCACTGTCCAGACAGAGGGTCAGGGGTCCTGCAGCCTCAAAGGACAGTCAGAGTAGAATGAAAACCCCTCCTACAAGCTTTAACCAGACACCGATAGAAGTCACAAGACTGCTTTATACTGATGATGAGAAAGGGTATTTTTTGTTTATTAAAATAATTGCATTTACATGTTCTGCGTACTTTAGGACACCAGATATAGTGAATGCAGGCTCCTGGGTTTAGTAATACTTTAAGTTCTTTGCAGAAGCCATTATACAAGGCTCTCCAGCAGCCAGCTTCTCCAACCTCCCCAGTTTCAGCACTGCAGTCTCCCAAGAATTCAGCCCCTCAGGAGTAACAAGTAACAAATAGTAACAAGGCCACCCCAAGTGCAACAGTGAGCAGTAGTAAAGTTTAATCTACTGAGTTCCTTAAAACTATACTGCCAGAGTGAAATTATGGCGGCAATGCTAGGGGAACAAAGGGGTCTTGCAAAATATTTATTAAGGGAGGGCCAATCCTTTAAGATCTTTATCTGCCAGCTATCGCTGGGGCCCTTTAAGAGCATGGGTGCACTTAACAATAGTTCCAGTTAATCTGCATGCAGCATAGGTACAGTATAGACTCAGCACAGGTGCAAGGTAGATGTGGTCCGGTATAATGAGCTATAGGGTTAGTATAGGTGCATTCTAGGTTTGGAATAAGTGCAGTATAGAGCACAGTATGGCTGAGGTATGGCTTGGGTACACTTAAGCTGGTCATACATAGATAGAAATTTGACAGAGAACAAATCAGCGCAATAAAACAACCCCTGTTGACATAAAAGCAGCTGAACACCAAAGGTCAACTTTCAATTCCCTGAGACAAAAATGTAAAAAACAATAGTGCAGCAATAAAATCACATAAAATAAATCATCAAAATGAAAACGAACTTTCAAATCCCTGAGACTCCTGCTGGCTACGTGGTGTCATGTGAATCGGTTTCCGTGTTGCGTGACGCCGCGGTGGGCTGGATGATAGGATGTGCCGTCACCATGGTGATCCTTAACACATTATTTAAAGCAGGCCAATACGTCACTTCCGTATCTGCTGATGAAGTCCCTCCCATAGGGATGTAACGCGTACGGACGGAAGTTACGTGACGTCACCCGCAGCTATCGTCGCTTGTGTTTCATATGCTGTACACACTTGGCACTTGGTTTTAAGTGCCCGTTTTGTAAGTTTTTAAATTTATTCATCCTATCATTAAACATTGTTTCTGCGGAGAGCACTATGTATTGCTTTTTATTCGCATGATCTAATGCTATGGAATTTGTGATGCTGATGGTTACCACCACTCAAATGAAGGATTACTTTGGACGTGTTACCTGGTATACTCCCTGTGTGGGAAAGTGTGTCTGACCCTCCATAATCAAAGGGTCCATTCTGTGAGGTGAACAGCCATTTCATCCATTGGTGGAGGTTTTTACCCACAAAGTCACTTGCATGATTTATCGGCTCACTACTGAAGATCTCACTGATTGCTCTTCATTATTAATATATGGACGTTTTTCATTCTGATGGTTTATTTTATGTGATTTTATTATTTTAGCACTGCACTATTGTTTTTTACATAGATCGAAATTTAGCTGGTTCAGCAGGGCCCGGCCAAGATTCGAACAATCTTTGGGAAGGCTAATTATACCCAAGTCGATCGATGGATTGTCAGAATATTTACATGTGATTACTTCCAGTAGCTATAGCTGCTAGCAGTAATCATTGTGTATCACACTATCGCTGTGGGAGGCATTCCCCCGATTGTGTTGATGGGGAAATCAAGTGATTTTCCTTGCTTCCACCCGTGGTGGAAAGGAAATCAAACCGAATCATCTATGGGCTGCTTTAGTGTCCTGCTCCTAGTGGCTCAGTCCCTGATAGCAGTATCAGTAATGGGCGAATAGCCCTCTCACCAGTCCCAGGGATGCTGTATTGGCCTCTCGCTGTAGAAGGGACGGCCCCCCCTTGGTCTCATCCTGAAAGCTCCCGGTGATCAGCAGTGGGAAGCAGAGGGTAAGTGGACACTCCAGGCTCCCTGCGGCAGCAGTGTAGGTGCTGTGATGTGGGCGGTGTTGCACTGGCCTGGGTGCCCTCAGTCTCAGATCTCTGCTGGCATGCCCCTACACAACAAGCATATTTTTCTGCTTTTAACACATCAACTTCAAGGCCAATATGTTCACTTGCTGCCTAATATATCCCACCGACTTTCAGATGCCATTGTAACGAGATGATCAATGTTATTCATTTTACCTGTCAGTGGTCATAAAGTTATGGCTGATCGGTGTATACCCAAAGCCACTTCTCACTGTTCTGCAAGCACACCAGAATACACTTTTCACGAAAAAAAAAACCCAAAATAAACAATCCACCAGCTAAAAGTGAAGATAAACTACAGAATAAGGTAATTAATGGCGTTGGTGACAGTTTTATACATTGGCGATCAATAGCGAGTGTTCAGTGTTTATAGTTCAGCCTGAATGATGCAACTCGAGGACAAACGGTTGAGATCAAATCCAATAAAAACGTCTGAATTTGGCTTTAAAGCAGAGAAAACCGCCGTCTTCTTCAATGTCAATAAATGACATCACATTTTTAATAAATGAAATCAATGCATAATATCGAAGAAACAAAAGTTATTACCTCTATGCTTTGATATTTAACTTTGCACAGAAACGGCTGAAGAGAATTTTCTTCTAATCAATTTCAGTAAAGGTCACCCGGTGTCACCGAAACAGCTTACTCATTCACTTGCTGTGCTCATCCTGTGTCAGTCGGTAGGTATGGGGAAGGAAAATAATGTGAAAGCATGTGGAGAACACAGTAAAAGATGAGAAAAGCATAAGGGAAAATATGCTGAAAGGTTGTAGTAAAGCACTGAAGTGTCACTAATGGATATCCTTATTCTCCAAGTATACTGTTCTCCATACACAGTCACTACATAGTGGCCCTGTTATCTATTTTTCATTAAATTGTTCCTTACAGTGTTTCTCTGCCTCGTTGTAATGCCCTCTGTGAGCTCCCTTACCTCTCCTTTTACCCCTCATATTTGCTTGCCTGGGAGCGAGCAGATCACATTTGTCATAGTCATATGCACTGCTCTATGGCCCATAGGGGTCTCCAAACATTCTAAAGAAAGGGCCAGTTTACAGTCCATTAGATTTTAGGGGGGGGGCAGACTGTGGCCAGTGGAACTAGAAAATGTCCTGGCTTTAAAGTAAAGAAGGCCCTAATTTTGGTATTAGCGGGAGAAACAGTGCTCCCATTGTTGCCGCCACAGGGAGGAATAGTGCCCCCATCGTTGGTGTCAGTGGGAGGAATGCCCCATCGTTGGTGTCAGTGGGAGGAGGAGTGCCCCATCGTTGGTGTCAGTGGGAGGAGGAGTGCCCCATCGTTGGTGTCAGTGGGAGGAGGAGTGCCCCATCATTGGTGTCAGTGAAAGGAGAAGTGCCCCATCATTGGTGTCAATGAAAGGAGGAGTGCCCCATTCTTGGTGTCAGTGGGAAGAGGAGTGCCCCATCGTTGGTGTCAGTGAGAGGAGTTTCCCATCTTTGGCGTCAGTGGGAGGAATAGTGCCCCCCATTGTTGCCGTCAGTGGGAGGAATAGTGCCACATTGTTGCCGTCAGTGGGAGGAATAGTGCCCCATCGTTACCGTCAGTGGGAGGAGGGGTGCCCCATCGTTACCGTCAGTGGGAGGAGGGGTGCCCCATCGTTGCCGTCAGTGGGAGGAGGAGTGCCCCATCGTTGGTGTCAGTGGAAGGAGGAGTGCCCCATCGTTGGTGTCAGTGGAAGGAGGAGTGCCCCATCGTTGGTGTCAGTGGAAGGAGGAGTGCCCCATCGTTGGTGTCAGTGGAAGGAGGAGTGCCCCATCGTTGGTGTCAGTGGGAGGAGGAGTGCCCCATCGTTGGTGTCAGTGGGAGGAGGAGTGCCCCATCGTTGGTGTCAGTGGGAGGAGGAGTGCCCCATCGTTGGTGTCAGTGGGAGGAGGAGTGCCCCATCGTTGGTGTCAGTGGGAGGAGGAGTGCCCCATCGTTGGTGTCAGTGGGAGGAGGAGTGCCCCATCGTTGGTGTCAGTGGGAGGAGGAGTGCCCCATCGTTGGTGTCAGTGGGAGGAGGAGTGCCCCATCGTTGGTGTCAGTGGGAGGAGGAGTGCCCCATCGTTGGTGTCAGTGGGAGGAGGAGTGCCCCATCGTTGGTGTCAGTGGGAGGAGGAGTGCCCCATCGTTGGTGTCAGTGGGAGGAGGAGTGCCCCATCGTTGGTGTCAGTGGGAGGAGTGCCCCATCGTTGGTGTCAGTGGGAGGAGGAGTGCCCCATCGTTGGTGTCAGTGGGAGGAGGAGTGCCCCATCGTTGGTGTCAGTGGGAGGAGGAGTGCCCCATCGTTGGTGTCAGTGGGAGGAGGAGTGCCCCATCGTTGGTGTCAGTGGGAGGAGGAGTGCCCCATCGTTGGTGTCAGTGGGAGGAGGAGTGCCCCATCGTTGGTGTCAGTGGGAGGAGGAGTGCCCCATCGTTGGTGTCAGTGGGAGGAGGAGTGCCCCATCGTTGGTGTCAGTGGGAGGAGGAGTGCCCCATCGTTGGTGTCAGTGGGAGGAGGAGTGCCCCATCGTTGGTGTCAGTGGGAGGAGGAGTGCCCCATCGTTGGTGTCAGTGGGAGGAGGAGTGCCCCATCGTTGGTGTCAGTGGGAGGAGGAGTGCCCCATCGTTGGTGTCAGTGGGAGGAGGAGTGCCCCATCGTTGGTGTCAGTGGGAGGAGGAGTGCCCCATCGTTGGTGTCAGTGGGAGGAGGAGTGCCCCATCGTTGGTGTCAGTGGGAGGAGGAGTGCCCCATCGTTGGTGTCAGTGGGAGGAGGAGTGCCCCATCGTTGGTGTCAGTGAGAGGAGGAGTGCCCCATCCTTGGTGTCAGTGGGAGGAGGAGTGCCCCCATCGTTGGTGTCAGTGGAAGGAGGAGTGCCCCATCGTTGGTGTCAGTGGAAGGAGGAGTGCCCCATCGTTGGTGTCAGTGGAAGGAGGAGTGCCCCATCGTTGGTGTCAGTGGAAGGAGGAGTGCCCCATCGTTGGTGTCAGTGGAAGGAGGAGTGCCCCATCGTTGGTGTCAGTGGAAGGAGGAGTGCCCCATCGTTGGTGTCAGTGGAAGGAGGAGTGCCCCATCGTTGGTGTCAGTGGAAGGAGGAGTGCCCCATCGTTGGTGTCAGTGGGAGGAGGAGTGCCCCATCGTTGGTGTCAGTGGGAGGAGGAGTGCCCCATCGTTGGTGTCAGTGGGAGGAGGAGTGCCCCATCGTTGGTGTCAGTGGGAGGAGGAGTGCCCCATCGTTGGTGTCAGTGGGAGGAGGAGTGCCCCATCGTTGGTGTCAGTGGGAGGAGGAGTGCCCCATCGTTGGTGTCAGTGGGAGGAGGAGTGCCCCATCGTTGGTGTCAGTGGGAGGAGGAGTGCCCCATCGTTGGTGTCAGTGGGAGGAGGAGTGCCCCATCGTTGGTGTCAGTGGGAGGAGGAGTGCCCCATCGTTGGTGTCAGTGGGAGGAGGAGTGCCCCATCGTTGGTGTCAGTGGGAGGAGGAGTGCCCCATCGTTGGTGTCAGTGGGAGGAGGAGTGCCCCATCGTTGGTGTCAGTGGGAGGAGGAGTGCCCCATCGTTGGTGTCAGTGGGAGGAGGAGTGCCCCATCGTTGGTGTCAGTGGGAGGAGGAGTGCCCCATCGTTGGTGTCAGTGGGAGGAGGAGTGCCCCATCGTTGGTGTCAGTGGGAGGAGGAGTGCCCCATCGTTGGTGTCAGTGGGAGGAGGAGTGCCCCATCGTTGGTGTCAGTGGGAGGAGGAGTGCCCCATCGTTGGTGTCAGTGGGAGGAGGAGTGCCCCATCGTTGGTGTCAGTGGGAGGAGGAGTGCCCCATCGTTGGTGTCAGTGGGAGGAGGAGTGCCCCATCGTTGGTGTCAGTGGGAGGAGGAGTGCCCCATCGTTGGTGTCAGTGGGAGGAGGAGTGCCCCATCGTTGGTGTCAGTGGGAGGAGGAGTGCCCCATCGTTGGTGTCAGTGGGAGGAGGAGTGCCCCATCGTTGGTGTCAGTGGGAGGAGGAGTGCCCCATCGTTGGTGTCAGTGGGAGGAGGAGTGCCCCATCGTTGGTGTCAGTGGGAGGAGGAGTGCCCCATCGTTGGTGTCAGTGGGAGGAGGAGTGCCCCATCGTTGGTGTCAGTGGGAGGAGGAGTGCCCCATCGTTGGTGTCAGTGGGAGGAGGAGTGCCCCATCGTTGGTGTCAGTGGGAGGAGGAGTGCCCCATCGTTGGTGTCAGTGGGAGGAGGAGTGCCCCATCGTTGGTGTCAGTGGGAGGAGGAGTGCCCCATCGTTGGTGTCAGTGGGAGGAGGAGTGCCCCATCGTTGGTGTCAGTGGGAGGAGGAGTGCCCCATCGTTGGTGTCAGTGGGAGGAGGAGTGCCCCATCGTTGGTGTCAGTGGGAGGAGGAGTGCCCCATCGTTGGTGTCAGTGGGAGGAGGAGTGCCCCATCGTTGGTGTCAGTGGGAGGAGGAGTGCCCCATCGTTGGTGTCAGTGGGAGGAGGAGTGCCCCATCGTTGGTGTCAGTGGGAGGAGGAGTGCCCCATCGTTGGTGTCAGTGGGAGGAGGAGTGCCCCATCGTTGGTGTCAGTGGGAGGAGGAGTGCCCCATCGTTGGTGTCAGTGGGAGGAGGAGTGCCCCATCGTTGGTGTCAGTGAAAGGAGGAGTGCCCCATCCTTGGTGTCAGTGGGAGGAGTGCCCCATACTTGGTGTCAGTGAGAGGAATTTCCCATCATTGGTGTCAGTGGGAGGAGGAGTGCCCCATCGTTGGTGTCAGTGGGAGGAGGAGTGCCCCATCCTTGGTGTCAGTGGGAGGAGTGCCCCATACTTGGTGTCAGTGAGAGGAATTTCCCATCATTGGTGTCAGTGGGAGGAGGAGTGCCCCCATCGTTGGTGTCAGTGGAAGGAATAGTGCTCCATTGTTGACATCAATGTGGGAAATAGTGCCCTGCTGTTGATGTCATTGCCTGAAATTATTACACCATTGTTGGTGTCAGTGGGAGGGATAGTGTCTTGCATCAGTGAAAGGAAAAGTGCCACAAGGCCGGATAAAGGCAAGCCAAGGGCCACATCTGGCCCCCCAGGCCACAGTTTGGAGACCACTGCCCTAGACTTTACTAAAAAGGCAAATATTCCTGAGCGGCCACCTCTCTGCCCTCGCTACCTAGTAGCCCCTGGTAAAGTTATCCATATTTTTTTTAACCTGTCCTACATTGTCTCCAGAGATTTTCTACTTCATTAATATCCGTCGACAATTGAGCCTTCCAGTGTGAGTTGGCTTTATTGGGAAAACACGATGATGCTCCGAGACCTCATCACTCTAAAACGTTGATTTCTTATCTTTTTTATTATGCTAAGAAATTCTTTGTAAATGGAACTCATTTATCTCTCCTACTGTGTCATAAATAAATAGGAAGTGCCCAAAGAAGTCCATCAAGGTTTGGCAGCCTTGGACGACTCACCAGGACGGATCTCAGAAGGACTGTTCTGTCCCCAGTCTTATTTCTATGGCTCTTCCGCCACTTTTTCTTTTTGCTTTGGTTTTATTTCGCCTTTTTTTGGAGGGGGTTTATTGTGTGTGGGACTGTGCAATTTAGCTTATGTAGCCCCTTATTTTGTATTGTGGTGCACTGCTATTGTTCTACACCATGACCATGCCAGTCTGGTTGTTGTTAGATAATTGTATCTATTTTTTTATATGTCTTAATAAAGACTTCCTTCTTGGTAAAGAAAAAAAAATTAGTTTTGGATGGTCTGATCCTGTTAAATTTTTTTTTCGTAACCGATAAATGGATTTTAATGTTTACAGCCACATTCCTGTCGCAAATCACTGCAGAATTGCAATATATTTCTCCCCACTGACAGTGAATCTGAAATCTGACTGTTCGACAAGAAAAACTGTGGAAGGATGCGAAGGGAAGACAGCATTCTCCGAATCGTAAAACTTAAGACAATAAATAACTGGGAAGATAGAATTGATGGTCCTCAGGCATGGCTGGGGTTCCTGATACACACATTGATTACCGCTCACAATTCTTTTAGTTGCCGATGTTTAATTCAAAGCAGGAATCCAAGAAACCTGCAAAAATATCTACAGAATGTCTTGCATTAGAGACATATCACAAACTCCGAGTCTTGGGATTAGCTATATACTTTAAAATGATGGCCTCTGCTCACAAAGCGGCCATCTTCCTTGTGTATATATAAGACCGATACACTTTAAAGATCTTCTTCACAGTTTCCCAGAGCATTATTTGTTTGTAAATAGCCATATGGCATTGCTCACAATAACTAAGAAAAAAATAATTCAGTGATGTACCTCCATCCCTTAATAATTTGATATACAGCTCCTGAGACAGATATCCTTGGTGGCTTCCACCCTGAAGTACTTTTATATTTCTACGCTGATCTGAGTCTTTCTCTAACAGTCGCCATTACGGGTTGACATGTTTTCTTTAATAGGCGCCATGATGGGCTGATATTACCCCTTTGGTGAACATACAGTATATGCAATCTCATTACTTCCTTACAATTGATTTTCTTTATTTATAGATACTCTGTCAATAGCATACACTCCTGATGAAGTGAAAGAATAGAACGAGTCCAGAAATGGGCAACAAAAATGGTGAAAGGTCCGAGGAATAAAACATATCAGGAGAAACTTCAACTTAATATGTACAGTGACAGTCTAAAAGGAAAGAAGGGAAAGGGACGACACGATTGAGACGTGTGAATACATCAAGGGGGTGAATAAAGTTTAGGTAGGGAAGTACTTTCAATAAGACGCGAAGATCAAGAATACGGGGAGATGACCTACAACTAGCGAGAGGAAAGTTCAAAACTAATCTCATGCCGCGTACACACGACCGGACTTTCCGGCAGTAAAGGTCAGACGGAACGAATCCGTCGGACATTCCGATTGTGTGTGGGCTTCATCGGACCTTTTCTGTCGAAAAATCTGACGGACCTTAGAAATAGTACATGTTTTAAATCTTTCCAACGGACTCGATTCCTATCGAAAACAACGTTCGTCTGTATGCTAGTCCGATGGAGCGAAAATGACGCAAGGGCAGCTATTGGCTACTAGCTATTGAACTTCTTTTTCTAGTCCGGTCGTACGTCATCACGTTCAAAACGATCGGACTTTGGTGGGATCGTGTGTAGGCAAATCCGTTTAGTCGGAGCTCCGTTGAAAAGTCCTTTGGAGTTCAGTCCGACGAGAAGTCCGCTCGTGTGTACGCGGCATGAGAAGGTGTTTTTTTTTAAAGAATAATCAATGCTTGGAATAGACTTACAGCAGCGGTAGTGAGACAGGCAACAGTAAGTGGATTCAAACATGCTAGGGACAAACAGATCTACAGTATGCTCAGAATAAAAAAAGAAAAAAAATGTAAAAAACAAACACACTTAATGGACCACTTGGTCTTTTTTTTTCTGCTGTCACTATTCTGTGTTTCTATGAATATTCACGAAATGTACTGAGATTTGTGATGCTTCCTTATGGCCATGGGAATTATGTTAATGTATTTAGCAAAAATAAAGTGCTGCGCTATATATGCATATTAGATATAAACGTATCCCTATGATTTGGTGCATACATAAATAAAATACTATAACCAAACCTAAAATGAAGGCATCCTATTGAACGTGTCTCAAATATCCACAGAGTGACGCGTGAGTCACTAAACATATGTAGTGCAAACAGCAAAGAAAGAAATCAGTCCTCTCAAATGTCCTCCAAAAAACATGAACCACTGTTGTATAAAGTGTGGGGAAAAAAAAAAAAATCGGCAAAAATATTTTACCAAAGGAAAAGAAGGCCACCACAGAATGTGTCCACCTCAATGTGCACTAAATTTCCTTACCAGATGTATATATCTACTGCACATTGAGGTGGACACTACCTGGTGGTCTTCTTTTCCTTTGGTGGAAGATTATTGGCTTTTTTTCACACCTTATACAACAGTGGTTCATGTTTTTTTTGGGGAGACATTTGAGTGACCGATTTCTCTCTTCGCTGTTTGCACTGCATATATTTAGTGGCTCATATGCCACCCTTTGTGGATATTTGAGAGGACACCTTTAAGAGGATTCCTTTCGTTTTGTATTTTATGCCTTGGTTATAGTGTTTTATTTATGTATGCGCTAAATCTCAAGGATATGTTTATATTTAATATGCGCATATAGCACTGCACTTTATTGGTATATTTGGAGTTTATTTGTGCCGACAGCTTGTTTGTGGTTATTCAGAAACGCAGAGGTCTCCTTACATATAACAAAGTATTTTTTATAAGTAACGAAATGGGATAGATATGGAACTGTAATGATGAACCTGCCATGACACTACCTTGTATGTCCAGCATATTAATACCAGAAAAATTGTCTGTGCTTGTTAAAAGATATCCTATTTTTTGTTTATTGATAAAAGGCTATTTTATTTAGTTGTTGATGGTATAGCTTGTTTCAAGTTCCACGGGCAGTTGAATATTTTGCTTGTAAGGGGAAAATGTTCTTCCTTTAATGGTATTGCCATAACTCTGAGGCCCTATGCACACTGGCCATTTTGCTCCTGGTGTTTAGCTGTTGATGGAGGGTGCAGGAGCCCTGTCCGGGGGCCAGCATCCTGAAAAAATACATGAGAGTCTGACAACTGGGGCGGCTGGATGAGGCTGGACAGTATACCTAGCAAGAGGTTTCTTCTTGCTCAGTTTTCTCACCACAAACACCGTGAGCGTGCATGGTCAGTTATACTCAAAACAGCAGCTCCTCGATCCACAGCTGTTCACGTCTTACAAAGGCATAATGTCCTTGAGCAATTCACGCATGCACTTAAATGTCTCTGGTGAGGACCAGATTCTGCTTTGAACTAGCCCAGGGAGTCAGCTGGCAGGCCCCAAATGCTGCCAAGGGCGATGTCAGTCCTGCTTCCAAGAGCCACAAGTAAACTTTAGAAAATGAAATAAGTAAATTTAAGAAAAGTTATTGACATCAGCAACCAATATCTATCCCTTCAATCTCTTAACCCAGAGAAAAAAGACCTGAAATTACACAAAAATCTCAACTTTTTCTGTAAAAGCCAAGCTTGAATGTGCCCCTACAGCCTCCCTTTCTCAAGTCGTCTTCCAGGACGGCACCCTGAGAGATGACTGGTCCTCCTGACAGGAAACACAATCAAGAAAGAGGTTAAAAACCCCGCCCCTCCCTGCACTCCTCAGTTTTTTGATTGTGTTTCCCCACAGCGAAACAGTTTGTTTTTTTCTTATAAACCTAAGGCCGTGGGCTGGAAGTCTCCCCCTGGGAACCAGACTGCAGGTTTTTGGAAAACCTTTGGGTCTGGTAGGGCTTGCCCTTCCCGGGGGGTTCGTTTCCCCTATTTCTCAGGGGGGCAATGAAGAGCTCCCCATGAGAACTGGAGGACCCTGGGCACTGTGAGTCTCCAGAACTCCAGGGACCATTTTCCTGCTCCCCCCTCTCCTTACCTGTCGGTTTTTGGAGAAGATTTGCCAGTTCTGCAATTTGCTGCAAAATGCAGGTGTTTGCTGAGTTTCCTGGCCGCCTAAGCGCCGGCGGCTGTGTGGGTGTCCGGCGCCATTTTGCGGTGGATCTTTCCGGAGGAAATGACGTCACGGCGGCCCGGACACTAGAGCACGAATGCCCGAGACCTCGGCAAGATGGCGGCGACGTTCGGAGCGCCATGAGGAGCCTGAAGCAGCACAGGGACTACAGGTACCAGCTGGGCAGGACCCTTTGTATATAAAGGGGGGTAGTTCCGGGCGGCAGAGGCAGTAGCACAACAGGCAAGGAGCAGGCGTCCATTACTCACTGACTGCAATGGAGCAGGAGGAGTCTGCAGCTATTGTGGAGGCCACCGGGGGTGAGTCTACCAGGCTGGAGGAGATAAGGGAGAGGGTGGCCCTCTAGCCTTAACCACATAAGGGATCTCTGTTTTATTGTTACTAGCTAAACGGGCTTCTTGTTTTTGCAGACACAGAAACCCAGAGTGTTGCCAGTAGACCGAGACCCAAAAATCCTTCCCGAACTAAGAGGTGTGGGTACTGCAATGACAAACTAGCTGCAGAGCACACCAAGCCGTCCTGTTATAAATGCATCCACAAATTGTCAGGGAAGGAGACTTCAGAAGTTATGAGGGATTTTCTCTCAGTACAATCTGAAATGCTGTCCACACTTAAAGCCTTTCAGGCTAGCCTCAATACTAGCGGGATAGCAGAGAAGGCTCATCCTCCCAGGACAGTGCCTTTTCTAGTGTGAGACAGGTAAGCACCATTCCGCAGAAACCGCCATCTTCTCAGGATTCGGAGGAGGAGGTGGAGGAGGTGGAAGACCCCTGCCGTAGTCTCCTTGAAGAAGGGGAAGACGCAGAGGATAGCCAGGAGGAGGAGAGACGCTCCAGACCAGGCCGACATATCTTCTCTACGGATGATATGAAGGGCCTCCTAGGAGCTATTTATGCTTCTGAGGAGATCCAGGAGCCAGAGGCACAGACTTCTGTACAGGATAGGCTGTATCAGGGGTTGTCTAAAGCTCAGTCCAAAGTATTACCTATCCACCAGTCTCTGAAAGACATTGTTCTAAGAGAGTGGAAGGAGCCAGAAAATAAACTTCAGAAGTTTAAAACCTGGAAACGCAGGTGTCCGTTTAAGGAAGAAGAGCAGGAGAAGTTTTTCAAACTTCCCAAACTGGATGAACCTCTGGCCCAGGTGTCTAAACAATCTGACCTGTCTTTTGAAGATGCAGGTAACATTCGGGACCAAATGGACCGTAGGTCAGAAACCCTTTTACGCAGGGCCTGGGAGGCCAATGCGGCTACATTAAGTCCGGCTTTAGCTTCAGCTTGTATAGCTAGAAATACTAACATGTGGCTTAATAAATTGACAGATCATGTGGCGAGTACTTCCAAGTCCAAGGATCTTTTGGATTCCCTGGAGGTAATTGGTAAGGCGGTAGCCTTTCTTGCAGATGCTGCAGTGGAGTCGGTGCGGACTTCAGCTAAGACAGCAGCTCTTCTCAATTCTGCCAGAAGAGCCATATGGGTTAAGACCTGGGATGGGGACTATACCTCTAAATCTAGGTTATGCGGCCTTCCTTTTGAGGGGTCTCTCCTGTTTGGTACAGGACTGGACCAGACCCTCTCCAGATCTACGGAGATGGGAAAGAAATTTCCGGTTAAACCTAAGAAGGCCAAGAAATTTTTTCGAGGCCCCCAGGTTAACAACCGGTTTAAGGACCGTAAGGAAGGAAAGAAATGGGGTATTGGAAAAGCCAAACAGAAGGGAGCTCTCCTTTTCTCCGGCTCCAAAATCGCAGACAAGGATTTTAAGTGGCGCCAGCACCAGAGTGGGTGGGAGGCTAGCACAATTTATCCCTCAGTGGGAGCAGATAGCCCGGAGCCCTCTGGTATTTCAATGGATAAGGGAAGGCTACAGGCTAGAGTTTGCCTCCAGGCCTCCGCAGACATTTATACTGACCTTTCTACCCAGAGAAAAACCAAAGGCCATAGGACTCATGGAAAATATCGAGCAGTTGACGAGTCAGAGAGTCATTCTCCCAGTTCCGGCGGATCAGCAAGGAAAGGGTTTCTATTCCCACGTCTTTGTTGTTCCCAAACCGTCCGGGAAATTCAGGTTAATCCTGAATCTAAAGAAATTAAATACCTTCCTGCGATACAAAAGATTTCGCATGGAATCGGTCTACACGGTCAGAAAGCTTCTGTTAAAGGAAGTTTTTATGGCCACCATAGACCTGAAGGATGCATATCTGCATATTCCCATTCTACCACAACACCAGGTATTCCTTCGCTTTGCTATTCGCACAGATCTGGGTACCCAGCACTGGCAGTTCCAGGCCCTACCCTTCGGGCTGGGGGCCAGCCCAAGGGTATTTACAAAGATCCTTGCAGAGGTCATCTCCTACCTACACCTTCAGGGGATCTCTCTGATACCGTATCTAGACGACCTGTTGGTCTACAACCTTTCCAGGGAGTCCCTTCTCCTGGATCTGGACAAGGTAATATCCACCTTGGAGTCCCTGGGATGGTTGATAAGTCACGAGAAATCCTCCCTGATTCCCTTCTCAGACCAAGCTCTACCTGGGCCTGTGGGTGGACTCGGTAAGGCAGAAACTGATCCTCCCACAGGAGAAAATAGAAGCACTGATGGCTTCAGTGTCTTCAGTCCGACACCAGAAGGTAGTGTCCAGAAGAGTGATCATGAGGATTCTAGGTCTCCTGACTTCATGTATCCCGGCAGTACCTTGGGCCCAGCTCCACTCAAGACCCCTGCAAAACTTCCTTCTATCCTCATGGGATGGAAAAAAGGAATCCCTGGATACTCTGGTGGCCATCCCTCAGGAAATAAGAAATTCCTTGCTTTGGTGGCTCAACCCCCAAAGGTTGGGGGCAGGTCATCTTTGGTCCCAGCTCCAGCCGGTCAGAATAACGACCGATGCAAGCTCGTGGGGATGGGGGGCCCATCTAGAAGAACTGCAAGCTCAGTGTGTGTGGGATACACGACAGAGAACTGCGTCTTCCAATTTCTGGGAATTGTTGGCTGTCAGGGAGGCTCTAATAGCCTTCGAGAGCAGGATCAAGGGGAGAGAAGTTCAGATCCTCTCCGACAATTCCACGACAGTGGCCTTTCTGAACCGTCAGGGGGGTACACGGTCGCTCTCCCTAATGAACTTGACACAGGAGATTCTAGAATGGGCGGAGCGAAGGATACCGTCCATTTCCGCGGTGCACATAAGGGGAGTTTTCAACGTGAAGGCAGATTTCCTCAGTCGTCAGACAGTACAACAGGGAGAATGGGAGCTGAACCCCGAAGTTTTCTCCATGGTCTGTCAACAGCTAGGTACACCGGAGATAGATCTCTTTGCCTGCAGGGAAAACAGGAGAGTCAAGAGATACTTTTCCCTCTGCAGGGAACGGGGGTCCGAGGGGGTGGACGCATTAGCTCAGGAGTGGGATTTCAGTCTGGCTTATGCTTTTCCTCCCTTAGCTCTGATTCCAAGAATCCTTCAAAGACTGAGTCGGGCCAGGGGCAATTTGATCTTGATTGCCCCCTGGTGGCCCAAAAGGTCCTGGTTTCCCACTTTGCGGAACTGGCCGTTTTTACCTCCCGTTCAGCTTCCAGAACGTCAGGATCTTCTGCTTCAAGGCCCTCTTTATCATCCGAACCCCGGTTTGTTCAGGTTGACAGCCTGGCTGTTGAAAGGGAGAGCCTGCGCAACAAGGGGTGTTCAGAGAGAGTGATTGACACCCTGTTACTGAGTAGAAAGCCGGTAACGAGGAGCATTTATGCTAGAGTCTGGGGGGCTTTCTCCCGTTGGTGTGAAGTGAGGAAAGTTCCCCAGAAAGAAATTCCAGTTATTTTAGACTTCCTACAAGAGGGAGTAGACCGAGGTTTAGCCACCAAGACTCTGAAGGTTCAGGTGGCGGCTTTGTCTAGTTTTTTGGATGTTAAACTAGCTCTAGATCCTTTAATTAAGAGGTTCTTGTCGGCTAGAGAGAGACTTTCCCCGGTGCAAATGAAGGAATTTCCACCATGGGATTTATCTTTAGTCTTGGAAGCCCTGACCAGGGCACCTTTTGAGCCGTTGGCTCAAACTTCAGTTAGACTGATTTCTTTTAAAACCGCCTTCCTTCTGGCTGTCACTACAGCCAGAAGGGTAGGTGATTTGCATGCGCTTTCTATGAAGGAGCCCTTTTTCCGCCTGTTAGAAGACAGAATTATTCTCAGGCAGGACCCTTTGTACCTTCCCAAGGTGGCTTCACGCTTCCATAGGTCTCAAGAGATTATTTTACCCTCCTTCTGTCTCAATCCACAGAACGAGAAGGAAAGGGCCTTCCATACGTTAGATGTCAGGAGATGTCTGTTACTTTACCTAGAAAAAGTTAAAGAGTTTAGGAAAACTCAGCATCTGTTGGTCAATTTTTGTGGAGTTCGGAGAGGCGAACAGGCCTCTAGAACGACCATTGCTAGATGGATTAGACAGGCTATTACCATAGCTTATGAGCATTCAGGTCAGACGGCTCCATCTAATCTTAAAGCTCACTCTACAAGGTCTCTGGCAACCTCTTGGGCAGAAAGAGCCGGAGCATCGGTAGATCAAATTTGTAAGGCAGCAACGTGGTCAAGCCAGAACACGTTCCTGAAACATTACAGAGTGGAACTGCTGTCACCCCAGGACCTGGCCTTCGGCAGGAAGGTCCTGCAAGCGGTTGTCCCGCCCTAAGGTAGGCCTGAGCTACTTGCTCTTCTCTCAGGGTGCGGTCCTGGAAGACGACTTGAGAAAATGACCAGTTACACTTACCGGTAATGGTGTTTCTGGGAAGTCTTCCAGGACGGCAGGCCTACTTCCCACCCGGTCTGTATTTTTATATAGTGGTACATTGGAGGTGTTTTTGTTTCACTTTCATGCACTGGTGTGGGTCAATACTTTTGCACAACTGAGGAGTGCAGGGAGGGGCGGGGGTTTTAACCTCTTTCTTGATTGTGTTTCCTGTCAGGAGGACCAGTCATCTCTCAGGGTGCCGTCCTGGAAGACTTCCCAGAAACACCGTTAGCGGTAAGTGTAACTGGTCATTTTTCTGTGAAAGTCAGCCTCAGAGACCAAAAGGGTGACTTGGAGGCAGCAGAGGGCAAGTTCGAACTCACTTATTACAGGAAAAGTAAAAGTAAAGATCTACACAAAACTTCAACGTTCCATATCTCTCAATCTAATGATCATATTGGCATGCAGTTTTCACAGTAGGTACATCTTGCTTACGTTTTTTCCATCATATGCTCAATCTGTGTTTCCCAGAAAACTGAAGAAATTTAGCAAATAATAATAATAATAATGCACATAAATGATGAATTAATTCAGTTTAATTGAATATTATAAAGGTTTTAAGAAAATAAAAAAGCTTTATATGTAAAAACCACATATGTCAAGGGGATCTTGAGATAAAGTCATCAAACCCATTGGGTAGTTGGTATAAACTGGATTCATAACTGGTACATATCTGCATGACCTGATTTAAGTTACAGCTTCTTCTAAAGTCATTATTTTACTTTTTGATATAGTGCGAGGTTTTAGAACCCTTGTCAGTTTTTTTTT
This sequence comes from Lithobates septentrionalis, assembly GCA_037952835.1. Taxonomy (NCBI): domain Eukaryota; kingdom Metazoa; phylum Chordata; class Amphibia; order Anura; family Ranidae; genus Lithobates; species Lithobates septentrionalis. The sequence continues at coordinate 359,211 of JBBDGP010002659.1, read as the reverse complement.
TTTTTTTAGTGCCGTCTATGACCTCACTGGGAATATTCGCCCTTTCTATTTCTGCTGGTAATTGTTTTTACAAAGACAGAAAATGGTTTTGAGTAGTCACCAGAACAAGAATAGGCAGGAAACCATTTAATGGGGACAACAGTTCCGGTGACAGCTGTCTAAGGCTAGGTTCACACCTAAGCGGTTTCAGTTTTGCAAAAGCACACTACTATGGGTCACGTATAGATCTGTGCTTTTTCAACTGATGTGTTTTTTGGAAAGGGTCGCCTGACTTTTTTTGTACGCAGATTGTGTTTACGGTTCCATAGTCTTCAATGGAAATGCAGCAGGAATGCGTGAAAAATGAAGTGCTTGCGCTTTTGATGGATTTCTGCTGCATTTTTGCTGGTTTCTCCTGTATGACAAAACACACCCCAAAAAACACATAAAAAACACGCCAAAAACATGTTTTAAAAAAAAACACAAAACCACCGGGATTGGGAAAATGCATCAACCGCAAATTGCAAAGGTATGAACCTAGCCTAAGATGGAACCTCCCTCACTTTGGATGGATATTTGGATTCCCTTTTTCTTGTGTCTGCAGAACCCCAGGGAAGAGATATCTCCCCAAAGTGACACATAAGAGAAAAAAAAAAAAAAAAAAAAACAGAATGGTTTTAACTATTCCCTATACTCTATGCAAAATCATTTAAAAAAAAAAAAGTTGGCTTTAGATCTACTTTAAATGGAAGAACATTTAAAAATACATATGGCAAATTAAATCTAATTTTGACGTCCCATCACACATAGCAGTTTCCATGACTTTCGCTATTACTTCGTTCCTTGGCAACGCCATACACAGGTCAGTGATTTTAACGTGTTCTAAATAAAGACATGGCATTCAGCACAAGAATAGCTCTTCACTTTCATCCATGTTAATAGCAGTACTTATTGTAACGTCTCTTCCAAAGGGCTATATCTACCACACATATGCAGGTGTTGGAGGTCCTATCTTGTAGGGCGAGTTGAATGATTGAAGTAAAACTGGCTGTGGACATTTGGTTGCAGGAAAGGCATGATTTAACCAACTTACTGTTGTTTTTTCTGGTACATATTCTAACCAGATCTGACTGGAGCCAACCATATCAGGTAATGTCCAACCTAAGTCTAGGACAGCCTTTTTCGACAAGGGCACCTTGAGGTTTCTTCAGGGATATCTTAGCAAAATGCCTAAAAATGTATAAAAAAATTGTATACAAGCCAGCAGGCGATTCAAGCCTGCCTTTTAGTTACACAAAGCCACGGGTTTTTGTTCTGCACCATTGCGACTTTCTGGACACGGGCATCCTAACGACCAATGACGTCATGAGTTAAGAAGGAGGGTGTCTGTTGCCACCACAGCATCCTAGTTTGAACCTCCTGTGCCCCTCTCTCTCAACACTGGGGTGACATTAGCTGACTGATGGAGAGAAAGTGAGGGAGAAGAGAAACATTGGAATACTAATCAGTAGCAGTGTGCTAAAAAGGTATTTGCTTTTGAAGAATAAATCACCTCTAACTTTTGGTGTCCTCTGTGTGGATGTTGCTGCATTGTGTAAAGATATACAAATATTTTTTTACATTTTAAAATGGGGTGCCTCGAGACTGTCCATAATTTTAAAGGGTGCCTTGACTGAACAAATGGTTGAGAAACACTGGTCTAGGGTGATAACATTTACCTGTATAAAAGGTTACAACTACAGTAATAAATATGTGCTTTTACTTTTCATTTCATATTTAAGAAGGAAATTGTACTTAAAAGATAACTATATGCTCAAATGTCTATGGACAACTGACAATTGCACCTACATTACAGGCGTCTTTTTAGGACATCCCCTTCCACCGCCTCCTCTTTTGGGAAAGATTCTTGCAAGACTTTGGTGTGTGTCAGAGGGGAATTTGTGCCCACCCAGGCAAAAAGAGCATTTGTGAGGTCAGGTACTACTAAAGATGCCCAATGAAAGAGAAATTAATCCGGCAACCACAATGTCTCAAAAATAAAACATATACAATTTTATTAGATCCATCCATTAAAGGGAGTCAATACCTGTAATTACTGACACGTTTCAGCCTCTTACACAGGCCTTAGTCACTATTAGAAATGCACCAAAATTTCGGCAGCAGAAAATGGTGTTTGTGGCATTTTGCAGATGGAGAAAAGGGTGCTGAGAATGGTGTTGAAAACACACATGATTTTGCCATGATTTTACTGCGCTTACGGTGTGTTTTTCATAGGTCATGTGAGCTTTAAAAACCTAACACTGGAGCGTTATTGATGAGTTCTTGCTGCGTTTTTAATGCATTTCAACGGGGAGGTGGTGTGTCTTTTGGTATGGTTTTTTCTTTAACTGACCAAAAATGCAGCAAGCAAGATTTCTAACACCAAAACGGAAGCATAACGGACCAGTGTGAAGACTTACATAGAATGAGGGATGCATTTTTCTTGAGCTTTTCTTGCGCTAAAGGTGCCAATAATGGCAGACTATTTCATATTCATTGAAATTCATGATATTAATTTAAAAGTCGAAAATAATACAATTATATATAAAAAAATATATTTTTTTTAAACTCATTTTTGGTTACAGTTAAATGCATCCTGAATTTTCAGTTTCGGCACCAAAATTTCCATTCAGTGCACCTCTAGGTACTACTATTGGATAAGAAGACCTGGCTCGCGAAAGGGGGGTTCCAATTAACTCCAAAAGGTGTTTAGTAAGGTGGTTGTGCTCTGTATAGGTCACTTAAGGTCCTCCACACCAAACATGTCAAACCCATTTCCCCTGGTCAGCTTTGCATAGGTGCTGAGCAAGTTATTATCAAGCTCAGGCATTTCAATATGTAAAGGGATGGGAGAGTGAGTGTTGGTCCTATGTTCCAACTCTCACAAAAATGAAACTTTGGAAAACTCTGGAAGGACCATTAATGCCATGACACCTTTTTTCCTGACTACAGGTACACTTTAAAGCTAACTTGTTCTTTGCTCATCGGGGGGAAAGCTATGGGTTTAACTGCAACACAGTGGATAGATGGTTATCACTTTCACCTGGCAGCACTAGAGTTGTCAGTTCAAATCCCAATCATGGCACTACCTGCACGGAGTTTGCATGTTCTACTTGTAGGTTTCATCTGGGTGCTTCGGCTTCCTCCCACACTTTAAAGATATGCTGGTAGGACTCCTGTCTAAATTGGCCCTAGTATGTGCATGTATGAATGAGAGCTAGGGACCTTGGATTGTAAGCTCCTTGAGGGCAGGGACTGATGTGAATGTACAATATAGATATGAGAAGTGCTGCGTAAATTGACGGTGCTATATAAGTATCTGTGATTAAGGCTGCTTTCACACTGTAACAGCACCGCGTTAGCGGCAAAGCGTCGCTAGTTTTAGCGGCGCCTCTCAGTCGCTAGAGGGGCACTTTTAACCCCCGCTAACTGCCAAAGAAAGGGTTAAAACCACCCATGTTGCTGCGCTTTCCGAAGCGCTGCCCATGCATTCCAATGAGCAGGGGCGCTTTATACAGCGATCCAAAGCCACCCAAAGATGCCCCGAAGATACTTTTTGTAACGTCCCGCAAGCACACCGCCCCAGTGTGAAAGCACTCAGGCTTTCACACTAGGGTGGCATGGAAGGCGATTTTTAGTGATAAAACACCTGAAAAATGCCTTCAGTGTGAAAGTAGCCTAATAAACAAACTGGCAACTTTCCCAGCTACAAATACTGACCTTCTCCATGCTTTCCACCCCCTTAGTTTTGCTGCTTGGAGCAAACAAATGCTAGATCCTTCTAGGTACGGAGAACATGAGTCTCACAGCCCATATTACCACGTTGCACTATTTGTGCTTGGCATTTAACAAATCAAGCACCCAGCACTGTCACACCGGGGCAAAGATAGAGTCCTCATCCCTATTCAGACTCCTTTTAGCTAGCTGGAACCTGTGAGGGCAAAAGCACAAGTTCACCTCAAATACCTTTCCTCCCATTTCTAGGACTCATTGGCCTAACTTAGTTCTTAAGTCATTGTTTGCCGTGTTCCCAGCAATCAGATGTCTGTTTTTTAAAGCTTGTTAAATTTCATTAATAGTTTAATCCTAATGGCAGGTTTAGGTTAATCATGCATCATACTAAACTCTCCCTGTCTATAAGAAAATCTCTTTAATGATATGGATGGTTAAAAGGCAGTGGCTAGCACAAGCCACGTTCACACCTTTTCTTTTCAACCCCAGAGGTCAAGGGTCAAGAGGCATGGCTGAGCCACCCCACCAAAGTGTTCCAACTTAGGGTTAGGGTTTTCCCTTGAAGTACAAGGTTAGGACTCAGGAATTGGAATAGGGACCTGATCTAAAGGTCAACGGTCACAAGGCGTGTCCACAGAGGTCAAGGGTCAAGAGGCGTAGCTGACTCACCCCCAGCAAAGTATTCCGCCTACCCCAACTAAGGGGGGGAATGAGCAAGTCGGGGAAAACGATTTGCGCAAGCTTCGCCTTGAAGGTGTCTTTCCTTACTTTCATAAATTATTTTTCCTTACTATAGGACTCTTTCTATGGGCCTCAGCTGATCCTCTTTTGTGTCCCACAGTTAGAGAGCCCCTTCGATGATTTTTGGGCTTTATATTTATATCTTTTTTCCTTATACTGGGTCCCTGTAGGGTAATGGCGATTTCCTGTGGCCACTGTGTTGCTTTCAATGCTATTTTTAATTATATGGAGTGCGCTACAAGCGTCTGATTGCTGCAACTGTAAGTTTTGTATGTAATAGACTTTTCATGTTGCAATATTATCTGTGAATGATATGTATAGGCCTTGACTGTTTGTACTTATTTTATAGAGTTTATATATCCTATTTACCCCTGAGGAAGGAGCATCTATTGTAGACTCCAAAACGCGTCAGCTAAAGGATCAATCTCACTTACCATCTACTTCAACTATTTGCAGTATCCGTTATGGTTGATATCTACACTCCATGATCTATGTTTTTTCAATATATTTTGACCTTTTTCTATTCTATTGTTCTGAGACCTTATCTAAGTGCCGTTAAAGTCCTACAACAAGGGGAATTCCTTTCTTTCTATTTCTTTTCAACCCCTTTAAAAGATGCATTTGGCTGGGAACCACAACAAAGGATCAGCAATCAGGAAGTTTTTTACTGCACTACACCAAAACGAATACATATGAATGCACCTTGACCCCATGCCACCTTCTCCTGACATTTTAAGCGGTGCAGAAAGACGGAAGGCAGAGTTTCTGATCATGTGACTGCTGTGAATGGCTGTAGCAGCGGCCACAGGATCAGGTGCCCAGTCTGCTGGCTCCCAAATGTAAATGATGACCGGGAGCGGTCAATGGCAACTCAGCCATTGTGCAGAGTGCCCAGTGGACGTGCTTTCAGTGCAGAACAGTGGAGTCAGTTGACTCACATGTATACAACAGACATTGGGCCCACCTGTTGTGTGGACACATATACTATATTGTCAAAAGTATTGTGACACCTGCCTTTACATGAACATGAAATTTAATGGAATCCCAGTCTTAGTCCGTAGGGTTCAATATTGAGTTGGTCCACCCTTTGCAGCTATAACAGCTTCAACTCCTCTGGGAAGGCTGTCCACAGGGTTTAGGAGTGTGTCTAGGGGATTGTTTGACCATTTTTCCAGAAGCGCATTTGTGAGGTCAAGCACTGATATTGGACGAGAAGGCCTGGCTCAGTCTCCGCTCTAATTCATCCCAAAAGTGTTCTATCGGGTTGAGGTCAGGACTATGTGCAGGCCAGTCAAGTGTATGTGCGTTAAGCCTTTGGAAAGAGGTTAAGATTCACCTGTGCCCAGATCATGCACGTTAAAGTATTTGGATACAAAAGCATCCCTTTCCCCCCTTTCACTACAAAATCCTATTAGGATGAAGCTCTGCATGCCAATATGAAACTAACATTACATTAACATTTTTTGCCTATACTCACAATTCCTGGATGACCGTGGCCATGGTGGCGTAACCCTGGTCTCAGCTGCATCCTGGGAAGTTTCTGCCACATGTTCCAGGAGGCAGCTGTCTTTTTTACATCCTGAAATGCAATGCCATAATGTGCAAGTATGTATCGCATACAAGTTGTCGGAGCCGCAATTACGTTACTCGGGCGCATGCACACGGGAGTCACCGTTCACGACACAGGACTCTGAAGGAATGGCAGAGTATGTCGTTCCTTCAGAGCGCATGCGTCGGGGATGTCACCGGCTGCATCAAAAGTAAATATCTCCTAAACGGTGCATTTAGGAATGGTTTACTGTACCTATAGGTAAGCCTTACTATAGGCTTACCTATAGGTAAAAGTCATGCATGGGAGTTTACTCCCACTTTAAAAATATGTATGTAGTTAAGCTCCAGGTCACACCGGTGCGACTGGTCATGCAATTTGATAGTCAAATGGAAGCAGTCAAATTAGTGCCACTCCTACTCCATCGGAGTCACACTGATTTTGAAAGTAGTTCTTGCACTACTTTTTGCAAGTTTAGGTGCGACTTGCATAGACATCTGTGCATGAAGTTGCACAAAAGTCTTCCAAGTCGCACTGACCTGTGGCCAAGAAGTCGTACAATTTCAAAGCCGCATTAGGTGTGACAGAACTGTTAATGTCCATAGTCTAGGCACAGGTGCTCTGGACGGCCTGGGGAGGCCTGTAATGCACAGTGCTCTGGACAGTTTGAGAAAGCCTGTATTGCACACAGTGCTCTGGGACGGTCTGAAAAGGCTCATAATGCACACAGTGCTCTGGACGCTCAGAGGAGGCCTGTAAAGCACACAGTGCTCTGAACGCTCAGAGGAGGCCTGTAAAGCACACAGTGCTCTGAACGCTCAGAGGAGGCCTGTAAAGCACACAGTGCTCTGAACGCTCAGAGGAGGCCTGTAAAGCACACAGTGCTCTGGACGGTCTGAGGAGGCCTGTAAAGCACACAGTGCTCTGGACGGTCTGAGGAGGCCTGTAATGCACACAGTGCTCTGGACGGTCTGAGGAGGCCTGTAATTCACAGAGTGCGCTGGATGGTCTGAGGAGGCCTGTAATACACACAGTGCTCTGGACAGTCTGAAGAGGCCTGTAATGTACACAGTGCTCTGGATGGTCATCTGAGGAGGCCTGTAATGCACACAGTGCTCTGGATGGTCATCTGAGGAGGCCTGTAATGCACACAGTGCTCTGGATGGTCATCTGAGGAGGCCTGTAATGCACACAGTGCTCTGGATGGTCATGTGAGGAGGCCTGTAATAACACAGTGCTCTCTGGACGGTCTGAAATGCTGCACAGTGCTAGCACGCCATACCACTAAGTATGCTACGGTCACTAGCTTGCTTGCCGGGGGGGGGGGGGACACTCACAGGCGTTACAGACTGAACACTGAGGAAGGCAGAAGTTCACGTAGGTAAACGTCCCTCCCTCACATTTTCGTTCTGTTTTTGTTTGGCAACAAAAATTGGAATTGATTTTCATTTAGGTAACCAAATGAATACTGGTTAACAGTACCCTAGCACAGATCACAATCGCAGTGCAATAAATTTCACTACTTTTTCCATGTTTTCGGTGCAATTTGCAGCCCATTCATTTGAATCTCACCACACAGGAACTTGGCATGTGTTCCTGTGCTATCTTGGTACGAACTGGCCCTCATGGCAGGACAAAGCTTGTATTATATTTTAGGGTTTTTATGTGTTGTTTTTTTAATTAGGACTTTCATTACTCTTTTTCAAACTTGTCTAGTTAATTTTTTTTTTTTAATTTCCTCTTATAGTACTATGACAGAATAAGTACAGCAGAATTCATAGGCTACGGTCGTTCATTCTCAAGGGACAAAAATTAACACAGACAAAAAAGATTTTCGTTCATGACATATCTCACTTTTCTTCAATCTAATCTTTGGATAATATTGCTCAGTGTCTCAAACTGGTGAGGAGCGTGGAGTTGAGCAGACAGTCTTCAGCATGCAGCTCCCAAGCTAATAGTCTTTGTGGCGTACTATGTAATGAAAACATTTAAAAATAAGTGGTTTTATTATAAATCAGGCGTGAGGCATCACGTTACTCCCCCCCCCCCCCCCACCTCCTCATGGGAGGGAGACATGCTTACTGTATTTAAAAAAAAAAAAAACAAGAATTCAGAGGCCGATAATGTCTTTGCAAAACAGTTCCATGCCGCACAAATTGCAATTATAGCCCTGATTACAACAATTTCTGTGCAACAAAACCTCCTTTTATTCTGAACTGTACAGCAATTACTGTCGTCAATTAAAACAAGTTAAAAAAAAAAAATTAAATGGATGCCTGCCACCATAGCACAGATGCTTGAGTGAGCTGCTCATCGGATGACTCAGATCGCAGCAGAAATAGACTCGGTTCACACAGTTGCATGCTGCAAGTGTTGCTTACGCTGAGGCCTAGGCGGCCTACAGACCTCCAGACATGAAGACTCTACATTCCAGCCTAACTAGCAGGGTAGACTAAAACCTGCAACTCTTATCTCCCAACTTAAGGAGGATGATGAGAAAAGATAAGGAGGAGGGACAGAGTTTCTCAATCTTTCTTGAGTCAAGGCACCCTTTAAAATTACAGTTATATGCAAAAGTTTAGGAACCCCTGACAATTTCCATGATTGTCATTTATAAATATTTGGGTGTTTGGATCAGCAATTTCATTTTGATCTATCAAATAACTGAAGGACTCAGTAATATTTCAGTAGTGAAATGAGGTTTATTGGATTAACAGAAAATGTGCAATATGCATCAAAACGAAATTAGACAGGTGCATAAATTTGGGCACCCTTGTCATTTTGTCGATTTGAATACCTGTAACTACCGTATTTATCGGCGTATAACACGCACATTCATTTTAAGAGAGAAGTTTCAGGAAAAAAAATTAAATTTTAAATAAGGAACTTTGAAGTAAAATAAGGGTCAGTGCCCATCTGCAGCCTCACCATTGCCATCAATGCAGCCTGATCAATGCCCATCTGCAGCCTCACAAGTGCCATCAAAGCAGCAGCCTCACCATTACCTTCAATGCAGCAGCCTCGCCATTGCCATCAGTGCAGACTGATCGATGCCCATCTGCAGCCTAGAGGGGGACAGGGAGGGGGGCAGGACGAAGGCGAACAGATTACATACAGTAAGAATCTCCTATTATAGACGGAATAGTGGTCCAATGGTGGCCCAGGAGACGGGACTTCCTATTACAGAGGCCGCCAAGTAAACAGAAGATTCTCACTGTATGTAATCTGACACCGCTCGTCCTGTCCCCCTCTTTGTCCCCTCTGAGGCAGCTAAAATGGAAGTATTGGTGTATAACACGCACACGCTATTTGTACCCGATTTTCATGGTAAAAAAGTGAGTGTTATAGGCCAATAAATACAGTACTTAGCACTGATTAATTGGACCACCAAATTGGTTTGGTGAGCTCATTAAGCCTTGAACTTCATAGACAGGTGCATCCAATCATGAGAAAAGGTATTTAAGGTGGCCAATTGCAAGTTGTTCTTTGACTCTCCTCTGAAGGGTGGCAACATGGGGCCCTCAAAACAACTCTCAAACGACCTGAAAACAAAGATTGTTTTACATTATGGTTTAGGGGAAGGCTAAAAAAAGTTATCGCAGAAATTGAAGCTGTCAGTGGCCACTGCGAGGAACATAGTGAGGAAATGGAAGACCACAGGCACAGTTCTTGTTAAGGCCAGAAGTGGCAGGCCGCATAAAATATTGGAGAGGCGAAGGCGAACGATGGTGAGAACGGTTAAAAACAGCCCACGGACCACCTCCAAAGACCTACAACTTGCTGCAGATGGTGTCACTGTGCATCCTTCAACAATTCAGCGCACTTTGCACAGGGAGATGCTGTATGGGAGAGCGATGCGAAAGAAGCCTTTTCGGCACACACGCCACAAAGTCGCTTGAGGTATGCAAACATACATTTGGACAAGCCAGCTTAATTTTGCAATAAGGTGCTGTGGACTGATGAAAGAAAGATTGAGTTATTTGGTCATAACAAGGGGCGTTATGCATGGTGGCAAAAGAACACAGCATTCCAAGAAAAACACTCGCTACCCACAGTAAAATTTGGTGGAGGTTCCATCATGCTGTGGTGCTGTGTGGCCAGTGCCGGTACTGGGAATCTGGTTAAAGTTGAGGGTCGCATGGATTCCACTCAATATCAGCAGATTCTTGAGGATAATGTTGAGCAATCAGTCACAAAGTTGACGTTACGCTGGGACTGGATATTTCAACAAGACAACAACTCAAAACACTGCTAAAAATCTACTCGGGCATTTATGCAGAGGAACAAGTACAATGTTCTGGAATGGCCATCCCAGTCCCCAGACCTGAATATCATTGAACATCTGTGGGGTGATTTGAAGCGGGCTGTCCATGCCCGGCAACTATCAAACCTAACTGAACTGGAGATGTTTTGTAAGGAGGAATGGTCCAAAATACATTCATCCAGAATCCAGACATTCATTACAGGCTATAGGAAGCGTCTAGAGGCTGTTATTTCTGATAAAGTAGGCTCTACTAAATAGAGCCTGTTGGGGTGCCCAAATTTATGCACCTGTCTAATTTCGTTTTGATGCACATTGCACATTTTCTGTTAATCCAATAAACCACATTTCACTACTGAAATATTACTGTGCCCTTCAGTTATTTGATAGATCAAAATGAAATTGCTGATCCAAACGCCAAAATATTTATAAATGACAATCATGGCAATTGTCAGGGGTTCCTAAACTTTTGCATTCAACTGAATAGACAATCTCAAGGCACCCCATTCTAAAATGTAAAAAATTATTCTAATAGTTTTACATAATGCAACAGTATCCACACACGTAGGACACCCAACGTTAGAGGTGATTTATTCTTCCAAGACTATTACACTTTTGCACACTTGAACTGACCAGTATTCCAGTGTTTCTCCTCTCCCTCAGTTTCTCTCCATCACTCAGCTAAGGAGGACCTCAACAAAATAATGGGTTGGGCAACTACAAGGCAAATGAGGTTTAATGTTGAAAAAGGTCAAGTAATGCATTTGGGTGTTTGCAAGTTACTCGCGAGGGAGAGAACATCTGGGGGAATCCAAGATGCAAAAAGATCTGGGGGTCCTAGTAGATGACAGGCTCAGCTATGGCATGCAATGCCAAGCTGCTGCAAGCAAAGTCAGGAGAATATTAGCATGTATTAAAGTGGTTGTACACCCTGTACAACTACTTTTACCTACAGGTAAGCCTATATTAAGGCTTACCTGTAGGTGCTTGAAATATCTCCTAAACCTCCATGGTTTAGGAGATATTTACTAAAAAGCAGAGCGCCGATGTCATCGGCGCATGCACCCTTTAGAAAGGGCACATCGTGACTGGTAGCTCCCATTTGCATACGCTGGAGTGACGTCACGCGACTCTGGAGCTGGATTTCGCGGCCCCGGAAGGAAGAGGGGCGAAGATGGACGCTCCCTGCTAGTGGGGACAACGGAGACATCGCTGGCTTCTGTGTCAAGTAAGTGACACATAATGGGCTACTATGCGATGCATAGTAGCCCATTATGCTTTAATGGAAATAAAGAAGAAGCAAAACCCACCAGGGTTTACTTCTTCTTTAAAAAGGGGATAAAATCCAAAGATAACAAATGATAATTCTCCCGCTCTACAAGACTCTGGTCCGGCCGCACCTGGAGTATGCTGTCCAGTTCTGGGCTCCAGTCCTCAGGAAGGATGTGCTGGAACTGAAAAGAGTCCAGAGAAGGGCAACAAAGTTAATAAAGGGACTAGAGAACCTCAGTTATGGGGAAAGTCTACAAGCATTAATCTTATTCTCTCTGGAGAAAAGATGCCTGAGAGGAGATTGATAGCGATGTATACAAATACCTTACTGGGGAATCTAGCATGGGGAAAAAACTTTTCACTGGGAGAGAGTTTGAAAAAGACACGTAGCGATTCACTGAAGCTGGAATAGAAGCAGTTTAACATTAAACTGTGTAGAGGGTTCTTTACGGTCAAAGCAGTGAGGATTTGGAACTAATTCCACAAGCAGTGGTATGAGCAGGGAGTGTCACTAGTTTAAAAAAAAAACTTTTAGATGGGCATCTTAACGATCGCAACATACAGGGATATGGGATTTATTATTGACAAACACACAACAGGTTGAACTGTAGTCAACCTTACCAACCTTACCAATGTAAAAACACTTTAAGACCAGAACAATACAAGTGGACTGTGCCAGAACTTTAATGAACTCGTTTAACACAGTGCCTCTGCTGCAACAAAATCCCAACCAGTGTTGTCAACCCTGCCAAGTTCTCTGCTAAACTACAGAATATATCCCCCTTTCCTCATCTCCATAACCATAAAAGGGCAGTATTCTCTAACGACGCAGAAGAGAAATGAATTGTCAGCTCAAACAGGAATTTGGGATATCACAAGATTTCTGGAAGGATCAATAGGTGTTTTTGGAAATTGTGGCATTTCAAAGAGACCAGAGGGAAATATGAATGCAACCCAAGAATGTACTAAATTTTGTATTTATTGTTTTGCCTAGACATACACTTAAAGTAAATAGGCAAAGAATACACCCTTTCCATGCCCCATGTTACATGGACCATGAGGAATTAATATGGGAAAAAAAAAAAAAAGATTCGGAAAGCCCACAAGTCCTTTTTGCACCCCTCATTTTCCTTTATACTGGATTTTCAAAATAACAAATGCAATAATTTTGAGGTTGCATTAAAAGTTTAGTATAGCATAACAATTTTGATAGATAAATCAATTTTATAGAGGTCTGTACTTCAAACCAAAAAGAGGGACAATTGAAGAGGAACAGATGGTTCTGGTTCCAAAAGAGGGACAATCCTTAGAAATTAGAAACAACTGAGCAATATACTTATAGGGGTGGATTTATTAAAACTGGAGAGTGCAAAATTTGGTGCAGCTCTGCAAAGAAACCAATCAGCTTCCAGGTTTTTTTCTGTCAAAGCTTAACTGAACAAGCTGAAGTTAGCAGCTGATTGGCTACCATGCACATCTGCACCAGATTTTGCACTGTCCAGTTTTAGTAAATCAACCCCATAGTTCCAGGTACAGTATCTCACAAAAGTGCGTACACCCCTCAAATTTTTGCAAATATTTTATTATATTTTATTATATCTTTTCATGTGACAACACTGAAGAAATGACACTTTGCTACAATGTAAAGTAGTGAGTGTACAGCTTTTATAACAGTGTAAATTTGCTGTTCCCTCAAAATAACTCAACACACAGCCATTAATGTCTAAACTGCTGGCAACAAAAGTGAGTAAACCCCTAAATGAAAATGTCCAAATTGGGCCCAATTAGCCATTTTCCCTCCCCAGTGTCATGTGACTCGTTAGTGTTACAAGGTCTCAGGTGTGAATGGGGAGCAGGTGTGTTAAATTTAGTGTTATCGCTCTCACTCTCTCATATTGGTCACTGGAAGTTCAACATGACAACTCATGGCAAAAAACTCTCTGAGGATCTAAAAAAAAGAATTGTTGCTCTACATAAAGATGGCCTAGGCTATAAGAAGATTTCCAAGACCCTGAAACTGAGCTACAGCACAGTGGCCAAGACCATACAGCAGTTTAACAGGACAGGTTCGACTCAGAACAGACCTCGCCATGGTCGGACAAAGAAGTTGAGTGCACGTGCTCAGTGTCATATCCAGAGGTTGTCTTTGGGAAATAGACGTATGAGTGCTGCCAGCATTGCTGCAGAGGTTGAAGGGGTGGGGGTCAGCCTGTCAGTGCTCAGACCATACACCGCATATAGCATCAAATTGACCTGCATGGCTGTCGCAACAGAACACACCTCCAAGACGACCACTGCCTTGCTAAAGAAGCTGAGGGTAGAGGTGATGGACTGGCCAAGCATGTCTCCAGACCTAAACCCTATTGTGCCTCTGGAAGGTGGAGGAGCGCAAGATCTCTAACATCCACCAGCTCCATGATGTCGTCATGGAGGAGTGGAAGAGGATTCCATTGGCAACCTGTGAAGCTCAATAAAAAAAATAAAATAATGGTGGCCACACAAAATATTGACACTTTGAGCCCAATTTGGACATTTTCACTTAGGGGTGTACTCACTTTTGTTGGCAGCGGTTTAGACATTAAAGGCTGTAGTTTGAGTTATTTTGAGAGGACAGCAAATTTACACGGTTATACAAGCTGTACACTCACTACTTTACATTGTAGCAAAGTGTAATTTCTTTTGTTACATGAAAAGATATAATAAAATACTTACAAAAATAAGAGGGGTGTACTCATTGTATGAGATACTGTATATGGGATATACTGTACCTAGACAGCATTGACTAACTTTACTGAAAATAGGCCATTCCTGTGCTTCAGTATTAAAGAAAAAAAAATGCATTTTTTTCTGGTTACCCAACCAAAAAAATATGCGGACCCCAGATTGGCTTGGCCCTCCCCCCCCACTCCTTCGGCGGATAGCGTTGCTCGCCTTGGGACCGGAGTGCATCACACGTTCGTTGGGAAACCGGTGCTAAATCATTCGTAGACGACCTGGTTCTGGGTTTCATACATAGAGCAGCTACCTCGCTGCGATCACAGTTGGGATTCCCTAAATCTTATTCTTACTTGCATAGGAGAAATTATATGGGAGACAGCACTGCAGGACTATGACATCATCAATTGGCTTTGTACCGGCTATTGTAGTTAGCCAGAACTGGGAGTTCCCATCGAACCTCAAGAAATAAAGCAAAAGAGCAAGTTGTTCAACTTGTCAACAACCTTGCAACATTCAAATATCAGATCCAAGTTAATCCAGATGTACCAATAAAAAATAAGGAAACGTAAATCTTGAGAAAATGCTGTAAACGCTAAAACTCGGGGGGGGGGGGGGGGGTCAAACTGTTGGAGCTTGTAGTTCCTCAGCAGCAGTTTAAGCATGGTCAAAACCAGGAACGCCTCAAGTGCGTTAGCGTTGAATAATGAAAACACGTTTTCCCAATACTCATTAAAAAGCACCTGTTTTCCCCAGAATGCTTGCTCTGCTAGAAACGTGGAAAGTGTTTAGGCAGCAGGTTCCTGAAAACGGCAAGTCTGCAAAATTGTCATTACTCAAAATTAACTTCAAATTAATAAATACAGAAAGCCCAACAACAAAAAAAAAAAAACATTGTTGTGTTTCTTAAAGGGAATCTATGCTCAATTTGCTAAAATGCTGGTACTGATAAAAGAACAATTTCCATATTGCAGCTATTGAGTTTTCTGCGTCTTTAAGTGTAAAATTCAGTATTTATAAAGAATTGCAAACAATTTTATAATCTGTAAGTATTGACGCTGTGGTTTGCAAAGCTTTGATATTCATGCTCTCCTATGTTTGAAATACACAACTTTTGCTGGTTATCTTGTGAATTGCTGGTAATAAAATGATTTCAAAATTATTATTATTATTCGGTTTCTTTATGTGTGAAATACAATATTTATTTTAGATCAATAACTGACTAAATAAGGTTCATTTTGTACTCTGCGAGTGCACATAGGTCTGCGAGTGCAAATAGGTCTGCGAGTGCACATAGGTCTGCGAGTGCACATAGGTCTGCGAGTGCACATAGGTCTGCGAGTGCACATAGGTCTGCGAGTGCACATAGGTCTGCGAGTGCACATAGGTCTGCGAGTGCACATAGGTCTGCGAGTGCACATAGGTCTGCGAGTGCACATAGGTCTGCGAGCGCACATAGGTCTGCGAGTGGTCTGTGAGTGCATGTAAGTCTGCGAGTGCACGTAGTTCTGCGAGTGGTCTGTGAGTGCATGTAGGTCTGCGAGTGCACGTAGATCTGCAAGCTAGTTGTTAGATCATTTGGACAGGGTATAATCCCCAATCCTCATTAAATTTAATAGGTAGGATGCCCGGCGGGAGTGGAGAGGCGACTTGTTGTACATCTTGTGGCATGAATGCATTCCTTGATCATCCGATCAAGGGTGAATACTGCTGTGCAAAATGTAAGTGCATTGTTTCCCTGAAAGCCCAGGTTCTGAATCTGGGGAAGCAATGGTCAGCACTGAGAAGCCCCTCCATACTTAAGGAGAGCCAGGAATGTACACGGCAGGTGTCGGCTGAGGCCAGCACAGAGACGGGCGGAGACAAAGAGGTGCAGGCACTAGCAAAAAATAGATGAGTGACAGTCAGGAAGGGTAGAGGGGGAAGTGCCAGGGAGGCCGATCCAGGGCTGGAGCATCCCAATAAATACGCTCCATTGAGTGACATTGGTGAAACCAGTCAGGGACCATCACTGCTGGAGCTGAGGGACTCTCCTAGCTGCCGGGGGAAGAACTCCTCCAGTGAGAGTGGGGGGGGGGGGGGGAGTGAAGGGAAAGGAAAGACAGATTCTGGTGGTAGTGGGACTCAATTCTTAGAAGGACAGAGAGGTCAATCTGTAACAAAGACCTGAAGCGCCGAACAGTATGTTGTCTACCGGGCGCTCGGGTTCGGCACATCACGGATCTGGTGGACAGATTACTGGGAGAGGCTGGGAAAGACCCAGCTGTCATGGTGCATGTTTGCACCAATGACAAAGTCAGAGGCAGATGGAGTGTCCTAAAGAACGCTTTTAGGGACTTAGGAGCTAAATTGAGGAAAAGGACCTCCAAGGTAGTATTCTCAGGAATACTACCGGTACATCGAGCCACACCAGAAAGGCAAAGGGAGATTAGGGAAGTAAACAAGTGGCTGAAGAGCTGGTGTAGTAAGGAGGGGTTTGGGTTCCTGGAGGACTGGGCTGACTTCTCAGTCGATAACCGGTACTATAGAAGAGACGGACTGCACCTAAATGA
Organism: Lithobates septentrionalis; assembly: GCA_037952835.1. Classification (NCBI taxonomy): domain Eukaryota; kingdom Metazoa; phylum Chordata; class Amphibia; order Anura; family Ranidae; genus Lithobates; species Lithobates septentrionalis. The sequence goes on along the minus strand of JBBDGP010002659.1, from coordinate 342,371 downwards.
GGAGGGTGCAGATCAGCTGGGAATGAAGATGGCCAAAAAGTTAGAGGGGTTTTTAAACTAGGCAATGGGGGGGAGGGTCCAGAGGTAGCGATAGTCAGCCCGGAACATATTCCAGAGGGTAGTATTGGGGGCATAAGTGGTAGGTTGACCAAAGCACAAACCCAAGGTAAGTATAGTAGCAAGTTCTAGTTGCAATCTCGGAACACCCAATAAGAAGATAATATGCGACCGGTCTAAACTACGTGGCATGTTCACCAATGCCAGGAGCCTGGCGGACAGGATGGGTGAACTAGAGATGCTGTTGTATGAGGAGGATTTGGATTTTGTGGGAATTTCAGAGACCTGGTTCAACAGCTCTCATGATTGGCTGGCAAACATTCAAGGGTATACCCTTTATCGCAAGGATAGAGAGGGTAAAAAGGGGAGGGGTTTGCCTATATATCAAGAATAATGTACAAGTGAATGTGAGAGATGACATCACTAAGGGAGCTAGGGAGGAGGTGGAATCCTTATGGGTGGAGCTCCAAAGGGATGAAGCGAAGGGGAAAATAATACTGGAAGTATGCTATAGGCCCTCTAACCTGAGCAAGGAAGGGGAGACAGATCTCCTATCACAATTTGGATTAGCAGCAAGGATGGGAAGTGTTATCATAGCGGGGGATTTTAACTATCCAGACATAGACTTGGCGGAGGGAACCACACATTCATCTAAGGCTCGCCAGTTCCTAAATGTCTTGCAGGACATATTTATGGGTCAGATGGCAGACGCACCAAATAGAAATAAAGCGTTACTGGATCTACTGATTACCAACAATACAAACCTGATCACGGATGTGGAAATATGGGGCGATTTAGGTAACAGCGATCACAGGTCAATTGGCTTCAGTATAAATCACACAAATAGGAAACATAAGGGGAATACATAGACACTGAATTTCAAAAGAGCCAAACTAAACTACGAACCTTGCTAGAACTCATAAACTGGGATAAGATCTTAGGAACAAAGAACACGGAGGAGAGATGGGCTTGCTTTAAGAGCATATTAAATAAGGGCATTAGCCAATGCATCCCATTGGGTAATACATTTAAAAGAGCGAGCAAAAGTCCTGGGTGGCTTAACTCCAATGTAAAAATGCATATAAAAGCAAAGGAGAAGGCCTTCAAAAAATAGGAGGGTTGAGGGATCATCATCAGCATTCAGACTTTATAAAGAATGCAACAAGAAATGTAAGGGTGCAATAATGTTGGCTATGATAGAACATGAAAGACACATAGCGGAGGAGAGCAAAAAAAAAAATCCTAAGAAATTCTTTAAGTATGTAAACAGTAAAAAAGGGAGGACAGACCATATTGGCCCCATAAAGAATGAGGAAGGACATCTGGTTACAAAGGATGGGGAGATGGCAAAGGTATTGAATTGATTCTTCTCCTCAGTCTTCACGAGTGAATCGGGGGGCTTCAGTAACCAAAACGGCAGTGTTTATCCTCATGACACATCACAGGAAGCACCTCCATGGTTAACAGAGGACAGAATTAAAATTAGACTTGAGAAACTTAACATTAATAAATCACCAGGACCAGATGGCTTGCACCAGAGGGTACTTAGGGAACTCGGTCAAGTAATTGCCAGACCATTGTTCCTAATTTTTACTGACAGACTACTGACTGGAAGGGTACCAGCTGATTGGAGAAAAGCCAAAGTAGCACCAATATTTAAAAAGGGCCCAAAATACATCCCTGGGAATTACAGACCAGTTAACCTAACATCAATAGTATGTAAACTCTTGGAGAGGATAATAAGGGACTGTATACAAGATTTTAGTAATGAGAACGGTATCATTAGCAGTAATCAGCATGGATTCATAAAGAATCATTCTTGCCAAACCAATCTATTGACCTTCTATGAGGAGGTGAGTTGCCATCTAGATAAAGGAAGGCCAGTAGACGTGGTGTATCTGGATTTTGCAAAAGCATTTGACACAGTTCCCAAAAACGTTTACTGTACAAAACAAGGTCCGTTGGCATGGAACATAGGGTGAGTACATGGATTGAAAACTGGCTACAAGGGCGAGTTCAGAGGGTGGTGATAAATGGGGAGTACTCGGAATGGTCAGGGGTGGGTAGTGGGGTCCCCCAGTTCTGTGCTGGGACCAATCCTATTTAATTTGTTCATAAACAACCTGGAGGATAGGGTAAACAGGTCAATCTCTGTATTTGCAGACGATACTAAGCTAAGCAGGGTAATAACTTATCCGCAGGATGTGGAAACCTTGCAAAAAGATTTGAACAAATGAATGGGGTGGGCAACTACATGGCAAATGAGGTTTAACCACTTGCTTACTGGGCACTTAAACCCCCCTCCTGTCCAGACCAATTTTCAGCTTTTAGCGCTGTTGCACTTTGAATGACAATTACGCGGTCATACAACACTGTACCCAAATGCAATTTTTATCATATTTTTTCCCACAAATAGAACTTTCTTTTGATGGTATTTGATCACCTCTGCGGTTTTTAGTTTTTGTTAAAAAAATTAAAAAAGACAGAATTTTTTATTTTAAATTATTTTTTTTTTATATTTTGTTATAAAATTTTGCAAACAGGTAATTTTTCTCCTTCATTGATGTACGCTGATGAGGCGGCACTGATGGGCACCGATGGGTGGCAGTGATGGGCACTGATAGGGGGCAGTGATGGGCACTGATAGGGGGCAGTGATGGGCACTGATTGCTTAAACTGATGGCAGCACTGCTAGGTGGCACTGATTGGCACCACTGGTGGGCATTGATAGGTGGCACTGCTGATCACTGGCAGGTGGCAATGACAGATGGCACTGGCAGACACAGATGAGGCATATGTGGCTCCTTCCTCTTCGGGACCGATGTCCCTTTGACATAAGCCGGTGATCGGCTTTTTTTTCCTCCTCGCACTGTCAGCGTAAGGAGAAAACGAAACCGATCACCGAGCTTTTGTTTACATCATGTGATCAGCTGTCATTGGCTGACAGCTGATCACATGGTAAGGGGCCGGGACCGGCCCCTTACTCGGATCTGTGATCATCTGAGTCTCCATGACTCGGTGATCACAGCGCGCGCACCGCGCGTCCCTGCAGGGTGCGCGCGGTGCACGTGCACAGGGGAGGACGTCCCATGACAGCCTCCCGGAAATTGGCTATGGCCGTCATTCGGCTATGGCCCGGACCTCAAGTGGTTAATGTAGAAAAATTTGTAAAATAATGCATTTGGGTGGCAAAAACATGAATGCAATCTATACACTGGGGGGAGAACCTCTGGGGGAATCTAGGATGGAAAGGGACCTGGGGGTCCTAGTAGATGATAGGCTCAGAAATGGAATGCAATGCCAAGCTGCTGCTAACAAAGCAAACAGAATATTGGCATGCATTAAAAAGGGGATCAACTCCAGAGATAAAACGATAATTCTCCCGCTCTACAAGACTCTGGTCCGGCCGCACCTACAGTATGCTGTCCAGTTCTGGGCACCAGTCCTCAGGAAGGATTTACTGGAAATGGAGCAAGTACAAAGAAGGGCAACAAAGCTAATAAAGGATCTGGAGGTAATTAGTTATTAGCAAAGGTTGCGAGCACTGAACTTATTCTTTCTGGAGAAGAGACGCTTGAGAGGGGATATGATTTCAATATACAAATATCATAATGGTGACCCCACAATAGGGATAAAACTTTTTTGCAGAAGGGAGTTTAACAAGACTCTCATTAAAATTAGAAGAAAAGAGGTTTAACCTTAAACTACGTAGAGGGTTCTTTACTGTAAGAGCGGCAAGGATGTGGAATTCCCTTCCACAGGTGGTGGTCTCAGCGTGGAGCATCGATATTTTCAAGAAACTATTAGATAAGCACCTGAACGACAGCAACATACAGGGATATACAATGTAATACTGACATATAATCACACACATGGGTTGGACTTGATGGACGTGTGTCTTTTTTCAACCTCACCTACTATGTAACTAAGTTCCTTTATCTCTTCCATAGTTCCCCTCTGGTGCCTCCAGCTTCCTTTTTTAACAAACTACGGGGAATTGTCTCATCATTCGTGTGGAATGTGAGGACCCCACGGTTGGCCATCATTACGATACAGTTCCCTCTCACCCAGGGGGGCCTGTCCCTACCTAACTTTCAGGCTCATTTCTGGGCAGAGGTCCGGGTAACAGTAAGGTGGTGGTTCTCCCAGCCTAAAGATACTTTACGGTTACTCTGGAGACGGCCATCATGGAGTCGTACTACCTCCTTAGTATCCTGGTATTCAGGGGAGCAAAATCCCACCCCAGAATTACAGATTTGATGCGTACCATTATTTCGGCGTGGCACAGGGTGAGGGCCTGTTATAGCTCTCTGAAGACGTACTCCCCATATATTCCCCTTTGGGGTAATCCAAATCTCCCACATCTGAAGTACCCGACCCGCAAGTTTGGGCATCAAGAGGGATAGTGAATCTTAAACATGTTGTTTCAGGTGGCAAGCTGCACCCTGGAGGTGGTGGAGGTTGTTCCACTACTACCAGCTTCGCCACACATTTCATAAGCAGTTCCCACCCTAGAATCTGACCCTGTTGAAGGATTGCTTATTGCTAAGGTGATAGACAAGCCTCTATCTTTCCTGTACTTACGCCTATCCATACCCCCTACTAATAAATTAGAAAAGACCTTTGACAAGATTTTGAGTTCGTTTTTGGCTGAACTTCTAATTTAACTATTAATTTGCTACATTCTTTTCCCATTTTTATTCTCCTTTCAGGTATCTCATGGTCCGGAATGTTAAACTATTATTTTGGGTGTTAAGGAACATTGGCAATCTTCTGCGGAAGATGTTGGATGGTTTACGATTTAATGTAATTTGCAATGTACACTACATTAATTCTGGTCCTCCAAGTGATACACAGACGGCTAATTGTACAACTATTCTTTTTTATACTCTGTTCAAAATAATTAAATAAAAAATTATTGCAAAAGAAAACGTTCAACCTAGCATCCTACTCCTGCAGGTGGTACGTTACCCAGTAGTAATGATCTACAGCAGAGCTGTGTCTTCCAATGAACAAAAGAGAACTTCTTAGATCAAAAAGCTTTCTAAAACAACATTTCTCTGATTTTTTGGTACAAGTCATACTTAAAAAAAGATACAAATTATACTGTGTACAGTATTTGGGTGATGAAGAAGGGTTTCCAATACGACTGGAAAGTTGTTGCATAAAGCTGGCCTTACACTGGTATTATACAAGACTGATAAATGAATATCCCACTGCGGCAATTTTATTTTACACAGCCAGCCCAAACTGTTATGCCCCGTACACATGGTTGGACATTGATCCGACATTCCGACAACAAAATCCTAGGATTTTTTTCCGACGGATGTTGGCTCAAACTTGTCTTGCATACACACGGTCACACAAAGTTGACGGAAAATCCGATCATTCTGAACGCGGTGACGTAAAACACGTACGTCGGGACTATAAACGGGGGAGTAGCCAATAGCTTTCATCTCTTTATTTATTCTGAGCATGCGTGGCACTTTGTGCATTGGATCTGTGTACATACGATCGGAATTTCCGACAACGGATTTTGTTGTCGGAAAATTTTATAGCCTGCTCTCAAACTTTGTGTGTCGTCAAATCCGATGGAAAATGTGTGATGGAGCCCATACACGGTCGGAATTTCCGACAACAAGGTCCTAGCACACATTTTCTGTCGGAAAATCCGACCGTGTGTACAGGGCATTAGGCCTAAAATTTTCCAGCAGACTCCTTTGACAAAAGTCAATGGAACAATTGACTTTTGTCAAACCGATTGGGGCTGCTGGCCAGCTTACCCAAAACCAAAAAGTAAAAGTTCTGTCTAGAGCCTGATAACCAGCCATACCAACTAAAAAGAAAAAAAAAAAAAAAAAAAAACTCTCAGAAGCCAAACTTAAAGAAAATACAATTATTCACAAAATGAATTTCAATTAGGAGTTTGAATGATGAATAAATGAAAAGGGACAAAGACAATGTAATGTAAATTCTTAATAATATGTAAAAAATTATTAAAATATTACTGAGCTTCCAGCAGAGAAGAAAGAATTGCACTACTTGCCTCATCAGCGATCATACACCTACAGAGGAAAAGAAAAAAAAAAATTAGATGTTAATATAAATCGTGCATTTTTTTCCTTTCCCACATGAAAAACAATATGTTAATTCGAAGATCTGCTCAAACACATGTTACGCATTTGCTCTGGTGCTAAATAAAATCTATATATAAATAAAACCAACAGGGTCTTAAATGAAAACCAATCAATCCAATTTGTGCAATTTACTGCATCTGATTAATGTGAATCATTTAAGGGCAACACAAAAGGAACCGAGGTGTGTAACGGGAATAGGAGTGAATTTCCCCAGTTAACCAGAAAGGATTTAAAGGGAAACTACCATGCATGCTTAGTTAGCACACACTGTGCGGGCTATAAGTAATTTTTCCAAATATTAAATGTTTGTTGTGTACTACTTTAAAAGGATGAGTTCACTTAAAAAAAAAATTATAATAAAAATAATAATGGCACGTTTTTTGGTGGGTAAGATACAAAAAAAACATGCACTTATTATTTTTCTTAGGAGCCTGCAGAGCATTGCATCCATGATCAACAGATTGTGGGTGCAATACCAGGCTCTCACTAAAGCGGTTTGCTTGTACCTCCCATCCGGGCAGACAGTTACTGGAGAGCAGGAAAACTCAATGAACTACAGGAGCGCTCACCAGTGCCCTCACAGTTCATTGAGAACTACAAGTAGTGTGCTGCAATGGATTACAGTACTTGTAGTTCATTCATTCACCCTGGTATGTGGGCAGAGCCCTGCACGGCACGCTGTCGCCGGGGAAATTGGTGGTGCAGGAGGAGGGTGCAACATGTTCAGAAAGGTGAACTTATCTCTTTAAACACACTACAGCAGTCTCTCACTTAGAGTTCCTCTAGAGGTTGGTACAGCTTCCTTTGGCTGTGGCTGATTGACCTCCCATATGAGGGGACAAGCAACGTTTTCGGGACGATCACCACTTGGCAAAGCCAGCAGCATAACACCAATTATCTTTTCTGTCTGTAAGGAAGGTATTCTGACCACCACTATAAGGGTTGAATGCTTCCTTCTGACAATCAATTTAAGGGGCATTTTTGGCATTGCAACGAAGTGGTTATAGCATGGGTTCCCCAAGACATGAAAATTATTTTAGGGGTTCCTCTGGAGTAAAAAGTTTGAGAATGGCTGCACTCCAGTCCCCCTTTGTAAAAGGCAAAGAGAAAACCACAAAGTTAACGGAACAAAAGTCAACTTCAAAATCACTGCACTACTTTATCAAGTGAACCTTGAGGCGCCATTCAAACCTAGAAAGTCCCCCTTCTGAAAATACTGGATCCCAGGCTGTGTCAAACTTTAGAATGTTTCAGTCACAGTCCCAGAACAGGAATGATGTAAATGAGTGTCAGAAAAGGGTCATCTCTATACTTGCTCCTGGTCATGTCAAAGTATAGGAATGAAATCCAGGGAACTAGCATTCTCAAAGGAGAGTTCAGTAACGGCAGCCCCATTATTTTTTTATAACAGTCTCCCATTCATTTAATGTCTGAGAAAACATTGCATTATATACAAGGTACACATTTCTGCTTAAAAAAAAAAGAATAAAAAAAAAAAGTGCCCCTTTAAAGCTAAGCCAAGGCAACCAACAAGAAGCTCTAGCCCACAGGGAGCAACAACTAAGAAGCTGGCATGAAGGACGCAGTAGTACTCCAGAGCTTCCTTCTCTAGGACAGAGTTCTCCAAATTTCCTAAACAAAGGGCCAATTTACGGACCATCAGACTTTAGGGGGCCAGACTGGCCAGTGGGAGCAGATAATGACCCAGCATCAGTGGGAGTAAGCAATGTCCCAAGCTTGGTGGTTAATTTGGGAGCAAAGAAAATAAAGAAAATAAAAAAGTGCCTGTGGACAGTGGATTGGTGGCCCACCATTGGGATTGGTGGACCATCATTGGTATGGGAGTATTGTTGCCCAATCATTTATATCAGTGGGAGCAATTATATCCCATATTTGGTGTTAGTGGAAAGAATGATTCCCCATCGTTGGTGTCAGAGAGAGCAACAATGCTTTATAGATGGTGTTCACAGGCTTAATAGTGCCCCACTGTTATACATAGATACAGGGACCAGGCAGCTCAGAATTTATTAATGTAACAACCCGGCACAGTTTGTCACCCAATGAAACTATTGACTGTGTCTGTAATATCCCACTCTATGGACGCATTGATTGCACAAGCATAATAACAATAAGTTTAAGTGAAACTGTGACCGATCTATGCTAGTGTTGTATTTGAGTGTTGCCTTCCCTGTGCACTAAATTAATAAAATTTTATATTAAAAAAAAAAAAAAAAAAAAAATAGTGCCCCACTGTTGGTGTCAGCGGAAGGAAAAGTGCCTCGTATCAGCGGGAGCAATAGCACCTCATATCATAAGGAGTAACAGGACAGGATAAAGACAAGGATAAGGCCATATTCAGCCCGCAATCCACAGTTTGGAGAACACTGTTCTAGGAGATTGGCAAATTACCTAGGTGTATTTTTATATCGCCTCTTCACCACCTGTCAAGCGTCACTGAAAAGCAATCCTAACTTGGACTTTTCAGCTTTTCATAGGCACAGCAATTTAGCCGCACATGTAAAACATAATCCTTATATACTTTTTTTTTTTTTTTTAACTAGAGTTTCTAAACCCTTTTTAATGTCACTTCAAGGTTTTAGACTTACATAAAGAACACCTACGATCAGGGGGGTCCTCCCTGGTGGCTCAGTCAGATACACCCCCCACCACCACCACAATCAGTTCTTTTACCAGCTTTCAGAGCTTCTTGGCGGCCTTCTTCAACCACCTTAGGAAAATAAAACTTTTCCTTACCAGGACTGTGCCTACATGAGACAGCCATCTTTGCTCAGCCATTCTACAGCAAACCACAATAAGGGCAACTCCAGTAAAAACCTTTGTTCTCATTACTACATAAAATAGGTTTTAACCTTTCCCTAATCTATTCAATACTAATTAATTTTAAGGGACTATGACATTTAATGGGCTATAAAACAAGAGAGTTTTCATGCCAACTGGGATAGATAGTCACAGAGATAATAAACTACATCATAAATACCAGTGTTCCAAGGGTTGACCAATCATTTCACATGTGCATCTCTGGATTTTTCTGGTGGTGTCTAATTTTGGCTGGGACATATTCCTTTCAGCTCTCCAGGAAACGTCTCTCAAGGAATCTTTTTTTACCTACATATCTATTTATATAGTATACACAGTATATAGCAATGTTGCCTTTCTGCCTGAACAGTAAAGTCGCCTTCTGCTTGAACTGGGAAAAAAAAAAAACACATAACCCAGTGCTGGCCCTCTCAGAATCAGCTATTGTTTTAAAGCTTAAACAGGAAATTGAAGTTAGGTTCTGTTCCCACTTGTGCATTCTGTTAATATCACGTTTTTCATGCAAAAAGCAAGGTCCATAAAGACATGGATGAGCGAATTGGGGGTGGAAGAACTTGACTGGCCTGTCCTCAACCCGATAGAACACCTTTAGGATGAATTAAAGTGGAGACTGCAAGCCAGGCCTTCTTATCCACATCAGTGCCTGACCTCACAAATGCACTTCTGGAAGAATGGTCAAACATTCCTATAGACACACTCCTAAACCTTGTGGACAGTCTTCCCAGAAGAGTTGAAGCTGTTATAGCTGCAAAGGGTGGGCCAACCCAATATTGACCCCTACGGACTAAGACTGGGGTTCCATTAAAGTTTGTGTGTGTGTAAAGGCAGGCGTCCCAATTTTTTGGGTAATATAGCGTACGTTTCCATCTATTTACTATTGACAGCAGTCAAAAGATTAAAAATAGTTAAAAGAAAAGTATGGCTAAAGCCCGCTGTCGGCTGATGTCACAGAGCTGGTCCAGGCTCTGCAGGGATCCAGAACTTCAAGTTCGGGATCCACCCAGATGCCTGACTGAGAGCAGGCTCAGTCTCCCAACACACTGTTGGGAACCATAGCCAGTTGCTATCCCACACTTCTCTTTTATTGTTCTGAAATATGGTACGCATGTCTACATGCTGGCCTGTTCTTTTCTCTTAAATAAACATACAAAAAAAAGTTAATGTTGGCTGAGTGTTTAAATCGGCTTTAATACAAGGTCTATTTGGATGTACAGTGGGGACGGAAAGTATTCAGACCCCCTTAAATTTTTCACTCTTTGTTATATTGCAGCCATTTGCTAAAATCATTTAAGTTCATTTTTTTTTCTCATTAATGTACACACAGCACCCCATATTGACAGAAAAACACAGAATTGTTGACATTTTTGCAGATTTATTAAAAAAGAAAAACTGAAATATCACATGGTCCTAAGTATTCAGACCCTTTGCTGTGACACTCATATATTTAACTCAGGTGCTGTCCATTTCTTCTGATCATTCTTGAGATGGTTCTACGCCTTCATTTGAGTCCAGCTGTGTTTGATTATACTGATTGGACTTGATTAGGAAAGCCACACGCCTGTCTATATAAGACCTTACAGCTCACAGTGCATGTCAGAGCAAATGAGAATCTTGAGGTCAAAGGAACTGCCTGAAGAGCTCAGAGACAGAATTGTGGCAAGGCACAGATCTGGCCAAAGGTTACAAAAAAAATTTCTGCTGCACTTAAGGTTCCTAAGAGCACAGTGGCCTCCATAATTCTTAAATGGAAGACGTTTGGGATGACCAGAACCCTTCCTAGAGCTGTCCATCCGGCCAAACTGAGCTATCGGGGGAGAAGAGCCTTGCTGAGAGAGGTAAAGAAGAACCCAAAGTTCACTGTGGCTGAGCTCCAGAGATGCAGTCAGGAGATGGGAGAAAGTTGTAGAAAGTCAACCATCACTGCAGCCCTCCACCAGTCGGGACTTTATGGCAGAGTGGCCCGACGGAAGCCTCTCCTCAGTGCAAGACACATGAAAGCCCGCATTGAGTTTGCTAAAAAAACACCCGAAGGACTCCAAGATGGTGAGAAATAAGATTCTCTGGTCTGATGAGACCAAGATAGAACTTTTTGGCCTTAATTCTAAGCGGTATGTGTGGAGAAAACCAGGCACTGCTCATCAACTGTCCAATACAGTCCCAACAGTGAAGCATGGTGGTGGCAGCATCATGCTGTGGGGGTGTTTTTCAGCTGCAGGGACAGGACGACTGGTTGCAATCGAGGGAAAGATGAATGCGGCCAAATACAGGGATATCCTGGACGAAAACCTTCTTCAGAGTTCTCAGGACCTCAGACTGGGCCGGAAGGTTTAAAGTGTAGGTAAATCCACCTATCGTTTTTAGCCAAGGAAGCTGCCATCTTTGCCTCTGTTTAATCTACTACTGCCATGAAGCTGCACATGTGATCAGTTATGACACCAGCCATTGGATGGTTTGACAATTTGGTTGAGAGCACAACCAATGGGAGTGTTACATTTCTGGCATGTGCTGGAAATGAAGCTGTTTTATGGATGGGTTTACTTCCGCTTTAACTTCCAACAAGACAATGACCCTAAAATAACGAAGGAGTAGCTTCACAACAACTCCGTGACTGTTCCTGAATGGCCCAGCCAGAGCCCTGGCTTAAACCCAATTGAGCATCTCTGGAGAGACCTAAAAATGGCTGTCCACCAACGTTTACCATCCAACCTGACAGAACTGGAGAGGATCTGCAAGGAGGAATGGCAGAGGATCCCCAAATCCAGGTGTGAAAAACTTGTTGCATCTTTCCCAAAAAGACTCATGGCTGTATTAGATCAAAAGGGGCTTCTACTAAATACTGAGCAAAGGGTCCGAATACTTAGGACCATGTGATAGTTCAGTTTTTCTTTTTTAATAAATCTGCAAAAATGTCAACAATTCTGTGTTTTTCTATCAATATGGGGTGCTGTGTGTACATTAATGAGGGAAAAAAATGAACTTAAATGATTTTAGCAAATGACTGCAATATTACAAAGAGTGAAAAATTTAAGGGGGTCTGAATACTTTCCGTCCCCACTGTATATCTATATTAATTACTTCAATGGAGCTTTAACAAAGCTAACAATTTCTGATATTTAAATTGTTTATTTTTATTTAAAGTTTATTTATTTATTTTAATAACAAACATGTTATACTTACCTGCTCTGTGGAATAGAATTAAACAGAGTGGCCCCAAGCCTCCTCTTCTGGGGGCCTCCTGCCAGCACTCGTGGCCCACACTCTTTTTTGTGTGCCACCAAAGGAAGCGCTTCCTATGGTGGAGCACCTATGGGCTTGATTCCGAGCCACGCTGCCTGAATCCATAGACGCAAACAGCACAGATCGGTCCTGCCCCCTCGTCACAGGATTTGACTGACAGCAGCAGGAGCCAATGGCCACTGCTGCCTTAGCAAAGCCTGTGGAGAGCTGCTACAAAATAGGCACAGCACTGGATTGAGTGAGGGCTCAGGTAAGTAGGAGGGGTAAGAGGGGTGAGGGGGCGACATTATTACTTAAACATTTTTTTACCTTAATGCAGGGAATGCATTAAAGGGGTTGTAAAGGCAGAAGGTTTTTTTTAACTTAATGCATTCTATTCATTAAGATAAAAAGCCTTCTGTGTGCATCAGCCGCCCTCGGGCCCCCCTAATACTTACCAGAGCCCCCATCTCTGTCCAGCGATGTCCGCGAGTGTTTCAGCCGTCCAGTACTCTCCCTCCTGATTGGCTAAGACACAGCAGCGCCGCCATTGGCACCCGCAGCTGTCAAAGTCAACTAGTCTATCAGAAGAGAGAGAGAGGGTGGGGCCGAACCGCAGCTCCGTGTCTGAAAGGACACACGGAGCTGCAGCTCAGCTCCCCCCATAGCAAGCTGCTTGCTGTGGGGGCAAGCAACAGGAGGGAGGGGCCAGGATCACAGAAAAGGCACCCGAGAAGAGGAGGATCTGAGCTGCTCTGTGCAAATCCACTGCAACAGAAGAGGTAAGTATAACATGTTTGTTATTTTTATAGAAAGAAAATAGACTTTACAATCAAGGTAAAAAATGGCTTTAGAACCACTTTAGGCTTTAGAACCACTTTAACCAATTGCCGTCCGCCATATAGCAATATGACTTTGGCAAAGTGGTTCTGTTATCCCGAGTGGACATCATATGAGATGATCAGGATAGCAACGCCGGTGTTGGGGGGGGGGGGGGGCGCGCCCAGCTCGGTGATAGGGGATCTGACACACTGCATCACCGACCGTGGTATGGAGCCTCTGACGGAGGCTTCTTACCACGTGATCAGCTGTGACCAATCACAGCTGATCATTGCGTGAACCAGGAAGTGCCGGTAAACGGCTTTTCTCCATTCGCGCTGATAGGGAGAGCCGATCGGCGGCCAATAAGTGCCCATAAAAGTGCCATTCAGTGCCCCATCAGTAATGCCTGTCAGTGCCCTTCAGATGCCCCATCAGTATTGCCTGTCAGTGCCCTTCAGATGCCACTCAGTAATGCCTGTTAGTAGCTCCTCATCAGTGCTGCCTATCCAGTGCCGTCTATTAGTGCCCATTGGTGTTTTTTTATTTTTCAAAAATGTCGGTCTTTTTTAGTTTGTTTAGCAAAAAATAAAAACCCCAGAGGTGATCAAATACCACCAAAAGAAAGCTCTATATGTGGGAAGAAAATGATAAAATTGTAGTTTGGGTACAGTGTTGCATGACCGCGCAATTGTCATTCAAAGAGCAACAACGCTGAAAGTTGAACATTTTCCTGGGCAGGAAGGGGGGGGGAGTGCCCAGTATTGAAGTGGTTAAAGAGAAGTACGGGATTATTGTTTTTTTTTCCCCCATCATACGATGGTGCTTCTGTCCCCCGCAATAACAATGAGAACAAAGCGATAAAACACTGCCAATTGCTCGGTTCTCACAGCTCCCTGAGCAGAGAGCTGGTGACTTTCAGTCACCGCTCTCTGCTCTGCTCCCCCCACCCCCACCCTCGCTCAATGGAGTGCTGGGCTGTGGAGTGGGCAGGAGCAGCAGTCTCAGGCTCTTAGCGACTCGCTGAGAGGCTGAGCTGGGTGCCTGTCTAGGGGGCGCATCCTGACCATATGGTCGCGATCTTGCCCGAGCCTGGACTGGCTCTGTGACATCAGCAGACATCGAGCTCCAGCCCACTGTCAGCTGAAAAAGGGTCACAGGAGTGCAGAACGAGCTATTCTTCGCCTTTAAGCCTGGGAGTTAAATGCTTTTTCAAGCATAGGTCCTCTTTAAAGCCAGTAATAAGCAGCAACTCTAAGGCAGATTTCTAAACTATATCATAAAAATGTAAGAACAGGAACAGTTATACAAATGCTCTAGAAAAGGTTTTATAACAAAAAATCGTGGATGCCTCTCTATAAATAATGCATGATGCGCAATGTGTAAAGGTCTGCCATTGTCTAATCCATATTAGAAGAGGCACCAGAGGATAGAGAAAAATGACCCTTTAGCATAAATAAAACATATGCGGGAAGCGGAGAGCAGGCCCCCTCAGCTGCCACAGGCAAGGCAGCCATTAGCATTAATAGAAGTAAATGAGTAATAGGGCCCCGCTGCTGGATGGGCGCTGGAGCCAGAGGACAGGGCATGTCCCAAGCGGCATTCACATTCCAGAGCTGTGTGTGACACAGGACACCCGTCTGCCAGACTACAAGCATCGTTCCAGGAATTACTGCCCCTTATGTCTCTTACCAAACAAATAGCATCTAAATCGGCTTTCAGGGAAGGCGAAGAGCAAATGCTAGAAACTGCCAGTACAGGTCCCCTGTGGCTTACCAGCTTGGCTTTATGCGCATATAAACGGCATCTGTATCTGTTGTCACTAGACCTAACGGCACCCATACGTATCAATACAATCAATTCCACAATATGTTCTAGATTTACTCAGAAACTAAGAAAAATCGAAACATATGGATTCTTCCATTACATTTTCTTTGCAATTAAATATTTTTGCTCATTTATTACTTACTTTAAATGGACCACATGAAAAATAGAGAGAAAATACAATAGAAATAGCAAATTTTTTTGCTCGTTTGTCAACTGAAATAATGAAAAAAAAACGAGAGAGAGAACCAGAGAGAGAGAGAGAACCAGAGAGAGAGAGAGAACCAGAGAGAGAGAGAGAACCAGAGAGAGAGAGAGAGAAGAGAGAGAGAGAGAGAGAGAGAGAAGAACGAGAGAGAGAGAGAGAGAGAGAGAGAGAGAGAGAGAGAGAGAACGAGAGAGAGAGAGAACGAGAGAGAGAGAGAACGAGAGAGAGAGAGAACGAGAGAGAGAGAGAACGAGAGAGAGAGAGAACGAGAGAGAGAGAGAACGAGAGAGAGAGAGAACGAGAGAGAGAGCACGAGAGAGAGAGAACGAGAGAGAGAGAACGAGAGAGAGAGAGCACGTGAAAGAGCACGAGAGAGAGAGCACGAGAGAGAGCGCGAGAGAGAGAGCGCGAGAGAGAGAGCACGAGAGAGAGAGCACGAGAGAGAGACAACGAGAGATCGAGAGAGAGATCGAGAGAGATCGAGAGAGATCGAGAGGGAGAGAGAAAGATCGAGAGAGAGAGAAGGAGGGAGATCGAGAGAGAGAGAAGGAGGGAGATCGAGAGAGAGAGAAGGAGGGAGATCGAGAGAGAGAGAAGGAGGGAGATCGAGAGAGAGAGAAGGAGGGAGATCGAGAGAGAGAGAAGGAGATCGAGAGAGAGAGAGGGAGATCGAGAGAGAGAGGGAGATCGAGAGAGAGAGGGAGATCGAGAGAGAGAGGGAGATCGAGAGAGAGAGGGAGATCGAGAGAGAGAGGGAGATCGAGAGAGAGAGGGAGATCGAGAGAGAGAGGGAGATCGAGAGAGAGAGGGAGATCGAGAGAGAGAGAGAAATCGAGAGAGAGAGGGAGATCGAGAGAGAGAGAGAGAGAGAGAGAGAGAGAGAGAGGGAGATCGAGAGAGAGAGGGAGATCGAGAGAGAGAGGGAGATCGAGAGAGAGAGAGAGAGAGAGAGAGAGAGAGGGAGATCGAGAGAGAGAGAGAGAGAGAGAGAGAGAGAGAGAGAGAGAGAGAGAGGGAGATCGAGAGAGAGAGAGAGAGAGAGAGAGAGAGAGAGAGAGAGAGAGAGAGAGGAGATCGAGAGGGAGATCGAGAGAGAGAGATCGAGAGAGAGAGATCGAGAGAGATCGAGAGAAAGAGATCGAGAGAGAGAGATCGAGAGAGAGAGAGAGATCGAGAGAGAGAGGGAGATCGAGAGAGAGAGGGATCGAGAGAGATAGATCGTGAAAGAGCGAACGAGAATGAGAGAAAGAACGAGAGAGAGCGAACGAGAACGAGAGAGAGAGAGAGAGAACGAGAGAGAGAGAGAGAGAACGAGAGAGAGAGAACGAGAGAGAGAACGAGAGAGCGAGCGAGAACGAGAGAGAGAGGGAGAGCGAGCGAGAACGAGAGAGAGAGAGAACGAGAGAGGAGAATGTAAACATCCCTTGTAATAGAAATAGTGTGTGACAGGTCCTCTTTATGAAGATATCTGGGATCAATAAGATCTCTCCTTCAGGCTGGAAAAAAAAAACTGTCTCAGCCTTTCCAGCTGCGTCCCCGGCATTGTTTACTTCCGCTGGCCCGGACGTGACGTCATAACGTTGCACCCGGGCCTCCAAGGGTAATAAAGATGACTGGGGACCATGTGGTCACCGAAAATCTCTATGACAAACATCCGGCGGTATCATTTAGATATCCCCACTCAAAGTCCAGGAAGTCATATGTGTTAGGAACCAAGAATCAGACTGAGACAGAAGTGCAGTAAAAATCACACTGTTTAATAATAAGAATGATAAAAGGTAAATAGAGCAAACGTGGTCCAAACATAACCAGAGTTCGGTAACCGGAACGGATAGTCAGACAAGTCATGACGTCAGGGAGCCAGAGATCAGTGTACTTCAGAACTGGCCAGGAAATCAGAAAACCAGAGAATCAGCGTAGTGGAACAGCAAGCAGGATCAGTAACCAGAAGGGACATCAGCCAAGCAAGTCTTAACAGGAACACAGGAGAGAGTCTCTTGATATGTTGACCAAGGCGAAGGCAGAGAGGATCTGAACTGAGCAGCTTAAAGTGGAGTTCCACCCACTTTTACAACTCTTCAGCATCGCTCACTAAACTGTGCACTGTAAACAAATTGGATATTTTTTTATTTTTTTTCTCAGCACCTACTATATATCTGCTGTATTCATTTTTCACTTCCTCCTCCCTGGCCGCGGCCCATCGCATCATTTCCTGTTTGCAATGCCTTCTGGGAAGGGGCGGCAACTTCCTCTGAAACTGCCGTTGCTATGGAAACCTGACCTGAAACCTATTACACTGCTTGTGCTGCACTGAGCATGTGCGAGATCTGCAAGGATGAGATCCAGGAAGAAATGCAGTCTGGCTTCAGATGCCCACACTTAAGATGGCCACGGCCTGCTGTAATTTTATTAAATAACAAACTACTGCTATAAACTAACAAAACAGACCTTAGTTTACAGACTAACTTTACTAGAATACATTAAGCTTGTGTATTATAGGGATATTTTTATTTAAAAAGTATAATTTCGGCCGGAACACCACTTTAAGTAGTCAGCAAGACTGACGAGTAGGATATCATCACCAGGTGAGTCACTGTGGAAAGATTAGAGCTGGCAATTAAACGACAGCTGAGCGGCCTACTCTGAGAAGGAACGGCTGAGCCCAGACAGCCCTGACAATATGACATCCTTGGGTTGGAAGTGGTTAATAAAGCATGTGGTTGAGATTGGCGTTTTTGCTATCCTTAAGCCACAATATCACATCTTAGAAGATTTTTGAATTAAAAATATACAATATTAAAAATAGATGTACCCGGTGGGGGTTACATGAGTTTCCCCAGGCACAGTCAACCACAAAGGATGTTGCTTGTAGAGCTCTGGAGGGCCAGAATGATATCAGTGCCAGAGGGAGAAAATTAAATGCTTCTCCTTTCATCCCTCGCACAAATAACAGGAAAATCTATTACATTGTTCTCTCTGTGTTCTGAATGATAGACGTTGTCACCTTTACAGTTTGAGTGGCTATAACTAGAATGCTACCAATTATTTACTCAATGTCAACGGAAACTTAAATAATATATATTGAACTGCAACATACTCAAGACGTTTCGTACAGAATGCAGGGCCAACGTGAATGTACTAAGTTTGTTCAGATATATTTCAAGGCAAGAAGTTAAACCCAACCTGTGTGTAGCCAGCCACGCACCCAGTTTACGCTTACCACTAGAGGACCAATCATAGATATAAAAAAAATAAAAAAGTGTGCATGTCTTTTTCCAGATGTCTTTAGTGCGGTGACGTCACAGGTGCTCTTCATCCTCTGGTGGTGAACTAAATCCTAATGCATCAGAAGGCAGAACTATGTAATGGCAGCACCATTCTCTATGGCACGTGTCAAACACAAACACCAGGCTCACGGGCCAAACCCAGCCTGCCAGTCCATTTCATGTGGACCTCGCACCTCTGCTGCAGCTATGTCACCCCCTATTGTCTTAGCATTTTGAAGCAGAGAGGACGACAGAACGCCTCTGCGCTTTTCCTTGCAGCTGCAGAGAGGCTTGTCTTTGCCCCCCCCCCAGCAGTCGGCAGCAGAAAGGAGAGAACTTCTACAAATCTTGTGCCTCTCTGTGCAGCCACAGCACCTTCCCTGGTCTCAGCATTCATCAGACTCAGACAGCTGACTTCAGCCCTCCTCTGGTCCTCCTCCAGACTCTGCACTTTCTGCTCCCCCAGCTCTGCCCCCAGCTTATTCCCAGCAGCAACACAAGGTAGGGTGTGTGCACTGTAATGTAAGGGAGGGTGATGGACTCTTAACTTCCGATGGAGTGGGGCTCTTGACATCTGATATAAGGGGGGTGGGGTGCTGTGGATATCTGCTTATACATATTATGAGTGTAGCACTGCCCCCTTGAGGACTGCTAAGAATTACCTGCTCACCTGCACGGCCATGACCAAGTGAACCTTCCAACCCACTTAACACTGGTTTCAGACATCCTTGTAACACTATGCAGCAAGAATCAAACAACTCAGTAATATTAGGTTCTGAAACATTTGACTTGTACCAAATAGAGCAAATTATTGCACAACGAAGAGGTAATAAATCTGCTGAGCCGGGATAACAACTCAGCAAACAAATTCCTCCCAAGAATACAAACAATGGTTCAGCGATGAACATTATTATATACAATATATGTACACTATATTTAGATCCGAAGTCACCTCCTAGCTGATGTTTTAGTTTACATCTTTCTCAAAGTAGCCACATAAGTAGTTATCTAGCCAGCCTATGCTATCCTAGTAGGCCTACTGAAGGTATATATATTTATATATATACTTTCCTGTGAGGGATGGCAAGAGTTCCACGTTGCAGATCTGAGGTTCTTCGCTAGCTGGTTGGAGCTCGTAAACTGTAATCTGTTTGGTTGAAGATAAAGCAATAGGTTCCTAGTGCTGAGGATCTAAGGCGTCTGAGCACAGTGTTCAAGTAATGCAGTAAAGTGTTCTTGGGGTAAAGATGTCTGTGCAGTGTTCGGTAATAGTGACAATGAATAGTTAAAGGTCAAGCAATTTGCCCTCTCACCAACGACCAAATCGATCTGAGGTCTTCTGGACAGGAACACGTGTAGCAGCACTCGGAGAGCGGATAACAGAGCTAGGCCCCCTAGGCCTCGGGGTGGAAGTAAAACTCTGCATGGTAGGCCGTGAGCTCTCTCTCCCTGTTACACAGAGAGGTCTGTATTGCGTCAGGCCCAGGAGGAAGAGAGTTCTGCAAGGGCTTCTCGCTCTTTTTATGGTCCCTCCCAGCAACCTTCATATCACCGCGAAGATCCCTGGGATGTGTAGTCTTAGGGTACATGGTTGCATAGTAGCAGTCTGAAGGAGAACTATACGTCTCATAATTCACTTTGTTGGACGCACAGATATGTGGTCACCGATTGCATTGATTACCAAAGGGACAAGCGACTTCTAGAAACACTGAAAGGTATGGCGCTTTCTGCTGACAGTCCACATCGCTACATGAGAATACTACAATTCTATGCCAGTTGAAAAAGAGGGTCGCACACCGCTGGTATCATCCACAGGAAACTTTATTGGAGACTGCTCAGACAGAACACCATGGCAGAGCCATTTCCTGTCCGAGCAGTCTCTAGTATTTTCTTGTGGATGATACCAGCGGTGTGCGACCCTCCTTTTTAGACTAACATCATCTGCTATAGGAGCGTGAGTGGTCTCCTTGCCGGTCTGCATCTGACCTTCACTGCTTAAGTCTTAAAGTATAAGGCAGAACTTGGAGAGGGATTAGAATGCTTGTCAGTTTGTATTGCAGTCTGTGCCCCCATTAAGGAGAGTCACCCTCTATATTTGTCATGTTTACCATTATCACAGAAAGTGAAAGAAAATCCCAAATTTTGGGTTGTCCCCAGAAAAGTAATAGAGAGGAAATCTTCCAATGAGGACACTAGTTCTGGTAACCTGGCAGTCCCCAAAGAATTCCCTTAAATTGCAGGGATTTCCTCTCACTTCCTGTCTGGCTATGGGACAGGAAGTGAAGGTAAATGCCCACAATGGGACACGGATGGCGAAAAAATAAATCTGACAGGGGTTAGAACCTTCCCTTGCTCTATCCAAAGTGAAAAAAAAAAGTTTTGCCTATAGTTATACTAAAACCAGTAATAATTGAATGCAGAGGCAATTTTTTAATATGATAGAGAGTACCGTATTTATCGGCGTATAACACGCACCCCAAGTTTAGGAGGGAATTTTAAGGGAAAAAAAACTTTTAGGAGGGAAGTTGAAGAGAAAAAAACTTAAATTTAAATGCCCATCATTGCAGCCTTCTCAGTGCAGCCTTGCCTCAGTGCAGCCTCGTCAGTGCAGCCTCGTCAGTGCAGCCTCGTCAGTGCAGCCTCGTCAGTGCAGCCTCGTCAGTGCAGCCTCCCCAGTGCAGCCTCCCCAGTGCAGCCTTCCCCAGTGCAGCCTTCCCCAGTGCAGCCTTCCCCAGTGCAGCCTTCCCCAGTGCAGCCTTCCCCAGTGCAGCCTTCCCCAGTGCAGCCTTCCCCAGTGCAGCCTTCCCCAGTGCAGCCTTCCCCAGTGTCCATTGCAGCCTTATCCCAGTGCAGCCTAGCAGCTCGCAGTTTGAAAATGGCGCCGCTCCCCTGCGATCCTGTCATCCCCTGCGATCCTGAGCTTCAAAATCGCCGACCGCGATTTGAAAATGGCGCCGCCGGCGCCGAAATACACAGAGCCGGTCCTCGGCTCTTCTCGGCGGCTCTCGTTCACTTTCGGCTCCACTCGTAGTCCCGCCCGGGATGGGCGTGACTGTGAGCGGAGCTATCCGAACCTAGCCGAGTACACTCGGCTAGGTTCGGGCGGCGCTCGAGTGAAGCCGAAAGTGGCCGAGAAGAGCCGAGGACCGGCTCTGTGTATTTCGGCGCCGGCGGCGCCATTTTCAAATCGCGGTCGGCGATTTTGAAGATCTGACAGCTCAGGATCGCAGGGGATCGGCGTATAACACGCACCCGCGATTTTCCCCTGATTTTAAGGGGAAAAAAGTGCGTGTTATACGCCGATAAATACGGTAGATACATTTATATACTCTTAAAGATACAGCCGGCCCTTTGAGGGCAACCATAATGCCTGATGCAGCCCGCAATGAAATTTAATTTGGACACCCCTGCTCTATGGAATTCCCTTGTGAGCCCAGGGATGGGGAGGGGCTTATGAGCCCTAAGCTCTTGATGAATAAGCACTAAGCACGCAAAACGAGTCAATAAGGTTGCTTGACCCTTGTATGTAAAGTGACTTCTGCTCACTGAGTAAACAAACCTACTGATTAAACACTATTATTACAGACATGTTCTTTGATCTGGTTGTGAATTACGAAGGGCTGTATTTGACCCATAATAGGACTGGCACTGGATAAGTGATCAGGTGAGTCTGCGAGAAGAGCATGATCTTATTGCAGATCTACAGGTTGGAGGGCCAGACCTCTCCAGAGGGACCACTGCTTCAACACATAGAGCAATTATCCTTTCTCTGCAACATGCTGCCAGGAGACAGGCTTTTCTACTCACACTGTGGCTACTTCCTAAAGAGAATGGACTATAATACTTTCTACACCTTTTGTTTTCATACACTTCGAATTGCCAAGTTCAACCGAAAGTATAGTTTGAATGTTACACCCTGTAAGAAACTGAAGAAGTCGTTTACACCAGCAAGTGGCCCTGTTAGCACAGCCGCTGGCGTACGCTGGAAGTAAAGCGGAATTGGTGCATTGCACAGTTTATTTTTTTGTTCGAGCGCACAGGTCCCAGAAGACAGCAGGGACCAGAGTGTGCATCGCGACTTGCGCATTGCGCAGTAGGGAACCAGGCTGTGAAGCCGCAAGGCTTCACTTCCTAATTCTCTTACTCAAGACAGGTCGGCTTCGGGTGAAGACATAGCGGGCGCGCTAGACAGGTAAGTGTCCTTATTTTAAAAGTCAGCAGCTGAAGTATTTTACTTTAATTCTTTTTTTTTTCGGCGGAACTCCATGCTTCAAATAAAGCATGGAGACATGGATAGCCGAGTTTACTTTGAATATTAAAAATGAATTAAATACAGGAGTTCCCCAAGTTACGAACCTCCGACTTGCGAACGACTCCTACTTACGAACCTTGACGGCGGGCACATCGGAAAACGGCGTCTGCGCGGCTACTTGACAGAACATCGGAAAACATCTCTGCCGTTCTGCGCATGCGCTTCCGACTTACGAACAAATCCGACTTAAGAAGAAGCCGGCAGTCCCTAACCGATTCGTAACTCGGGTACTGCCTGTAGCGTTTTTTTGTTTAGTGGTGTTCAGACGCAATGTAGTTCCACTTTTATCAGCTAGCTGTAGCAGAGCCTGTGCGGAGTTGGTTAAAAAATACTTCCCAGAAGGAGAGCGGGCTTTCTGTAGACAGTGGCAAAAAATACATTGTGTGCAACATCTACTTTTCACATACATTATACTTTGTAAAATGTAACTATTTTTTCATTTTACATGAGAGAATTTTGTGGGGATTTTTATTTTTATTTTTTTCTGCAGGTCTCCTTTAAATTTTCACGGTAGCACAAGTCTATATAAAGATAGTACATGTTGTGCGTCTGACTTCATTCAGTTTGCTCTGACAGCTGACAGACTGAGAATTCCGCACAAACGCATTCACAGCTCAGCCGCTTCTTGTGACAGTTCTCCGGTACCCTTATGTCAGTTTAATTTTCTAAATAAACAGGAGGAGAAATACCATTCAGATAGAAGCTATCCTGTTATACCCCTCCTAAAAAAAAAAAAAAAAAAAAAAAAAGGGAAAGAACATGATTTGTTTTTTTTTTTTCTCCAGAGCTGTCTTATTGTAATTCTCCAACATAGGAATACCGCTAAGCGTCATTTCAGCATTATCAGGCCACCGTGTGCACGCTTGGGGCATCCTGGGCCAAACTACAGATTTCAATGATTTGGTAAAACCGCCTTTGGAGGAAACAAGATCACACATGAGACATTGTGGCAAACGTAACCACTTAAGGACCGGAAGGATTTACCCCCTTAATGACCAGGCCATTTTTTGCTATACGGCGCTTTAATTGACAATTGCGCGGTCGCGCGATGTTGTACAAGAACAAAATGTGTGTCTTTTTTTTCCACCACAAATAGAGCTTTCCTTTGGTGGTATTTGATCACCTCTGCAGTTTTTATTTTTTCTGCTATAAACATAAAAAAAGCGGCAATTTTGAAAAAAAAGCAATATTTTTTTTACTTTTTGCTATAATAATCCCCCAAAAAATATATAAAAAAAAAAAACAAAACAAAAAATGTCTTTTGTCTGTTTAGGCTACTATGTATTCTTCTACATATATTTGGTAAACAAAAATCGCAATAAGCGTATATTGATTGGTTTGCACAAAAGTTATAGGGTCTACAAAATAGGGGATAGAAAGTCCGGTGTCTTGTGCGTTTGTGTTCACTGGTTCAGGTGCGATTCAGGTGTGATTTTTTTCCCTGATTTCGCACCCGAACCAGAACCAAAAAATGTACAGGACCCTTTTCAAATTTGCAACACAGCCGCCCCGGACATGTGTGAACCGGCTCCATTGAAAGCCGGTCACACTCACATGTCACGCGAATTGGATGCGTTGTAAATGGCAATGATTCTCCTCTTCTCAGGTCCCCTGCTCGTTCTCTTGGCTCCTCCCCTCTGCTGAGTGCCCCAGAGCAAGCCACTTGCTATGGGGGCACTTGTGCATGCTTGCCCCGCTCTGTGTGCCCATAAGACACAATGGCTCCCGCTGCTGTCTTTGAGCCAATGAGAAGGCAGACAGCCAGGAAAGCCACGGCTCTTGTGCTCCTCGCTGGATTGAGATCAGACTCGGGTGTGTATTTGGGGGAGGGGGCAGCACACAGGTTTTTTATTTTATGCATAGAAATCATGAAGGTAAAAAAAAAACTTAAGCCTTTAGAATTAATTTAACCTTCTCTGGACTGCCCCACATATTATTTATATATATATATATATATATATATATATATATATATATACACACACATATACACACACACACACATTATATATATATATATATATATATATATATATATATATATATATATATACACACACACACATATATATATATATATATATATATATATATATATATATATATATATACTGTAGTCGGGAGGCCCTCATGCGTGGGTACCTGTATGTGATTTCGTACACTGGGTCTGGGGCACGTGAGCCACCAGCGACCCACTGTGGTTGGATACAGCGGGAGCCAATCAGCGGGTCCGGCAGACCCCGATGTTCGCCGGCACCCCACAATCATTCTAAGGAGCGGCAGAAAAAAGAACGTATCAGTTTCTCATCCGGTTCTTACCAGTTGTACATCAGTTTTTTTTACATCCACTGCCAATGCAAAAATGTATGCAAAACGTTTTGCATCCGGGCGCACACGGGCGCTCCGTTTGACTGTTTCTCATCCATCCGTTGACGGATAAAAAAAAAAAAACGGACATCAATGCATCTCTATGGCAAAATCATCCATTTACATCAGTTTACATCCACAGCCGTCAACATCTGTTTTTTGGAACAGATCAAAGCCCTATTTTTCTTCCATTAAAAAAAAAAAAAAACGGAACGGACAAAAAAAAAAAAAGAATGTATACTGACAAACGGTCTGTTTTGCAATCATTTTTGCATTGGCAGTGAATGTTAAAAAAAACAAAAAAAAAACGGATGTACAACTGGTAAGAACCGGATGAGAAACTGATCCAAACTGATCCAAACTGATCCGTTTTTTATTTGAAATGTGACCGAACTGGTGAAACAAATGGAATGCTCGTGTTAAAGGACCCTTAGACCCCTTTCACAAGGGCTTTCCAATTAGGTCCGCCTGTCAGTTTTTCAGGTGCACCTGATCGGACCCCCCAATTCAACCCTATATGGAGCGGCAGATGTCAACAGTGACATGTTCGCTGACACCCGCTGCTATCTGATCCGATCCTCTCCGCCAAATCCAGACGGATGGAGGTTCTATTTTCCCATCTCTCTGGAGGATCGGATGAAAAACGGACAGGCGGTTCGTCATCATCTGATCCCCCCACAGAGGAGAGCGAGACTCCATCTCAGCACAGTGAGTGGAGACGGACCTGTCACCCGCCTGGCTCAGCGGATCGATCCCTCGCTAACCAAGCGGAGTCCATCAAACGGACGAGTCTTAGGCTCACCTTTTCTTTTTTTCATCTGTTGAGCTGGCCAGTAAGTCTGTTGTTTTTCAAAAGAACAAGCTCTCCTGCACATGTATCAATTACAGGGATGAGACAAAGCCATTCAACACTAACAATTTGTAAAAATTGCACAAATTTCACTTTTGAGGTGAAATTTTACTTTAAAAGCATCAAAGAGCTATCACACATTCACATACATGGTATAAAAATATACATATTACTTTTTTACTATTTAATTACACCTCCGTCAGACTCTTATTACAGCCAATGCACGGAACAACCGAGAACTTCGCACTTGTTCAGCCGAAAAAAAAAAAAAAAAAAAAAGATATAAGCTGCAGCTTGTCAATGTGTTTTTGGAGCAATCATGTAATAATGTAAGACGCTCTAGTGTGTTTCAGGCTAGTAATTAGCACAGGTGTACATAAAAAAAAAAAAAAAAGCACAGCAATCCTTTAGATCTCCGGGTCTTCTTATTCTATAAGCAGAACAGTTATGTAATTATGCAAATATCCAGTAATTACACTTTGAATGGAAATGTATTTTTAAAATTAAAAGAATGCTGCAATGACCTAAGAATTTGAACCGCATAATAACTGTATACAAAAAAATGGGCAAAAAAAAAAGGTAATTCTCAGAAAGATATTATAATGTCCATATTATGTTATGAAGCTTGTCATATAGAATTGCTGTTAATATCAAACCTAAGGGATATTTCTACTGGTCTGGAATTTTATTAGAAACACAAAGAAGCTCTTTCTTTGTCATTATACAAAAAATTTAAAGTGGAACTTCAGTCTTTTTTTTAACTTTCCATCTATTGAATCTTCTGCCCTTGTTGTTTTACCTGTGGATAGTAAAACATTTTCTGTTTCTTGTCTGGTCATTAGCCTAAACTACAGAGAGATCTTTAAATACATAGCCCAACTATGGACAGGAGAACGCTCACTTGCATTTCTGCTCATCTGGGCTTGTAATCATCTGGGCTTGTAATCATCTGGGCTTGTAATCAAGGACCACCTTGGCCAGGCAGTATAGCCAGGTCAGAGACCTGATTTTTCTCCATGACCGTTGAAGTGGTTGTAAACTTTTACATATACCCAGTGAAGTGACTGGCCTCGGGTGATAAACACAGATGAAACAAATCATCCTACCAAAGTTGTACCTGTTTATCTGCAGCATTTTCTCCTCTACAGATGTTTAAACTGCAGAATTTACACAGCATTTCTGAGCCTCCAGAGGCAGGGGGCGGGGAGCTAAAGTTACACATTGCAGATCTTATGAGGAGAGCTCTAATAGCCGATTGGAGGGAAGCACACAGCACGCAGGAAGATAGCTGAGGCAGTCAGTCACAGGCTGTGTGCTGGACATGGTGAAAATACGGCAGGGCACCAGGAAACCCTCCACAAGATGGCAGAGGCGGGTAGGAGGTATGTGGAGCAGGAGTGGTATTGAAGCTGCAGCAGCAGAGGGACACTGCAGGGGACACATGGTGAGCTCTTTGCCTTGCAGAGAACGTTCCCTGGCATTTGACAGACTAGATCTCCCTATTGCAGGACCAGAAAAAGCAGAGGGAAGGAAACAGACTATGGCAATCATACAAATGTGCCAGACCCCTCTCTCAAAACATATTGATGGAATTAGGGTAGATTTGTCCTATCTTAAACAAGATATGCAAAAAAATGTTAAAGAAAGGGCTAAAGTCACAGAACATGACACCTGTCAAGACCGAGAGCTGAACCCACAACCTAGTTACATAGTTACATAGTAGGCGAGGTTGAAAAAAAGACACAAGTCCATCTAGTCCCCAGGAGTAGGCAACCTTTTGAGCACAGTGTGCCGAAAAAAGGTTTCAAAGAAATTGAGAGTGCCGATTTTATAACAAAAAGTTGTTACTTTCACACTCTCAATCACAAAAAGCATTTTTTATAAAGTAAATGCTGTAAACTACTTGAGTAATAGTGACTAAAATCCTGCTCACTCATGCCTTAGATCAGCCCCAATTCCTCTACTTCAGTCCTCAGATCAGCCCCAATTTATGCACCTTCACACCTCAGATCACTGTCCCCCCTGCAAATCTGCCCCACCACTGTAACCCCCTGCTCATCTGCCCCAATAATGTAGCCCCTTTCTCATCTGCCCCACCACGCCCTGGAAATCTGCTCCACCGCTGTACCCCCATTCTCTTCTGTCTCACCGCTGAACCACCTTCTCACCTGTCCTAACACTGAACACATCTGCTCATCTGCCCCACCACTGTTCCCCCTGCTCATCTGTCCCACCAATGTACCTCCGTTCTCCTCTTCCCCACCTCTGTACCCTCCTGCTCTTCTGCCCCACCAATGCACCTCCCTTACACATCTACCCCAACACTGAACCCCCCTTGCTTATCTTTTCCACCACTATAACCCCCTTCTCATCTGGCACAACACTGTAACCCACAGCTCATCTGCCCTATCACTGTACTGTACTCTTCTGTCTCACCGGTGAACCCCCTTCTCATCTCTCCCACCACTGTACCTCCTGCACTTCTGCCCAACCACTGTACCCCCCTGAACATCTGCCCCACTGCTGTACCCCCGTTCTTCTGTCCCACCACTGTAACCCCCTTTCTTATCTGCCCCACCACTTTACTTCCTACACATCTGTATCACCTCTGTACCCCCCTGCTTTTCTGCCCCACGACTGTAACCACCTGCTCATCTGTCCCACCAATGTACCTCCTTTCTCCTCTGCCCTGCCACTGTACCCCTCTGCACAACTGCCTCACCTCTGTACCCCCCTGCTCTTCTGCCCCACCAGTGTAACCCGCTTCTCGTCTGGCCCATCACTGAAGCCCCTGCTCCTCTGTCCTACCAATGTAACCCCCTGCTCATTTGCCCCCATCACTGTAACCCCCTTGCTCTTCTGTCCCACTGCTGAACCCCCTTCTCATCTCTTCCACTACTGTACCCCCTGCACATCTGCCCCACCATTATACCCTCCTGCTCTTCTGTCCCACTGCTAAACCCCCTTCATCTGCTCCACTGCTGTATTCGCTTCTCATCTATGATATGCGCGATATGCAGAGTGGTGCAAGGAAGCAGAGATGAGACACATGTACCTGTCCTGGCACACTCATCCCCGCTGATCCACCTCTCGCATCCAGCCCACGTGCTTGTATGTGATGTCACATACAAGCATCTGGAATGGATACGCAATGATGAGCTCAGGTTAGGGGCATTTTCTGAAAGCAGTGGGCCTGTGTGCAAGATAGGGCCCCACAGTTGAGAAAACATGCGGCGCTGCAGCAAAATTGGGTGCAATTTTCATTGTGCTGAATACTGATTGTGGCTTAAAGTGACACAGAGTGCAGGGGTTCAGTAGCAAGTGACGTAAAGTTCAGGGGTCAGGTGTAAGTGACGCAGAGTACAGAGGTTAGGTGTAAGTGACACAGAGTACAGAGGTTAGGAGTAGGTGATGTAGAGGTTGGTAGTAATAGATGATAAGAATAGAAGTACAGGGGGAAAGGGACCCCTAAAAAAAAAAAAAAAAGTCACGGGCGGACCAAATTAAGGGAAATTGTTTTGCACAGTTGGTAATAACAAGAACATCCTTGATAAAACCCACGTGATTGGCTGAAACATGTCGGTAACAACACCACGACAGTGACGTTTTACACGTCACAGATGACGCACCACACAACATGAGGACAGTGGGAGCCATCTTTATGTAAGCAATCAGGAAGGCGTGCCTAGACGGCTCAACAACGCTACAGCGCCACCAGTGGATATACACTGTGATGCTCCCTGGACTTCCGTGTGGCATCAAGAACCCTGGATGACTGGATCTGTAGAGTGTGAGATTCCCCTATAGACGGACCCTTATGGAAACACCTGGGACACCTGTCAGATATCAGAGACTCTTGCATATACGGTCGGGTGAGCATACCATTGGTGCTTTGACTGTCTATTTACTGCACAATTACATCTGTCCTGACCTGCAGATAACTTCCACCCACTTCCCTATCTATAAAACCTCCCACTATGTTACCCCTGTTAATACGGCTTGGCCTGAGGCTGAAGATCTGAATTACTGACTGTTGGTGGCTATCTACCACCCTCTATGTGTATATCACCAGTTGGATAATAGTCAATTCAGCCAACCCAGCAGCACTGGCTTTATAGGGCTTATTACTCTCTGTGTGGGTTTTTCATTTTAACACCCCTATATCCCCCAGGTGGGGGCTTGATGGTCAATAGTGGCGTGATACGTACTTTTCCTGATGGTGCTTGTCACCAGGACTTGCGTACCTACTTAACCGCCACTTTTTGTACCCTATACTAAGATTAATTTGGGTGTATATGGTGTATGCTTGATGTATGATGTGAGGTAGCTGTTTTTATACAGACAACGAAGTCTCATTTTAACATTAGTCTAGGTGTTGGTGGTGGGTACCCAGTTTTTGTGCTCTTGTTATTACCAACTGTGCAATAAAAATTCCCTTAATAAGCATCTTGGTCCGCCCGTGACTTTCTTTTCAGGGGGTCCCTTTCCCCCTGTACTTCTATTTTTGTCATAGCCGCAAATCTTGGAGACCGCACCATAACTGTTGAGTCTGCAATTCAAGGGACGCTGTACCTTTTACGCACATTTATTTGATGGTGCAGCGCTCAAACAATAGTGAGTTGATGGTCTCTTTCGTTAGTATTAGATGATGCAGAGCTGAGGGGTCAGTAGTAAGTGACACAAAGACATAAATATACAGTTGTGCTCATACGTTTACATACTCTGGCAGAATTTATGATTTCTTGGCCATTTTTCAGAGAACATAAATGATAACACAAAAACTTTTCCTTCACTCATGGTTAGTGTTTGCCTAAATCCATTTATTATCAATCAACTGTGTTTACTCTTTTTAAATCATAATGGCAACAAAAACTACCCAAATGACCCTGATCAAAAGTTTACATACCCTAGCGATTTTGGCATGATAACATGCACACAAGTTGACACAAAGGGGTTTGAATGGCTATTAAAAAGGTAACCATCCTCACCTGTGCTCTGTTAGCTTGTAGTGTGTGTGTGTGTGTGTGTGTGTGTGTGTATATATATATATATATATATATATATATATATATATATATATATATATATATATATACATAAGGTCAGTGAGTTTCTGGACTCCTGACAGACCCTTTTATCTTTCATCCAGAGCTGCACTGATGTTTCTGGATTCTGAGGCAAGGGGAAAGCAAAAGAATTGTCAAAGGATCTGCGGTAAAAGGTAGTTTTACTGTACAAAACAGGAAAGGGATATAAAAAGATATCCAAGGAATTGAGAATGCCAATCAGCAGTGTTCAAACTCTAATCAAGAAATGGTAAATGAGAGGTTCTGTTGAAACCAAATCACGGTCAGGTAGACCAACTAAAATTTCAGCCACAACTGCCAGGAAAATTGTTCGGGATACAAAGAAAAACCCACAAATAACTTCAGGTGAAACACAGGACTCTCTAAATACATGTGGTGTGGCTGTTTCAAGATGCACAATAAGGAGGCATTTGAAGAAAGATGGGTTGCATGGTCGAGTCATCAGAAGAAAGCCATTACTACGTAAATGCCACAAAGTATTCGCTTACAATACACCAAACAGCACAGAGACAGGCCTCAAGCCTGCTGGCACAAAGTCATTTGGAGTGATGAGACCAAAATTGAGCTTTTTGGCCACAACCATAAAAGCTACATTTGGAGAGGTGTCAACAAGGCCTTTGATGAAAGGTACACCATTTCTGTGAAACACAGAGGTGGATCGCTGATGTTTTGGGGATGTGTGAGCTACAAAGGCACAGGAAATTTGGTCAAAATGGATGGCAAGATGAATGCAGTATGTTATCAAAAAATACTGGAGGAACATTTACATTAATCAGCCAGGAAGCTGCGCATGGGACGTACTTTGACATTCCAACATGACAATGATCCAAAACACAAGGCCGGGTCGACCTTCACTTTATTCTGGCTACAGCAGAATAAAGTGAAGGTTCTGGAGTGGCCATCTCAGTCTCCTGACTTCAATATCATTGAGCCACTCTGGGGAGTTCTCAAACGTGCAGTTTATGCAAGACAGTCCAAGAACTGGAGGCTTTTTGCCAAGAGGAATAGCCAGATCTTCCATCTGAGAAGATAAAGAGCCTCATCCACAAACACCATAAAAACTGCAAGCTGTCATTGATGTTAAAGGGGGCAATGCACGGTATTAAGAACTGGGGTATATAAAAACTTTTGATCAGGGTCATTTGGGCAGTTTCTGTTGCCATTATGATTTAAAAGGAGTAAACACAGTCGATTGATAATAAATGGATTTAGCTTAACACTAACCATGAGTGAAGGAAAAGTTTTTGTGTTATCATTCATATTCTCTGAAAAATGGCCAAGAAATCATAAATTCTGCCAGGGTATGTAAACGTATGGGCACAACTGTGTATGCATGTATATAAAAAAAAAAATATATATATATATATATACATACATACATATACACACAGTATCTCACAAAAGTGAGTACACCCCTCACATTTTTGTAAATATTTTATTATATCTTTTCATGTGACAACTCTGAAGAAATGACACTTTGCTACAATGTAAAGTAGTGAGTGTACAGCTTGTATAACAGTGTACATTTGGTGTCCCCTCAAAATAACGCAACACACAGCCATTAATGTCTAAACTGCTGGCAACAAAAGTGAGTACACCCCTAAGTGAAAATGTCCAAATTGGGCCAAAAGTGTCAATACATTGTGTGGTCACCATTATTTTCCAGCACTGCCTTAACCCTCTTGGGCATGGAGTTCACCAGAGCTTCACAGGTTGCCACTGTCCTCTTGCACTCCTCCACTCCACAGAGCTGGTGGATGTTGGAGGCCTTGCACTCCTCCACCTTCCGTTTATGGATGCCCCACAGATGCTCAATAGGGTTTAGGTCTGGGTTGGAATACTGACTTGCGGCTCAGTCTTTGAAGAGAGGGGATCATTAGCCATTTTCCCTCCCCGATGTCATTTGACTCGTTAGTGTTACAAGGTCTCAGGTGTGAATGGGGAGCAGGTGTGTTAAATTTGGTGTTGCCAGTCTCACTCCCAGGTATGGCCGGACCAGAGTCTTGTAGAGTGGGAGAATTCATTTTATCTCTGGAGTTAATCCCCTTTTTGATGCATGCCAATATTCTGTTTGCTTTGCTTGCAGCAGCTTGACATTGCATGCCATTTCTGAGCCTGTCATCTACTAGGACCCTCAGGTCCTTTTCTATCCTAGATTCCCCTAGAGGTTCTCCCCCCAGTGAGTAGATTGCATTACTATTTTTGCCACCCAAATGCATTATTTTACATTTTTCCACATTAAGCCTTGTTTGCAATGTAGTTGACCATCCCATTAATTTGTTTAGATCTTCTTGCAAAGTTTCCACATCCTGCGGAGAAGTTATTTCTTGCAGGACAGTTTCATGGGTCAGATGGTAAATGCACCAACTAGAAACAAATCATTACTAGACCCACTAATTACCAACAATACAGACCTGATCATGGATGTGGAAATACGGGGAAATTTAGGAACCGGCGATCACAGGTCAATTAGTTTCAGTATAAATCACACTAATAGGAAACATAAGAGGAATACAAAGACACTGAATTTCAAAAGAGCCATCTTCCCTAAACTACGAGCCTTACTAGAAGATACAAATTGGGATAAAATCTTAGGAACAAAGAACACGGAGGAGAAATGGGTATGCTTTACGAGCATATTAAATAAGGGTATTAGCCAGTCCATCCCAGTGGGAAAAAATATAAAAAAGAGCTAATAAAAGTCCTGGGTGGCTTAACTCCAACATAAACATTCATATAAAATCAAAGGAGAAAGCCTTCAAAAAATATAAAGGTTGAGGGACCATCATCAGCATTCCAACTTTACAAAGAATGCAACAAGAAATGTAAGGGTGCAATCAGGGTGGCTAAGATAAAACACGAAAGGCACATAGCGGAGGAGGAGTAAGAAAAATCCCAAGAAATTCTTTAAGTTCATAAATAGTAAGAAAGGGAGGTCAGATCATATTGGTCCCATAAAGAATGAGGAAGGGAACCTGGTTACTAAGGATCGAGAGATGGTGAAGGTATTGAAGTTATTCTTCTGCTCAGTCTTCACAAGGGAATCAGAGAGCTTCAAAGCTGCAATGTTTATCCTCATGACACGTCGCAGGAAGCACCCTCATGGCTAAGAGGACAGAATTAGAAATAGACTTGAAAAACTTGACATTAATAAGTCACTGAGACCGGAACTCGGTCAAGTAATTGCCAGACCATTGTTCCTAATTTTTACGAACAGTCTACTGACTGGAATGGTACTAGCTGATTGGAGAAAAGCCAATGTAGCACCAATATTTAAAAAAAGGGCCAAGATACATCCCTGGAAATTACAGACCAGTTAGCCTAATATCAAATTGCATGCAAGCTCTTGGAGGGGATAATGGATTATATACTAGTTTTAGTAATGACAACGGTATTAGTCATCATCATTAGTAATCAGCATGGATTCATGAAGAATCGTTCTTGCCAAACCATTCTATTAACCTTCTATGAGGTGAGCTGCCATCCAGATAAAGGAATGCCCGTAGACGCGGTGTATCTGGATTTTGCAAAAGCATTTGACACAGTTCCCTATAAAACGTTTACTGTACAAAGTAAGGTCTGTTGGCATGGACAATAGGGTGAATACATGGATTGAAAACTGGCTACAGGGGAGAGTTCAGAGGGTGGTGATAAATGGGGA
This sequence comes from Lithobates septentrionalis, assembly GCA_037952835.1. Taxonomy (NCBI): domain Eukaryota; kingdom Metazoa; phylum Chordata; class Amphibia; order Anura; family Ranidae; genus Lithobates; species Lithobates septentrionalis. The sequence goes on along the minus strand of JBBDGP010002659.1, from coordinate 307,729 downwards.
GTACTCAGAATGGGCAGGGATGGAAAGTGGGGTCCCCCAGGGTTCTGTCCTAGGACCAATTCTATTTAATTTATTCATAAACGACCTGTTTTCCAGGAACCCAAACCCCTCCTTACTACACCAGCTCCTCAGCAACTTGTTTACTTCCCTAATGTCCCTCTACCTTTCTGGTGTGGCTTGAGGTACCTCTACTACATATAGCAGTAGCTCTTCTTGCTGATCTACTTGGGACGCTGGACAGTACCTTGTCTGATCCCTTGGATAATCTTGCCTTGTACCTAATTTCTGGTGAACCTTGAACTCCTTGCTCCTCCCATGATTTTCCAATTTAATTTATGTCTTTGCACTTCCTGTTTGCCAGATTGTCCTCTTTCCAGCCAACATCTTGTCCTTTTGTTCCTGCTGCCGTCCAAATCTTCACTACTACTCGTTACTGACCTTGGCTTGTTCCCCGATTATGCTTCTGCTCAATTCATATCTACAATCTCTTGTTACTTACCTTTAGATTGTTATTGACAATGTTTCTGCTTAAACCCTACCTGCTACATCTGCTAACGCACCCGGGCTTTCATCTCATTGTGAGGAGATCCTGAGGGCAACGACTTGACCTTAGCACCCAGTAAAACTCATCTCCACCATTAGGAAATCTGGTAAAAACCAGTTAGAGCTTAGACCTCGCACCTCGGGTGAGCCTGCGTCATCCGCCAGGGTGACTTGCTCATGTACTCATCCTGTTGGTTGGTGGGAACCTTTCTACTGCTATGCAATCCTGCAATGCTGCCACTTTATTTTAAAGGCACTTCTAGTTAATTTGTGATTGCACTACATTATGGTTCACTGTTGTTATTTACCTGTATATAATGGATTGCCTTTTTTGATGGGTTGCACTTTATATCAAATATTTATGTTATAAGGATTTTTAAATTTAGGATTTCTATTCACCAGTACTTATTCACGATTAATTTATAGCATTTTTACTTGCTTGCATTTTGGTATTTTTTAGACAGTAGCACGTTTTCACGTTTAATACAGCACTGTACTTCCCTGTTAAATAGTGGTAATAACATATGCTCCATCACAGAGATCGTTGATTATATCTACCATTACAGATACCACTATCCAATTTTATTTTCCCCCACCCTAGCCTATTTCACATCACCTTTTCCAATATTGCGCGAAATTTATCCTAAGTATTTATCCATTAAGTGGTTGTGTGAGCACTTTAATTTTGCTGCAATATTCACATTTATTAATCTACACCATTTTGCATTATTTTAATTTTTTTCACATCTACCAGCGCGAAGGAAATTTTTATCAATCTCTACTGCTATGGTTACTGGTCTCTGAGCCTGACCATGACCATATCAGTGATTTGCAAGACATTGTACATCCATTTGAAGGTACTGTGCAAACTTTCAAAAAAAAAACAAAGGGATCACAGAGCATGCTAGCAAACTTGGAAACAGTGGACAGTCTGCAACAAAATTATATTCATCTTGTAGACTTTAAGGGTGGAGTGGAAGGTAAACAGCCAGAACATTTCCTAGAAAAATGGCTCAGGGAAACTATAGATGACACGGATTTCTCCCACTTGTTTCCCATAGAATAAGCTTACCGCATCCCTTTAAGAGCATCCATACCAACCCCCACCCCTTCACACAGGAGCCCCTGCAAGACCTTCAATAGCACACATATTACATTTCCAGAACAGAGAAAATATCCTGAGAGCAGCAAAATCTATGCGAGAACTGATGTATGATGGCAGCATTAATATACCCAGCTAAATTGACAAAGGTTGATAATTAACATTCACTTCTTCACCACTTATAATGAGGTCTTGCTGATTAGACACAGAGGGGTTGACTTACTAAAACTGGAGAGTGCAAAATCTGGTGCTGTTGTGCATGGCAGCCAATCAGCTTCTAACTTCAGGTTGTTCAATTAGACTATGAAAAAAAACCTAGACACCGATAGGTTTCCACACAGAGCTGCACCATATTTTGCACTCTCCAGTTTTAGTAAATCAACCCCAGAGTATACTAGTTGTAGTTAAATACACATATAATGAATAAGAGAACAAAATAATTATTTTATGTATCAGGAAATAAGGACTTTGCATATTGATTCCTTCGGTGGGATATCCGGTGGATAGAGCCTCTATGGAGGTGGATGGGGAATTTCTTTTACCCGTGTGCCCTCTGGGTTAGGGCTTATTTTTTGTGGATTCTTGGGCATGGATTAGGGTGTCCTTGGAATGACAGCTGGCCATATAAGTTTTTTTGCTCTATTCATTCCGATATGGCCACAGGTGGGGTTTTTATCTACTAAGGGGTACCATTCTGGATGGTTTTGTTTTACCTTATCCTTGGGCTAGTGGGCAGACGTTTCTCTTTGTTAGAGATCTATCCTGGTATGCCTTATTCCAATAAATTTTTTATGTAAAAATAAAGAATGTAATCCTTTCATATTCAGTGGCATTTTGGCGTATGGGCTATTTGCCAGTCTCCTGTATGGAGAATTAGGACCCGCTTCCCAAGACTCACATAGAAGTGTGGTTCTTCTTGTTTACTATATAACGCGATGAGTCAGTGCATCGCCCATGTCCCAGGACGACGTCGGCTTGTGACGAAACGCACGTCAGGAGGAGTGGCGTGCTGACGGCATCGCATTGTGTTCCCGAGAGGACAGGTGTTTGCTAGCCGGCCGGCTTTTTAACATTGATGCTTCTTTTTTATTGCTCTCTGTGTAAGTGCAACCTTTAATTTTAAAATAAACCTATGGGTTTTAATTTAAACTACGGCAAGCTTTTTCCTTTTTGGGTAAATGTGCCTGGTCCACGATCACTGGATCATCAAGTCTTCCTGGTCTGAATGGCGGGGGTCTTGTCCATTTAATGAAAATATTCTACCTGTGAGCTGTTATCCCAACACTCCCTGGATAAAGGCCCTGGCTGGGTTGATAGCCGCAAGCCAATCTTAGCTTGCCTTCTGCCAAGCACGGACTTTATGTGGTGGAGGTTCACGAGTTTGTAGCGGTGTTTTTGAGTTGTTTCAAGTCATTTGAACAATACAAGTCATGCATATTCACCTGTGGTTGATGGACTTATTTTTATTTTATTATTCAAAATCACCAATCAATTGATATTTTAAGTATATAATTTCTATAATGCATGTATCAATATGCAAACATTGGTTAGCGCAGCTTTCTTTTTAATATTTACTTTAGTGGGTTATGCCAATCTGCAGTTCGGGGATTTCCTGAACTATGTGGAGCCCTCCTCCATTAGAGAAGCTTGTACAGAACAAGAAAGATCTTATTAAATGCAGTAATGAAGCATTGCTTTTCTCCCCAACTCATTGACACACACTATATGGTCATGTTTGTGGACACCTAACCAATACACCTATATAGAAACCATGGCCATTAATATGGCATTCCCCCTTTTTGCAGCTTGATCAGCCTATGTGCTTCTGAGATGACTTTCCAGAAGATTTTTGAGTTTGTCTACAGAAACGTGTCGCCATTCAGCCATAATGACAATATGTGAGGTCAGATACTGATGGTGGTCAAGAAGACCTGGCTCACAATCAGTGTCCAATTTATGCCAAAGGTGTTCAGTAGGGTTGAGGTTGTCAAGGTTTATAGTGTAGGGGACAGGGTGGGAAGGACAATTAACCACTAGAGTGTAGGGGAGCAGAGGATCAGGTAGGGTAAATTTCTCCTCCTCCCACCTAGACTAAATGAGCAGGTAACATTTTCAGTGCGGGCACAGCTCCACTGCCCGGATATCTTTCAAATTTCACGGAGTTGGGTTTTAAACTGCAGCCTGCAGGACTATTTCAGTACTCTATAAAAGCAACAAATTAGCACAAAAAAAAAAAAAAAGTGTTATCCCCTGTCCGTGCATTTTACCTGTGCTGAAAATGCACAGCAATGCATCTGGTTTTAAGAGATGTTAAAGAGACCCTGTCACCTGTTCATTTAGTTCCTCTTGGTAGCACACCCCACATTAAGGTATACTTAGATCCCTGCGCTGTCAGGGCGTCACAAAAAGTCCTGCCAGCAGCTTCTTTGCAGCGGTGTAGGAGCGGTGAATACATCGCTCCTGCACCGCTCCTCCCCATTGAAAACAATGGGGCAGCACTTCTATACTGCCTGTCCCACCCCACGTACGCACATGACAGTGTTCAGGCCAGGTGATTGGCCACATATGCCCAAGTATTGCCACATGGGGAAATCACAGGCTCCACCATATTCTGAAACCCCACTCGGTTATAGCAACAGAGCTAAAGATGTTCACACTGACAGGTACTCAGACATCAGCCCACAGCATTGCAGATAGGGTCATAGAAGGAAAAAAAGGCTCCATATAGTGTAAAATCATTGACTTTATTGGATAAATAAAAGGTTAAACTCACATGTTAGTGGACAATAGTAGGCATGTAGTGTAGCCTGGAGCACCGGCCGGGAGCTCACAGACAGCCTGTCCTACTGGAAACAGCAGCAATGGGGGGTGACGAGAACACGTCGCAAGGCCCTACGCGGCGTTTCGTAATAGAGTCACATCATCCCCTGCAATGCTGTGGGCTGAAGTCTGAGTACCTGTCAGTGTGAACATCTTTAGCCTGACCCTGCAGTCTTTGATGTCCCATCTCGGTATAAGGTCTCTGATCCATTGGTCGTGGTTCGAAGCAGTATTAACAAACAGCTTTCTCTGATCCTCTGTAACGGGGGATCATGAATTTCTGGTAAGCTGCTAGTCTGATTTCACGGTGGTGAAGCAAGCACGCTTTTTCCTTCTCACAGCAAGAATATATGTTTTTTTGGGACTTTAAGATATTTTCATATCACTTGGGTGATTTATTTTTTATATATGGACTTTTTAATTACCACTTTGAACATTTTTTGGATTGATTATTCATTTGACATGTGTTTTGTATATTATGTATACACTAAAGGGGAACTCTTCACTTTTTGCTAGTAAATTTACCTGCCAAGTATAGTTGTCTTGGCCAATTGATAGGAGATCAATTGATTCCACCCTAATTCTGGAATTGCTGCACTTCTCTCTCCTGCCACTAGATGGCAGGGTATTTGGTGGCATTAGATAAGACAGGGTCATTGCAAGGACAGATTAGGAATAGATGGGGTGTCTGAGCCAATGGGCAGGGATTTTCTTGGGTCCCTTGGCCTGCTGGGAAAGCCTATTTGGGTGAGGTCAGGAGATCGGGGTTCTGTGCAAACCTGGATGGCTGTCTGGGTGGATGTGTGTTGTACTGCCCCAAGCAGCTAAGCAAGAGCCTGAGGCCTATCCCAGGGACATCTGGCTGTGAGGCTGTCTGAGGGCCTATCCAGAAGCAAGAGAGCAGCGCAGGGTTGGGACTACGGCTTGTGGTCCAAAAAACAGTAATGGTTCTGCCGGCCGGAGAACCTGTCGTGGTCGAAGGTAGAGGGGAAGCTGTAACCACTAAGGTACTATCCACCTTATCACCAGGGACCACCGTGAGTAGCTGAAGTACCAGAACAGTATTAAAAACCGGGGATGGTGTACAATTGGGAAACTTCAGCAGGTGTTAAGCCAGGGACCCAGCCAGCGGACTAGACACTTGAAGAGCAGTCTTGTGTGCCAAGCCAGGGACCGAGCAGGCCAGTGGGGTGACGCTTGAGTATCTGTGAGTGCCAAGCTAGGGACTCAGCAGGGACATGGGTGTAATACTTGAAGAAGCTACTCAGTGAGAAAATTGGAAGAGCTCAGGAAATCCAGTGGCAGTGGATCAGTGGGTCTAGGTGAGACTATGAGCTCAGTTAAGCTCAGTGAAGATCTAGAAATGAGATTGTGGAGGAAGTGTAAAAGTTCATTGCAACCTTTGTTAGAAACTTTATAAGTTTGTTGCCATAGGAGACAGCATGTCTACACATGCAGATGTGGTGTCCGGCTGGGTGCTTTTCCCTGCATGGCTGTCTACCTATAGAAGTCTGCTAATTAATATAATTAATATTGCAACTAAAGGGTGTCCTGGCCCTAACCCTCTCTCCCACAGTTCTGTTTAAGAGAAAATAAACCTCTTTGCATTTAAGAAGTGTCTGGCTCGCATTAATCTACCTACACTGCACCCACCATGCCTCATAACCCACTCTACACAGAAGGATGTCAGCTGTCCTTAACTCTTTAGAGCTCTTTAGAGTTACCCAAGATATGTGTAAAAAATAAATTCTGCGCTTAGGGCAAAAAAATGTGCTATACGAATGTATAAAATAGTGATAAAACCTTCAAAACAGCTGCACAAATCTGAATACAAGACAAGAAATATCAATAAAGTTATAGTGATGTACTATCCCTTTAGACTATCAGAAAAAATCAAAGCATGTGCAATCAAATGAATAGTTTCCAAAAATAAGCATAATAAAATCAAACAATCTATATATAACAAATAGTCCTCAAAATTCTATATACAGTCCGTGATATGATACACAATAATATGTAAAAAGAATGTGTGACAATATCTTACTCAAATGTGATCGCTCCAGTGCTCCACCACCTGTGCATATCCCAGCTTCTTACCAATTATTATTGACCTCCTTGGTGTGAGGTCATCAGTGCTTTTTCAATGAGATTAACAGAACCAATTTAAAAGGCAGCCTATTTACCATATCTCTTATATTGGTGATTGACAACGCCCCATTGACGATGTCCCTTGTGATGAAATGCGTCAGTGCATTAGCTCTGACGTCATCACGCCCACTCAGAAAAGAAAGCTAGGGACTCTGACCACACAAAGGTAACTGAGCTGGGTCAGTCACCAAGCATCAACACTGTCACATAAGAGAAAGGGGCATAGAGTCACACGCTTCTTCATACCTGGAAGTAGCCGAGTTGCATAGAAGCATAGGAAAGGTGAGTTCTCTAGGTGTGGCTGGGCAGGGTGGCTTTAAAGTGAACTTGTGCCCTACATGGGCAACATGCAGATTGGCAGAATCAATATTTTTCAATAAAAGTAGGGGAAAAAGTCTGTTTCCCACAGCATCTTATTAGAACGTCATTATCTGGAGCTGCTTTGACAATGAATCAAGTCTTAGATTGATCTCCATAATAATATCACTATCTTGGAACAGAACAGTTTTTTCTAACCGAGGGAACATTTGGCAGCATTTCACTCAAACGATAATGCAGCTCGGGTCATTATCCTGACACTGGCAGAATGATGGCACCTGGCCTTGCGTGTCAAACAACTTATTTCTAGCATGGTTTCATGAAATTTTCAGTTCTAATTCAGTTTCTATTTCTACCTGTAAACAGACAAAAGGTTATAATATTCAATTCTAAACTTTTCCTAAAAGATGATGGAACTTTGTAGGATTTTCTTTTATCTGACCATTGTAAGGACCCCTGTCAACTGCTACATCTGCAGGACCAGCTTGTTTACTTGCAGGATCACCAGGTGAACATAAAATGAATATAGCCTAAAGACAAAAGAATAAAATAAAAATGAAACAAAATTAACGCAGCCATCACAACTACGAATTGGTAAGCTGAAATTTAATACAATTATTTGCTTTTGGTCACTTTAAGGACCTCTGCCTTATGGCCTGTACACACGATCAGAAAATCGTACGAAAAATACCGCTTTTGAAGCGATCGTCCGATAATCTCATATTATCCGATCGGACAAACACAACATTTTTCGCCATATGATGCCAGATTGTATGATTTTATTCAGTGCAGTTAAAC